>UESW01004093.1:0-327634 GCA_900491605.1 Calamus simplicifolius | reverse complement strand
ATGACTCTATCATAATGAACCAATATAAATTGAGTAAACTATATCTAACGCATCAAAAATTAAATAAGAATGGAGAATTAATTAATATGTTGTGCATGCACCTTGACCCAATTGTTCCATACATCGTGATCATAAGTAATACATTTTCTTGTATCATCCCATCCAAATCTTGATGTATTCAACATATCATAAATAGCACTATATTGTTGTTTCAACAACTTGAACCTTGATTGGATGTATGGATGAGCCTTGATGCTACAATAAAGTATCTTGTTTGCCATCATTTTCTCCAATTGAGGTAAGGACTCGGCCTTAAAATTGCCACCTTCTTCCCTCCACGTAGGATCATTCTTCAAATTAAGCAGACATCCAATTAATATAGCATCTTTCTTTGCATTCCATTGATGCTTCTTTCCCTGGTTCCTCCTTTGACTTAAAGAAGCATCCATATCTAAAAGATAATTATTTAATACAAAAGATAATAGATGTTTATATTGCAAATTTAAATAATAATAATAATAAGTTGAATAAAGACAAACAATCTGATAGTAACAAGGTTCATATTAAATTTGCAACAAGATTTGCAATAGTATTGGGAATTTCTTCAAGCTCTGGATTGGTCCCTTATTTCTTGTGCCAAGTCATCCCTAAATTGAGACCAAGCATTTGTACTCATAACGTAACCAATCATTTCTCCTTCATTGCTATTTTCTTCCATCAAGAGGACAATAGGCATCTCATCTTGATTTGGGTCAATTGACATCTCTCTTCTAATATGATTATGAAGAAGAGCACACACATTAATGATTCTTGCTTGTATTTTTACTAGATAGAAATGACTTCTCGCTAAGAATCACCCATCTTATTTTAAGAAAACCGAAGCATCTCTTGATACAATTTGTAGCAGATGAGTGCCTATAGTTAAAGTATTCTTGTGGTGC
Organism: Calamus simplicifolius; assembly: GCA_900491605.1. Taxonomy (NCBI): domain Eukaryota; kingdom Viridiplantae; phylum Streptophyta; class Magnoliopsida; order Arecales; family Arecaceae; genus Calamus; species Calamus simplicifolius. The sequence continues at coordinate 326,693 of UESW01004093.1, read as the reverse complement.
TATCGGTTGAAGATTTTATCTTCAATCATTCAAATGATATCGTTGACCTCTAAGAATCACCCATCTTATTTTAAGAAAATCGAAGCATCTCTTGATACAATTTGTAGCAGATGAGTGCCTATAGTTAAAGTATTCTTGTGGTGCTGTCAGTTGAATATTTTGTCTTCAATCATTCAAATGATATCGTTGACCTCTATATGGAGTTTAAAACCCTTTTTCATTTATATATCCAGCATCACATAAGTAATAAAAACCTAACATAAATAAAAATCTTGTTAGAAAATAAGTTCAATATATAAACGAAAAGAAGTTTTAAATAACTAGAACTATTACCTTGGGTTACTTTTAAACTGTTGGCCTTGATAATGCATCACTTAATACTCTACCATCTACAGCTGATCATTTCCATAGCTATTTCACCTTTCCTTATTTTGTACCTTTTCTTGTCAATGTCAATGACTATGCATTTAATGTATGTTCCATCTAAGGCACCTAAACAATTCTACTATATATATATAATGTTAATATAAAGTACTTTTTAAATAATTTAAAATTAACATAATATTTATCCACCTAATTAGAATACTTACCTTGACCAATTTTCATTTGTAGTCAATTAAGTCATCAAGAACATAGCTCTAGTTTCTTGAGCAATATTTCATGCATTACAACTCTTGAATCTGAAAACACAATTTTTGCTATTCTAATCTATCACATTTGAAATAGCTTTAACTGGATCTTGTATCCATCTCCATTCAATCAAATGGTTGACATGCACCTTGTCTTATTTCATCCATACTTTACATCATTTGTGCAGCCAGGTTTTTGCATAAACTTGTTAGCATCTGGTTGCTTTCATTGCTAATTGTATTTTTTTTCTAAAGTCTTGTTCTATATTTGAAGAAGAATCTATGAGGAACGCATAGGTAGAATTAGGTTGCGAAATGCATATGATATTATCATAACAATATTCCTAGAAACAAATGGATACGACTTCCTTGGCTTCCTCATGAATATAGCAATGGTCTTGGATGTCAGCTTAGAAATCGATGTCATCTGTAACTTGGGCTCATACTTTTCATTATTTTCTAATTTTACCATTATTTTCAACAAATTAGGCTATTAAAGCATTTTGAGAAGGAATATTGTCCAGTAGCAAGAAGAACAAAGAAATTAAATTGAAAATATAGAATTCCTAGAGCCCTTGAAGAGAGGAAGATGGTTCTTTGTGGAAGTAGTTCTAGTAATTCTTTCTTTCCAAAGATAATAATAACCAATAATAATAACTATAACAATAATAAAAACAATAATAATGACTTTTAACATTATCTAAGGAACTACCAAATTAATTAAATAATGAAATAATTAGATATAAATGAATACAAAATGATAAAATATGCCACTCTCGGTCCACAATGATATCACTTGATGACATGATGATTGATAGCAAGACTCGCCTCCATAGGAGATATATATGGAGGATACATAGAGTTAAATATGGTGTTCTAATCCTATCATATGGATATATGTAGTTGTAGTCGTGACTATGATGTATTCATAAAAAGATAACATGTAAATTTAAAATAATAATTAAAGATAATGACATGATAACCATGATGATATGCAAACTCTAACAAATGAAGACATATAATCTTTGACCATGATGATATGAAAATTGGAAATATAGATATTATATTAAATAGAGTAATATAGAAAACAAGTTAAAAAATACTTCGGAGATTATAAGTATTCTAAAGAACCGTAAGATAATAGTTATGGCATGCTACCCTCTTGAAAATTTTCTAAGGATTCATTTCTTAAATTATAAATTTATAATTAATTTTATTTACTAAATATGAACTCGTTAAAATATTTTTTTTATTTTTTGAAGTTCAAAAATGAAAAGAAACTTTGATAGAAAGCAATACATGCTAGCTTATCCAAATTATATTAAGAGTTATATAAATTTAATAGTTGTCAAGATATTTGTTTTCTTTATGTTATTTAAGTTGTAATAAAAATTTTATTTTATTTTTTTATAAATATTAATTTATAATTTTTTTTAAATAAATAATAAATTTTATTATTTAATGTCCTGCGCTTTGAGCATAGTATAGATTATTACGTTCCATATTCATTATAGGATATGAGGCGTGATAATGATTATGTCTTTTAAACGCCTAAAATATAAGACCTAAATTCATCCTAGCCTTCCACCGAGATGTCCGATCGATGTTAAAACCCAAGTGGGATGCACTTGCTCGAAAAACATGAGTCATTTCAACCCTTGCCATAAACCAGCGAGTTGCCTCACTACAGTAAATTTAAATTTTAACGACGCTTTTAAGTTATTTCCCGATGCTTTTTTAGCGTCGGGATACGGTTTTTCGATGCTTTCTAAAGCGTTGGCACAAAGGGGATGGTTACGAAATTTTCCGACGCTTTGGGGAAGCGTCGGTAAAAATAAAAATTCCGATGCTTTAAATAGCGTCGGTAATTTCATTTTCGACGCTTTTTAAAGCGTCGGCATATAAACTTGCCGACTCTTTTTAAAGCGTCAGCATATAAATCTGCTAACGCTTTTTAAAACATCGGCTTTTAAACAAGCCGATGCTTTCAAAAGCGTCGGGTTTTATATAACCTACCGACGCTATTAAAAGCATCGGCATATTAACTGTCAATTTTTTTAAAAAAAACTAAATTTACAAATATTTAAATTAAACCTGTATATTAAACCAAAATTAATGCAATTAATATTAATAATCACATTGCTTACATTAATTCCAAATTACATTTCATACATTCTTAAAATCACATTGTATACATTTCATTGCATCAACTAAGAGAGTTACAAGTTAAAGTTTAACAAAATTTAAAAATACATAAAATGGAAGATCTAAAATAAAAGTAGGTGAGGTCAATGATCTGTAGGAGGAAGATCGTCACCCTATCCGCTCCGATCTGATGCTCCAGGAGCCTATAAGAATAATTTATAAAAATTAATTTGCTTAACTATCAATTACAATATATTAGATAAATAATTGATATAATATAAGAATATATATTTAATAATATATATATATATATATACCTGGTGTGGAACAAACATGTGTACGATAGATGTAAGCCGCTTAATGTGCTCTCTCATAGAATCCATCGCTGCTCTATCGGCGGCACTCCTCTGTCGCATCTCCTCCATCTCTGCTCTATCATCGGCACTCTTCCGTCACATCTCCTCCATCTCATGCTCAAGTCTGCGAACATCTGCAGAATCTGCAGCAACACGTTCATTTCTATTCATCTCAGATAACTGAGTGGGGGTGACTCCAACTCCATAACCCCTCACTCAACCATAGCGCTCCGGCCCCATAAGCTCCGTAAACACGTCGGCCTCAATACGACTACTCTGTATAGAGTCATCAACACGCTCAGCAATAAGAGTTGTAGCTCTTTCCTGTATTAATTTAAAAAAATTAGTTAGATCTTATTGAATAATAAAATCAAATTAAAATCATTGCATGAAATAAATTGTAATAAATAATTACATATAAGTCCCTTGACTTATCTCTGACAAAAGTGCCATCACGGTGAATATGAGTCATTCGGTAAAACTCCACCTCACCAGGTTTCCGTCCATGCTCATCCATCTACAAAAATATTACATTTTTGTAAAACTAAATTTGATATTGATAAAACTAAGTTGTCCGTTCATGCATTTATACCTACATACACACATTGTTCATGTCGATGTAAAAGCATGTGAAACATTGCTAAAGATTGGAGAAGACAGAGACTAAACTGAAAATTACATCAAAATTAATCTCAATAAGTGAATGCTTAATTCCTTAGATTACTGATCTACCACATGCAGTGCCAATATTTATTATCAAATAAGCAGTTTATCCCCCCACAACCAGGGCCTATTAGGATTAATTTTGGTAGAATGATTTATTCAACTACATTAGGAATTGGGATTGTGATTCAAGATGGGACGACTCTTCTTATTGCAACCATATCAATCCATCATAATCCTGTTTCATCTATTGAATTGAACGCAACCTGGTGCAGAGTTTATTGGAAACTAGCTTGCTCCAGTGTGATTGGACCATTTTGAAATGCGGCTGCAACTTTTGTGGCTTGGATGCTGCAAGTAGTTTTCATCCTCTACTTAAGCTTAGAGTGAAGACATCCTTTTTATATAATTTTACCTGTAAGCATGTATTTTGAAAGGCTAAGTAATTATGGATCATCTTATAAGGTTGACAGTGGAGGTGTCTGCTATTTGAAACCGTAAAAGGTCTCCTTTCTTACATTAAAAAAAAAAAAAGATCAGCACCAGCTTATAAAATCACTAAGATAAAAAGCTAATTGAAGAAACCAAAATCATCTTTATTGATTTCCATCTGTGAATTTAATCATGTTCTTTCACAATGAGACTGTAGACTCTATCATGTATCTGACTGCACATCACAAAAAAAAAAGGAGAAAAAATTGTATCCATAATTCATAGAGGCTTACAAGAGACCAATTGCTTATTTCTTCTTGGTGACATCTTTGAAAGAAACAGAACTCCAAAATATTTTCCTCTACATCCTTATTCTTGTTAGTCATTGCCCAAAACTTCTCCTTTCTTTTGAATTTTAGAGTTGTATTTCTGTTGGTAGGGCTAGGGATACTCATTGGTTGCTGAGATCTATGCTAAAATATAATACAAGTCGAATAAGATCTTCTCTACATTCCTAGATCTATTTTGTAATTAATTTGATTAATAAAATGTGGAAAAAAAAAGGGCTGTGCTATACCACAGGCATCAGGCCAGGTATGGCTACAATTTCGAATAATAAGCTCCAATATTCAGTCCCAAAAGATCACAATTGAATCTCAGCTGAATCATATTAATATTAGCCTGGGTCATGAAAGCCGTCAGCCTTCACATGCACAGCTCCAGCGAGCTGAAAAATTGATGAGAAGAAAAGCTAGTTGTTGATATCCAAAGACAGGTCTCATCGGTACAGCAACAAAGATGTTAGATCTCTGTCATGAATGAGGGACAAAGAAGTGCAATTATTGTGTTATTTTGGAACAGAGTCAAATCTGCACGCTTTGGCTCAGTGCTGCCCAAAACCGTGACCTATTTTTTTTTTTTTTTTTCTGGGAGCACCACTCATTAATGCTATTATATCTTTCTCTGTGTACAAGCTAATCTACCTGTGCTGACAAAATCCACTCTATTGTTTGCAAATATGAAATAAATTCTTTCATTCGTATTGCTCTGGCCACCAATTTATGGAGAGTCTCCCCACTTGTGACCGTGCTTCAAATTAAGAGTATATCTCTTTATTGGTCAGGCTGTATTTTTTTTTTGTTAATCTCTTTATCATTCAGGGCTAATCACTGGGCACTGTTTTATTTCAGGTCTGACTAATTATAGATACTCAATCTCAGACTCAGTATAGTTCTACAACTAGAACAAATGTTGCTTATGGGTGGCTGGTATAAATTCATAGAACAAGTGACTCATGCAATCAGATTTGACATAGAACAAGTGCAAGTACTAAGCTAATAAAAAAGAATCATGTGTTAAGTATCATGAATCCTGAATTTTATAGTTTCTGAAACAAAGAAGTATACTAACGTATGCTCGAGGTCAGTTAGGGAAGAGCCATTTAATAAGTAAATGATTTGATATAAAAAATATAAATTTTTAGTTTAAGAAACATACGAACTCTTGTCTGACTCGCGCATAACTCTTGGATCCCGATATATGGGGAACAGACATAGATGCTCGTGCAGCTTTACCAATATTAGAATATGTCTGCAAAATTAAATAAATATACTTATTATATTTCAAAAAAAATAAATATTTTAAAGTATCTTAAATGATTAAATAACAACATACCTGTCCCCTCTCGGAGAACCAGTAATGAACCAACTCCATCCACTGATGAGGGGGTACATCAGGAGGACAAGTACCAACTACTTGCTCCTCGATCATACCCGGCAACTTGTACTTCATCTTCAAATATGCCTTATATTCTTTCCATTTTCGGTTTAGAGACTTCAATACAAAATCATGAGTGGATGGAGGTAGTACAAACTTAGACTGCAAAACAATTTAATTGTTAAGTCTAATAATTGACTTAATTAAAATAAAATAAGCTGTTTGTAAATTAAAAAAATATAAAACAAAGCATAATATAACAAGTATACAAAATAAGAAATGTTTAGATTCAAATTTTTACCTGCACAACTCGTAGAATCTCAACTTTATACGTTGGAAGCATGTCATTCCATTTTGCATAACTTAATGGACAAAGCTGATGCCTCCGTGCAACTGACCCTAAAAAGGAACTCAATAAGCTAGCGGCTTTTTTAATTGGTTTTCCCAGCTGATTGCACTCAACCACTATCTGCTCACCCTCACGCATCTGCCATACATCCTGAACTAACATGGATCCGTCTGCGTATAACCCTCCCAGATTCATATGCATAAAAATAGATATGCATGTGTAAACTATAGTAAAAAGTGTAAAGATATTTTATCAAACTAAATAAAAAAATAAATTACCCTGAATGTGTAGCTCATCATCTCCTACACCGACAATAGGATCATGATGCTCAGAAGATGGACCTCCTACACCAACAATAGGATCATGATGCCCAGAAGATGATGGACCTGCTGTAGAATGTTGTGCCGAAGGATTGAACGCAACGTCCGGTACTGAAGAACCAGCATGAACCTGCTGTGATGAAGCAGAAGTGCGACCCTCTGTCCGTGAGCGCGGCATAATGTCACCTATCATTTACATCAGAGTAAGAGTTAGTGAAAATAAATATTAAATATATATATATTAAACAAATGGGTAAGAGTGAGTTTTTTTTTTCCCTCACATGCAAGACATTTTCAAACTAAATTCAGCAGAAGAAGAGCATACAGACTTTTCAATTTGTCATCTGTTTGCATAGAACCGATAACACATGAAAAACAACCACCCAATAATCCATAATACCGGTACCAAATGCATAATTTAAGAATGGCATGTGAGACAGAGTATGAAATATGCGAAGACAAAACAGAAACAAACAAAAACTAAGTATAGACCTTTCAAAACTTTCCAACTGAGACAAGCAGGAAAAGAAGAGAATAGAAAATTAATCCATGGAAATTTAAATAAGAACTTATATAAGACAAATATGGAATGTTATTAAATTTAATTGATGATACCACATCTCAAATGCCCCACATGTTCTAAATGAATCTATCAAAGTTTGACTGTGAAAGAAAAAAGAAGGTTCCCATCTGTGAATTTAACATCACAAGCACTTGGATCCTGTTAAATAGGTAAATGATCACTCCTATGAGTTTAGGTATGTTCAAGCATTTCTATTATTAAAAAATGAGGAAAAGATAGAAATCAAAGAAGAGGTCTCTTGAGACTTTCTCATGCCACTTGAAATCTACTAAAGTGACAGTTTCAAGTACCCAACAATTCATATAGGGGCCTTTCCACATTATGGGTGGAGGCCTTTTGGGAAAGATATACTTTTGCAGGTGCATAGTAAATTTAATTTAGAGCAGTTCCCTGTCTCAAATGTTCTTATAGCTTAGATATTTGGAAAGAAAAAATTCAACTTTTTAAGGATTCTAGTTTCAAAATGATGAATTTGGTTGGTCTTAGTTTTGCAGAATTTGACAAATATTTCTCCCTCCTGATTATTGTTCCTCTACTTGGCGTGACCTTCCATTCCATCCTACCTCCTGTCTTTCTTGTTGTTTTGGGTTTCTGATTTCCTTGTAGATGAGGCAATAGACCCTGTCTCCCTCTTTGTATTGCACAATCTTTCTGCTGTCACTTGTTAAAATGGTTGGAAAATATTTTAATTCTGGTGGCTGTTTCACTTGTATGGTTTTCATAAACATTTGTAACAAATTCATTAGCTTTGCAGAATTATAAATTCCCATTTACTATTGGATATTCCCCTTAATAATGATATTTTCTTGACTGAATTTTATATAAACCAATCTCTTGTATTGATCATTTTATTGACTTAGAAGTGCTAGATGATTTTCTTACCTCTAATGATACTTGAAATCTTTAGTATGTGGTATATGATCATGTGATTAAGCTAACTGGTTCTTGAGACGTGCTCCAAACCCCCCCCCCCCCCCAACAAAAGAAAAAAAAAAAACAAAAAAGAGAAGAAGAATTGTTGGGTACTTGAAGGATAAGAAGGATCTGCTTATGGCACATTGTATACGTTGCCGAAAAATGGTGGCTTATGCTATCCAGTCGTTTCTGTGGTGAAAGACGCCAACCATTCTGGGATTTGGTTGCCATTTAGGATTTTAATTAGTACTTCTTTTGTGAACTTCTGAGGATATGGTAGGTTGTCATCCAAGATGTTATTAGAGAACTGATCTAGGTCTCAAGGTTTTTCTATTAGGTCATATGAATGTCACAAACTTTTGTCTCAGGATGCTTTTAAACTAGCACATCATTAGGGTGATATAACTGTATGATGAATCAAGATATGTTTGGAAACTTTAGGATCAGTTGATGGTAATGTGTTCACAAATGAAACATTAATTATTCTGATATAGCTTTATGTCATTAACTTGTTTTGTTTTTTAAAAAATAAAAGCGATTACTTACCACTGACCAAAATTAAAATGGCTACAGTTATGACAAATCAGTTGGGGAGTCAAATAGGCTGGGCTTTGATACCCCATGATATCTGAATTTTTTCTCTCTTCTACCTTACAATTGGTGTTATGTGTTAGTTAGTTACTGCCTTTGTAATGTTGGAGCTGCTGCTAATAGATTTTACCCACCTAACTTATGTGATCTCTGGGTCTGTTAGACAAGCCCAAACCAAGCCATTCTGGTTTAAAAGGTGAATCTGACATGTGCTGATCATGTTGGCTTAACAGACCAAAGTATGGGTCAGCATTTTAGATTGATAGCTAGCTTTTGGTTGGATCCATGTATTGGATATTTACTTATTTTCCTCAGAAATCTCAGTTTTTGTTTTTATGTTTTTGGCTTGAATATCCAAGTAAAAAGCATGCTTGACAAATTGGACTTATTGACATAGCGTCAAACTGGTTTAAGTTTTCTTGAGATGTTTGTCAAACCAGTGAAACTTGATTTCATAACTGCTTAGACATTAATTTATCTTATTATTAAAAGTTGCCCTAAGGACATCATTTGAGATTGATAGATGCTGACAGAACACCAAACAAGCAAGGACAAAACAGAAGTAAACAGAAATGAAGAGCAGACTTTTCAAGGCTTGCCACTCAAGCTGCCACCTTACAAGAAACTAAGAGCTCATGCCCAAAACCAGGAAAACAAACTCATTAGATACAAAACAAGGCTTGTGGGAAACAAAACAAGAATTTTATGGACAGAGAAAATACGTACCTGTATTAAATGTTGAAATGGGATACTTGCCAATTTCAACATTTAATTTCTCAAACAAAAATGAGAAAATACGTACCTGTATCCCAGATTGCAAGCTTCAATCGTTTCCCCCCAATGTCAACAATCTTTACCTTAAAATCAACACCTAATGGAAGAAATGGAATGTTAGTAGAAAAAATCAACAGTATATAGGATTGTGAGAAAGTTGCATCAAAGACATCTCATTGGAAATATGAATCTCATGAAGATGAATGTTCATAAATGCTTACTAACGGAAGAATCTAGGATTTGTTAACTAAACATAAAAGACTGTGTAAGATTTTGAAACAAAATTATATAATATTCTTTTTTTAAAACTATAAATAGAAGAGAATTCTCAAAAATTTACTGAGAAGAAACTATATACAAGAAGAGAATGTTCATAAATGCTTACTAATGGAAGAATCTAAGTCCATTCACCAAACAAAGTTTAATTCTGGAATGAAACTTACCAATCATGCTTATACCATCCTTCAAAAGAAAAAAAAGAAGTGTTGAAATGATAGGTACAACATCCTCAATAAGTTGACTCATGATACTACAAGAGTTAGAAAGGAGGAAAATATATATAGTTTACATGGAAACCCTTACCAACCAATGAAGAGAACAGAACCGAACCGAACCCTCAAACCACAATATTAAAAGTAAATCCAGACAGGTAGAAAGAAGGCTAAAACAAAAGAGTTTTTATAAGCCAGAAGAAATATGGATATTGAGAGTACGGCCGAGGTGCATTACAAAATTTCTAAGAAAGTCCATTATAGTACAAAATTTAATACCAACAATAAGAATCAAGCATTATCATTTCCTTCAAATTCTGTCCTAACCAAGGATACCATCGCATGTATGTCATCAACCTGTACAAAATTGAATGGCATTGAATGCGTATAAGTGTCATCATCTTCATCATCTTCCAACTGCTTTCCCATATCATATAAGTCCCTCGGTTTTGTTTTAATAACAGTAGCCCAATCTTTATCTTTTGCATCTTGTACAAAAAATACTTGACGAGCTTGAGAAGAAAAAATGAATGGATCATCCTTCAATAAGGCACCAGTATGTATCAACCTTGTAAAATTTACAAGTGTAAATCCATTTGTATCCTTTTTCAAACCCCTTGATGAGTTTATATCTACCCAGTCACATCTAAATAATATGACTTTAAAGATTCCGTAGTAATCTAACTCATAAATATCTTTTAGTGCACCATAATAAGTTTTTCCATCTGCTTCCACCATAACACCGCTATTCTGTGTTCTTCTAAATTTCTCACGATCTTTAGTATGGAATTTAAAACCATTGATTATGAAACCATTATATCTATTGACAACTTTGTTAGGTCCTCGAGCCAAGGCTATTAATTCAGCTGAAAAATTTCTCTCCATCATCATTGATACCTAGAAAATAAAAAGGAATGTTAACAGGTTATTTGATACTAAATCTATACATATATTCTCTAAGTATATATCAAACCTGTTTTGAAAGCCATTCAGGAAATAACTCGACTAACCATCGCTATTCAATCCTTGGATTAGGTCGAGTGCCATGATTAGCTTGTCGTTGAGACATTAAAAATTCGCTGCATAAAATTTACTTTATTCATTTAGAACAAAAAATAAGATATGATATTTAAACATGAAATGCAATAAATCATACTGACCTACGATAGTCAGATATTATTTCACTATGGAGTAACACATAACGATGTGCTTGTGCCATTGATTTAGGATCCAATACAATAGTTTCAGTTTTTCCCAAGACTCTACCTGCAGTTGAAAACTTATACAATTCTGCATTATGTACGAAATCACTATACTGTTGAGGTCTATTAAATGTTGTCTCTACATCTTGAAGATATCTTGAACAAAATGTCAAACACTCTTCAGCAATATATCCTTCTGCAATCGAACCCTCTGGATAGGCTCTGTTTCGTACATAATTTTCAATCGCACAAGGTACCTACAACATAAATTAATTTTTAAATATAGCATAATTATGATGCTACTTTTATTAAAAATTATAGTGGATCGATCAGTATGATACATCAGCCTCTATGTCGTACCTCTCAATAGGATACATCCATCTATAATGTACCGGTCCCCAAGCTTAACTTCCGAAGCTAAGTGAATGAGTAAATGTATCATAATAGTAAAAAATCCAGGAGGAAAAATCTTTTCCATCTGACAAAGTGTAATAGTAACATCAGACTCCAACTGATCAAGCTCTCCAGAATCAATAACTTTTGAACATAATGCCTTAAAGAATGATGATAGCCGAATTATAACTGTAATAACTTATTTAGGCACTGATGATCTTGAAGCTATTGGCAAGATATCTTGCATTAATATGTGACCATCATGACTTTTGAGATTAGAAATTTTCATATCTTTAAGATGCACACACCTTGAAATGTTTGATGCATATCCATCAGGTACTTTAATATTTTTCAATACTGCAAGAAAATAATTTTTTTCTTGAGGAGACATTGTATAAGATGCAGGAGGCAAATAAGTTCTATCATTAGCAAGCATAATGGGATGAAGCTCCGATCGGATACCCAATTCTTTTAAATCCAATCGTACCTTCATGTTATCTTTGGTCTTTCCATCAAGATTCAACAATGTTCCAAGTAGATTATCACAAACATTCTTCTCTATGTGCATGACATCAAGATTATGCCGAATAAGATTATGTTCCCAATAAGGTAAGTCAAAGAAGATACTCCTTTTCTTCCATAAATGCTTGCTAGGCTGATTTGTACATGTTATCTGTACATCTTCCTCATTTTCTTTTTCAAAAAAATTATCTGAATCTTCAAACACTTGTGCATCCATATTACTAATAGTCACTTCTTCTAACAATCCTTCTTGATCATTCCTTCCTCTTTTTGTAGAAGACTTTGAGAATTTACCATATATGTAATTAATGGAATCCATTTGTATACGAACATTAGTTCCAGAAGGTGGAATTGGTGCACATCCCAATTCTATGGTACCATCAAATAAATCTTTCTGAAAACGAAACGGATGATTTGGTTCTAACCATCGACGATGACCCATATAACAAAATTTTCCTCCATGTTTTAACCAAATTGAATGTGTCGAATCTGCACAACAAGGACATGCAACCCTTCCCTTTGTACTCCAGCCAGATAAATTGGCATATGCTGGAAAATCACTAATAGTCCACAACAAAGCTGCCTGTAGTTTAAATTTTTCACCATTTGAAGCATCAATTGCATCGACACCTTCTCATAACTGTTTCAATTCCTCTATTAAAGGTTGTAGAAAAATATCAATATCATTTCCTAGACCCTTATCACCTGGAATAACCATTGATAAGATAAGTGAGGATTGTTTCATGCACAACCATGGTGGCAAATTGTATGGTATTAGAACAACTGGCCAAGTGCTATATGTAGAATTTAGAGTCCGAAAAGGATTGAAGCCATCTGAAGCTAAACCCAACCGAACATTACGAATATCAGAGGCAAAATCAGAATGACTAGTATCAAATGCTTTCCATGCTAGACTATCTCCTAGATGTCTCAACATTCCATCCTTCGTACGCCCTTCATCATGCCATCTCATTAATGAAGCTATTTTCGAGGATGAATATAGCCTTTTCAATCGAGGAATTAGAGGAAAGTAACGCAATACCTTCACCGGTTTTTTTGTTTTGTTCATTACATCATCCTCATCCTCTTCATGAGTTGTCCATCGTGAAGATCCACAAACATTACATGACTCTCGATCAGCATTTTCACCATGATATAACATACAGTCTTTCGGACAACTATGGATCTTTTGATGTCCAAGATCCAATTTGTTAACAACTTTCTTTTCTTCATAATAAGAGGATGGTAAACCGGAGCCTTCTGAAATGCATCCTTTAGTAATTTGAGGAGCATGGTAAAACTCTTTCCGGACCATCCATTCATATATTTTATATGAAATAAATGTATAAGAAAAGAGATCTTAGAAAATTTCAAACAACCCGGATATAATTGTTCATCTGCATCTTTAATCAAATTATGATACCAAGCTGACTCAGTAGTTGATGATTGCATCTGCTCCTCAACAAATGTTTGTTCCATAAATGTAGAACCATCACATATTCCACCCATTTCATGTATATTAGATAAACCTCTAAAGTTTTGAACACCATGTCGAAAAGCATCTGTGATCAAACCTGTCATATCATCTCCTGTAAGGTTCTCTTTCATATTACCAGATCCAATATCAGATGAGGAGGGTTGATTACTTAATATTGGCAACATACATTCTTCATGAAAAACCCACCGAGTATAACCTCTAGCAAAACCATTCCATATCAAATGTTCTTCAATGGTTTGTGGATCTAGATAAGAACTGTTAACACATCGCCGACACGGACATGAGATCTTTCCATTCAAACTACTTTTATCCATACCAAATTTAATGAAATCACGAACTCCATCTAAATATTCTTTAGTATTTCTTGGTTTATTTATCCAACTTTTATCCATTTTAGGATAAATGATCGATAAACAACCAACTTTTATCCAATATCCTGCACGTATTTCATCATCATTAGTGTTCAACATTTAGTAGCAGGCATATGTCAAAATAAATAGTAATGTATATTATGCGGTAAAAATAATAGGTTCTTTCCTATTATGCATACGTTAAAAATTTGGTTGTTCAAAGGGATATTGGTAGGTGGAAGAGAAAGTGGGTTAACAGAGTAGGCACACAGTTTTATTTAGCTCATGGATAATATTAGCAAAATATGGTACACCTACATGACCTATTCCTTAGACAACAAGTTGCTAATCTGAGTTAAGTCAATACGCCAAATATGTACAGACTGAGAGGAATGTAATTCCATGTGCCCAAGTGCACTGATAGTTTCATTCTTCAATGCTCTAAAAATCATGATAATTTTGGAAGTAAGGTGCTAAATCCATATAGACACAGATATTAAATCTTAAAGCAAAAATAATGCATCATTTTACAAGTCCAACATAGCCATAACACAAGTTACATACAGACAATGTTGAATGGAACATCATGTTATCATATAGAAACACCAACAGATAAGCATACATTGCTTGAAGATTGGACAATGAAATTTGTCTCAAATGAATCATCAGACAGAAGCAAAATATAAAATCATGATGTAACAAAAAAGAAATTCAAATTAACAAGATGATTTAAAAAGCTTGGCAGTGTAAAGCAGGACTTCAAGTTATTTACACTAGAGACCATACCAAATATAATGTAGGATTGGATAGTTGACAGCATTAACTTGTTTGCTTGAGTTCTTACATTGTCTAGAAGTAAACAGAAGACAATAGTGATGTCAAAGCCCAAAGGACATTCAATACAAGAAGTCCTACTCAAGTAAACAAAAGGTGAGTTGTTTGCACTCTAGGTGGTTCTATAGAAGGACCTGTTTGATGGATGCCATGCACTATGAGGGCTGCAGGGTGATAGGTTTATAGTGGTGGAAGGGTAACAGAACACAAAATAGAAAACTGTGAGCAAAAAAAAAAGAAAAAGAAAGAAAGAAAAAGGAATAAACAGAAGTCATGGAAATAGGAAAA
This sequence comes from Calamus simplicifolius, assembly GCA_900491605.1. Lineage (NCBI taxonomy): Eukaryota > Viridiplantae > Streptophyta > Magnoliopsida > Arecales > Arecaceae > Calamus > Calamus simplicifolius. Next base: position 311,642 of record UESW01004093.1, on the reverse strand, counting down.
CATCAATCTTACACCATCTGAACAAGAATACTTTTCCTAGGGCTGGACACCCCTTTTCCATGTCATGGAAAAAAAGGGTAAAAGCATCACACATCCTAGAATCACAAAAACCTTAAGAAGTCTTAAATAGGCCCAATGCTAATATGTTACTATTTGCATTATATGACATAGATAGTAACTGGCCTTTTTCTTTCTCCAATTAACATGTGATTATCTAGTTACCTAAGTTTACCCCAGGACTAGTTAAAACAAGGATTAAAACTTAAAATATCACTACAAGAAAAACAAAGACTCCAGCAAGCTATAATGGTGTTCATTAAGCTGTTATTGAGATGCTGTACTGTTAATGTCAATCTAAAGCTAGGAAGTCTCCTTGAGTGCCTCATGTAAATGTGAAATTCATCTTGACTTCTGTCACCAAATGTAAGAAATTATGAGATTTGATTTCCCTACTAGTTGCGACTAGATCTGGTGAATTTGCAGATTTATTTGAATATTATATACATGATTTAAATACTGAAATGTGCTAGAATATAGCTTTGAGAAATGAAAGCTACAGAGTTACAACAGATGTACATCACGAGTGTTAGGAGTTTGGATGAGATATGGTTACTAATCGAGTCTGATGCTGGAGCAGTGGTTTGACATTAATAGTAATTATCACTTATTAATAGTTTAGAGTAGATATTTTAGTCTCTCAAAAGTTTAGTCAAATAGTAATTATTAGCTATTAATAGTTGGCGATTCTTGAGATTTTTCATTTGTTATCAAATGTTCAACGTGTCTTTTAGAATTGTATTTTACTGTTTGTAAAGGAAATTATTATTTTTGTCCTTTAAAAATTAATCATGTATTGATATAATGGATATGAAGGGTCATGTAATGTCTATCTAAAGTCATGTAATGGACATTGGAAGAATAAAGAATTGGAGTATTTGAGTTTATCTCTTTTGAATATGGTGGTGGATTCCACATCTGCCTCTCGTACTTCTATTCCAATTTTTCTTCCTTTTATCCTTTATGTCTTTGTGATTTTGGATTATTATCAAAGTATTAGTTTGATCTTTCATCCATTCTCTTTTCTCTTCTTTAAGAAGACATCTCTTTTCTAAAATTATGATTCACAATGACGAGCGTTCCCCATGTAGTTGGGAAAAGGCTTAGATGAGTTGAGTTGAGAGTTGAGTTTAATGGCAACAAGTGTTATAAACTTCCTCAACATTGGGGGGAGTTATTTTGTCTACGTGAAGAAGCTTGACTGGGGTAGAGGAAAAGGATGGATTTATTGAAAGAACAAACAAGAAATTCTCAAGATTGTATTGAGAGATTTTAAGTGATACTATCTCAGTTTATCACAATTTAAGGTTTTTCAAATGAATGACCATTATCAGAGGTGACTCATCCATGCAAAGTCAAGACACATATGACAATTGCTTTTATAATCTTTATGAGACATTCGATTTGCTTTGACTCTTGTATGAATTATTAATAGCTGTTCACCTATTGTTTGGAGAGCTTAAGAATCTAACAGATATCATCAAAGGTGGATTGTTTTGTAGGTATAGTATTCCTTCTCCTACACTAGAAACCAATTTCCTACTCTAACCCTACCTAGGTTCAGTTGTCAGATTATTCAATGTTCACAAAGTTTGTGTATCACTTGACCCATTGACCTACTCCAAAGTTGCCAACATTGTCACCAAAATCAAATCTAGAATTAGAAACTATCAACCAAGAAAAGCATCAATGCACCTCACAATATATTTTTACATTTAAGCTTCTTAGGTGTTATCACTTTTCAAATTCTATAAGACGACACCATCCCACCTCCAAACTGCTTTCCATTTCCTGCGTTAGTTGACCTATTCCAACACAGCCATCACAATGAAGTCTACAATGGGAACAATTTTATTTTTTTGTACCAGTATACAACATTGACATTATACTTGTCATGCCCCAGACTGAGGTGGATATAGGACGCAACAATCTACCACATGTCCCATGGCATGCAAGGTATCTATCACAACATATCAATATTTAATTTAAGTAATAAAAATTGAATTAGTATTCATTAAATCAGTTTACTGCTAACAAAATGTTAATAATCACATAGTCCAACGTCATTGAAATTGACAAACATTTACAAACTACCAACATGGTCAAAAACTAAAACTAATGAGATAACTAAATACTTTGGCTGGTGACTTCTTGCTTCTACCCAGATCCCATTTTACTTCTCTATGTTTGAAAAAAAAAAAATACAACAACAGAGTTTAATGAACTTTCGCTCAGCAACACTAAGCATAAATTAGTGGATCAAGCAAACAATATTGTAGGATGACCAAATGAGATTTTTTCCACTTTAGAGAATTCCAGATTTCACCATCCAATGCAAAGCTAGTAAGCTAGTAATCTATCAATCAAGCAAACAACGACATTTACAGCTTTGGCCTAAAAAGATTTTACAAGTCCCAATTGGAATAGCTTGCTTCTAATGCACTCTACAATAATTCTAATGTCGATTCAGAAGAAACAAAACTTGTTATGTTGTACAAATTCTATAAAGAACATTCTTTGCCTTATGTGTGCAACTACCAAACATTTCCTAGTAAGGGCTTCCCATTTTGACACTGTACAGACCTAATGGGAGATTTACATGCTCATCTAGAAAGATACTAATGCAAGAAGAAAGAACTAATGGCAATTGTATGAAATAAAATGTAATGCAACACTAACAAATACAAAAGAAAATTAGACTACTTAGGGGAGTAAATAATCGGAAAATAGTGGTAATGCCTTCAATCTATTTAATCTAATATGCATGAATTGTAAGGATTTAAGCTACATACAGACTCAAATTACAAAGGCAATCAAAACTCTACACCACCACAAATTCTGGCAAGAAACAAAAATTCAAAAAAGAAAAAGAATCAAGGCTTGGTGATTTCAAAAACTGCTAAAATAGAATGGTATGTCCAGTAACATACCATTCTAGAGCAAAATCGGCACTGATGTTGGGACAATAAAACAATTGTACCAATATGCACCATCTATGCACTAGTGCATACCAAAAGTGACGTACTAACCATACTGGTTGCTATTGGCATTTTAATTTTTCCAAATAGCACTTACAATTTACTTTGCATATCATGAGTTGTGCAGTATACTATTGCTATGATGGGTTATGCTGATGAGTGTGAGACAACAGTTCTGGAGTTGACATACAATTATGGAGTGACAGAGTATACCAAAGGCAATGCATATGCACAGGTTCTATCTCATTATTTTGACTAGTGAATTTTTATATTTCCTATTACTTTTTCTAATGTTTGTGACATCCATCACTAGCTCGCTCTTAGCACTGAAGACGTTTATAAAAGTGCTGAGGTCATTGATCTGGTCACCAAAGAGCTAGGAGGAAAAATCACACGACAACCAGGACCAATTCCAGGAATAAACACCAAAGTTACCTCTTTTCTTGATCCAGATGGCTGGAAAGTGGTATGTTATTCTGAATGCTTTCAGTGGTTCTATACCCAATGCACAGAGTTGATGTGTTTTCAGAGTTGCTTGCATTGTTATTGTATTTAGTGTATGTCTTATTTTATGCTCAGTGTTTTGAAGAGTTGAACTCAGCACATCATTTCTCATAATGTCTGAAAATAATTATGCACAAATCATTTAGCAAGTATGCAAATCCAGCATTGTTAAAAGCTCTAGGTGCACATTAAGTGCAAAGAGCTCTTGGAACACAAGCCCAAAGCATACATGCGCACCTAAGTGATGACGTGCACAGTTTTGAAAAAAATGATAGAATAATTTTGTAAAAAAAGATTTTTAACACATAATAGAAAAAAAGCTAAAAAAATCATGATAGTAATATATTTAGCCTATTAACTCAGTAGTAAAACATTGTGCTAGTGTTAAAAACTCCTCTTTCTCGGCTGAAATCTATGGTTCCTTGATGTATTTCCTCCTCTTTCTTAGATGATAGCATAATTTTTGTTATTACATCTATTTGTCTTTCAATTTTTAACTTTTTAAAAGGATAAAGGAAATAATTATATATGGGATAAAATATATCATATAGTAGACACAATCTAATAAATATGATAGACTTTGAGAAAGAAATATTACAAATATAGTTTATTAAGAAAGATAAGCTTTTCTTATGCATCAAATCAGATCAAAAGCATATGCCTTCTTTACCTCAAATACACCTAGATGAAAATGCTTCACCTTGAGTATAAGAAGCATCCAAACCTTGGTGCCTTGCAGAAGTTTCAGGCCGTCGATGAGCTTATTTTAATCTGTTGCTGATCATTCTACACTTTTAGTATGTGAGACTGACTAAAGAAAGAGAACTGGAAAACTCATGGGGAAGAAAGCATCCTGCTTGGATTGCTTATCTAATATGAAGATTTAAAGGAATGCCTCATGATTGGAAGAAAAGAATATAATTGCTTCTATTCTGGTGACCTTGATTTGACAACTTTCAACAGTGTATCTGCAATATCTAGCTGCTATGTAGGCAATGATGTTTTGAGTTCTATTATCACTTTTCAGATTCTATCAATAATTTATAATGCTCGTCATTTTCACCTTTTCCTTTTGTGAAAACTTCCCTTTGTCACTTTACCACAAAGAACAATATCTTTCTCAAAGAGCTTTTAAATTCCATGGTAACAGCATTATAGACTTTGAGGTGTTCTTGATTAGTTACATGATACAGACTACAGAGTCACTAGAAATCAGAAGACCTTTCAATGGTGATACATGCTGACTAGACAGACACACATGGGCCCCCTTGAAGTAAATAACCAGGTTTATGAAAATGATATGCCAAAACTGAGATAGCTAAACCGAGTAGCTTTGAAACCAGTCAATTGTATCGCCAAGTATTGTTTTATGAATCTGCTTTATTATCAACCACAAGATTTCTATTTTGTTCCATAAGAAGACAGTGTCTATGATCCAAGCATCCATGTTCTTTTAGTCCTTGGCATGTAATTATTCATGAAGATACTAAATCACTGTCCAGTGCCTTCTGCATCACTACAAAAAATGGTAACATCTAAATACACAACCAGGATCACCAAACTTGAGTTTGAGAGGTACATTCATTTGTCTGGCCTATTGTGAACCAATAGACCACCATAGTTAAATTGAATTTACTAAATCTAGTGCAAAGATTCTACTTCAAGTCATAAACTGTTTATATTATCTACACTTGTTCAGCGACTCCTCTAGATGGTCACTCCACAAAGACTTCTTGTGAATTCCATGAAGGAATACTTTTCAAACATCCAATAGGAACAATGGCTATCTTTAAGTCATAGTTGTATTAGAAGCTGAGGAAGAATCCAAATCCATTAGCCAAACAAGAAAATGAGCAATTTTACTACAAGAATCCTCCACAGGTTTACTGAATCCTAGTAATGCCATCTCATGGCACAAGAAACTATTGCTGCAGTGAATGCTTACCTACTATTACAAATAACATGCTTACCTACTATCACAAATAACCCACCATCCAAAATAAGAACACATATACAAGGTATGTGCAGAACTCAATCTATTATCCAGATAAAAATTCAAGGAAATGCATACACCTTATTAAAAAAAAAAAATAAACACAAACACCTTATTAAAAAAGCAGAAGTTAAGAAAGCAAAAAAAAAAAAAAAACTCAAATGCATATAAAGAACATTCATTGCACAATAACTTCTTATGATGCAAAATCTATTTACCAAACATAAGGAAACTCAAAGAAGGTATTCACCTCAATCAAATCAGATGGCCCCACAATAGAATGCTGAGCATGAGCTTGAATAGAAGCAAGTGCAGAAGAATCTAAATTAAGTTTATTCGGGCACATCCCTAGAATGCCTAACGGGGGCAAACTTTGCTCCACGAACCGCTTGGCTAATTATCAGGTGACATACCAAAGCAACCATGTACAAGGAAAAAAATTACACGGCAAACTAAGCAGGAATCTGTTGTGAAACAGAGCCTAAGTACTCCCAATATACTCCAGATAACACAAACAAAGCCATCATTGTTACTATTTTTTTAAATCCTGTTACATTCCCACAAGATGCCTTACCAGTCAAACAAAGCCGCTCCCCGATGCGGTTGTCAGCTCCGATGTATGTTAAAACTTAGATGCTGCTGAAATGCGCAACAAAAATACAAAGAGCTTGGGTAACAAGTAACAAGATGCATCTAAATCAACGTGGTGTGAAATATTACGACTATAAATATAATCATCTACAAAAGGCCTTACCAGTCAAACAAATAGAGTGTCCTCCCCTCGCTGCGATCGACGTCCAGCTCTCTTTCTCTCTCTCTCGAACCCTCAAGATCTCAAAGCAAGTCGAAGATCGGGTTAGAGTTAATCGTGGAAAGAGAGAAGGGTTGGGTATCGGAAGGGGGGAGGCTCTCGGGCTAGGGCTCTGGTGGGGAGGAGGGGGGAGGGGGGCGGCGAGTGGGGAGGCTCTCGGGCTAGGGCTCTGGTGAGGAGGAGGGGGGAGAGGGGCTGCGGGTGGGGAGGCTCTCAGGCTAGGGCTCTGGTGGAGAGGAGGGGGGGAGAGGGGCTGCCACGCAAAGTTAGAAGAAATATCGAGCGGCGAGTGGTGAGGATGTCGGGCTAGGGCTCCGGTCGGGAGGAGGGGAGGAGGGGGGCTGCGGCGGTTCCGTGATTAGGGCTAGGGCTATCTGAGGCTAAGGCGGCAAGGGGGGGAGGATAAATCCCGAGAGAGAGAGAGAGAGAGAGGGGGGGGCGTGACTAATATAATTAGGGTAAATCGTTTCGATGCTTTAAAAAGCATCGGCAGGCTTAAATCCAGAGAGAGAGAGAGAGAGAGAGAGAGGGGTTGTGACTAATATAATTAGGGTAAATCATTCCGACGCTTTAAAAAGCATCGGAAGGCTTAAATCCCGAGAGAGAGAGAGAGAGAGAGAGAGAGAGAGAGGGGGGGGCCATGACTAATATAATTAGGGTAAATCGTTCTGATGCTTTAAAAAGCATCGGCAGGCTTACTAAATTCCCCACGCTTTCCCCAAGCGTCGGCAAAAAAGGGTTGCTATTTAAATTTTAAAGTAGTGCCTCCACAGCACACTACTTTCATCTCAACTGCGGTGCCCATCAAATCCATACACCACTCCTAGCTAAAACCGCTAGGTCCCATACCAGACTTGTTCACTAGTGTCATGATGGTCATCTTGGTGTTATTACTTCATCTTCGAAGGATAGCCCTCTCTATTCCGGAAGCTAAGTTTAGAGCTGCATGGGTGAGCAATATCAAAGCGATCCAGCAGTTGCGGGCTCAGAGGATCATTATTAAGGGAGACTCTACTACCATCATCAATTGGATCCAGGGTGGAGTAGATCGCGAGGATGCCCATCTGCTGCTTTGTGATAGTTGGCAGTTATTGCAGGACCCAACGGTTTCTATAGCTTGTCATGTTTATCAGAAGGCTAACTATGCGGCGGACTGGGTGGCCTCCTATAATACACAACATTCCATTGATTGGTCCTGGTCTCAGGGTGATAGGATTCCACCCTCTCTTCATATGTATCTTTTTTTTGATCTTGTGGGCTGTCCTTATGTCAGAATTATGTGACTGCCCGATTGTATTTTAAAAAAAAGGACAGCCCTCCACCCCCCCTACAACCAAGACACATATAGGAATGTTTCTAGCACTTATCTGACCATCATGCATTACGCATTGGTGCCCTCTATCTTTATGTCCCCCGTCCATGACCTTTGATGATCAACCCGAGCACCAGACGTGAAGCGTTCGCATGCAATGGAGAGAGAACGGGGAAGCAGCTCCTCGATGACGAGCTTGATGATGCCCCTAGATGCCAAGCTCCTGCCGAAGATCCTCGAGTGCATCGACCGATTAGGGAAGAGCTCCTCTGCATACCTTCATTTTTGGGTCACCTGTGGCTTTTCGCTGCTCTTTCTCCTTGTTGGGATTGTTTCCAATACATATTGTTTTGGAAAGAGAAATTAGGATCGAGAAAGGTTTTCTCTCAAAAAGAAAAATAGATCTATAGTTTCATTAAGCACATCACCATATAAATATTGTTTATTGGTTATACGGATAAACATAATGCATCATATGATCTTATCCATCTGAGGCTGCCACACCAAAGCATAATAAATAGGCCCATTATATAAAAGCCCATTATGTAAAGGCCTATTAAGGTTATACGGATAGAGAAAGGTTTTCTCTCAAGAAGAAAAATAGATCTATAGTTTCATTAAGCACATCACCATATAAATATTGTTTCTTGGTTATACGGATAAATATAATGCATCTTATGATCTTATCCATCTAAGGCTACCACACCAAAGCATAATAAAATAGGCCCATTATGTAAAAGCCCAACAAAGACTAAAATAAAATAAAAAAATAACTAACAACCATTATATTTTAATACTCTCCTTTAATGGTTGTTCTTGGATACCCATGAGATCTCTAAATTGAATGAATTTCTCCTTGGGTAGTGCCATGGTGAAGATGTCTGTTTGGTCTTGAGTCTTCACATACTTGACTTCAACTTCTTTTTCTTCTATCATATCTTTTATGAAATGGGACTTGATTTTGATATGCTTGGTATAGCTATGATATATAGGATTCTTTATCATAGAAATGGTAGATTTGTTATCACATAGTAGAGTAGTAGCTTCTTCTTGCTTCTCACCCATATCTTCAAGTATTCTTCTCAATCAAATTATTTATTGTGCTGCCAAAGTTATTGAAACATATTCTGCTTTAGAAGATGATAATGCCACTGTATCTTGCTTCTTTGATGCCCAAGATATGACACCTGATCCATAAAAGAATACATAACCTAATGTGCATTTCATGTCATCAGTGCTTCCAGCCCAATCACTATCACAAAACCCAAATAACTTCACAGTATCAACCATATTTCTTTCATTTATGATCCCATAATCTTTAGTACCTTTGATGTATCTCAAGACTCTTTCTGCTTATTCAAAGTGAATATTACTTGGCTTTTATATAAATCTAGAAAGTAAACTTGATGCAAACATTATGTCTAGCCTTGTAATTGTTAGATATAATAAACTTCCAATAATGCTTATGTATAATTATGCATTAGCTTCACCACTTTCATCTTCTTTCATTAATTTCTCATTTACCATAAACGGTGTTTCCATAATATTGCAACTTTTCATTTTGAATGTCTTGAGAATACCTTCTGCATACTTCTTTTGACTGATAAAGATGCCATCTTTTCTTTGATTGATTTCAATTCTTAAAAAATAATGTAGCAAACACATATCATTCATTTCATATTTTCTCATCATATCACTTTTGCAAGTCAAAATCATATTCTCATTGTTACCAGTAATAATTAAATTATCAACATAAAGAGAGACAATGAGAATATCATTACCTTGCTTCTTCACATAAGGGGTTGGTTCACTTGGACTTCTTAGGAAACCTTTCTTATTGTAGTAGGTATCAATTTGAGAATATCATGCTTTGTTCAACTTGTATACCTTGCTTTCTTGACCTTTGATGATGAAGCTTTGAGGTTGTTCAACATAAATTTCTTCTTTCAATACATCATTCAAGAATGTTGACTTTACATCTAGTTGGTGTAGTTTCTAAGTTTTATGAGCTGCCATAAAAATGAGAGTTCTAATTGTATCATGCCTAGTAACAAGTGCAGAAGTTTCTTGATAATCAATATCAGGTAATTGAGAGATCCCTTTGCTACCAATCTTTCTTTGTGTCTTTGAATGGTGCCATCTAGATTGTGTTTTATCTTGTAGATCCACTTCAAGCCAATGACTTTCATATCACTTGGTTTCTTCACGAACTCCCAAGTTTCTATTCTTCTCAATCATATTGATTTCTTCTTGTATTGCCTTGTTTTATACTTCTTCATGCATAGTATTTTCGTAAGTTATAGGCTCAATCATTTAGAAATTATAAGAAGCATAAATGTCACTTAATCTTCTCATTCTTATGGGAGTAAAACTTGAAGATTGACTTGAACTTGAAGTTGAAAATGGACTTACTTGGAGAAGTTTATGATGAACCTTCAACCTCATTTTCTTCATTTTAAGCATCATAAATTTCTTCATCAAAAGAAATAATATTTTCTTCAACTTTCTTTTGCTTCCAATCCGAAGCAACTTTCTCATTGAAAATAACATCTCTTCTTATGATCACTTGATTTTGCTTCAAACTAAAAAGTCTATAACCTTTTGATTTTGAACTGTATCCAACAAAGATACATTTTTCACTTACTTCATCAAGTTTGTGCCTCCTTTCATTTGGAATATGTGCATAGCACACACATCCAAAAATTTTAAAATGCTTCACTGAAGGCTTTCTACCAGACCAGGCTTCAAATGGTGTCAAATTCTGAAGAGCTTTTGTTGAACATTTATTCATCAGATATACTGCTGTATTCACTGCTTCTGCCCAATAAGAATTTGGAAGGCCTTTATCTTTGAGTATATATCTAGATATCTCAATAATAGTATGGTTCTTTCTTTCTGCAACTCCATTTTGCTCTGATGCATAGCCAACAGTTAATTTTCTTTGTACACCAATATCTTCATAAAACTTCTCAAATTTATTTGAATTGTATTCACCACCTCTATCACTTCTCAGCACCTTGATATAATGCCCACTTCGTTTTTTCACAAGATTTTTAAACTTCTTGAAGATAAGAATTTATGTCTCATAAAATACACCTATGTCATTCTTGAATAGTCATCAATAAAAATAATGAAGTGGAAGGAGTTTTCATAAGTCCACATATGTCAGTATGAATAAGCTTCAATGGTGCTTTGGCTCTCCACACATGCTCTTTTGGAAATGCCTCTCTATATTGTTTTTCAAGTGCACATCCTTCACAGGGTTCTTCCTTGTCTTGTATTTCTGGTAAACCATATACCATATTCTTTTGATATAAACTTCTCAAGCTTTGAAATTTTAAGTATCCAAACCTTTTGTACTGTAGCCATGACTCATAATCATTCACATCCATCTTCCATGCAACATCCTTTGCATAGTGAAAAATAAGAGAAAAACTTCTAATTTTCTTCATCTTTATATTTGTCATAAGCTGCTTTTTCATCCCTCTGTTATATAACTTACAAATATTATCTTCAAAGTGTACCAGATGCTCATGCTCAATCAATTGTCCAACACTCAAGAGATTCTACTTCAAGTCTGGAACAAGTAAAACAACATGAATGATTTTTCTTTCTTTCTTGGTATTAATTGCAATCGTGCCTTTGCCTCTTGCTTTGACTAGAACACCATTTCTTGGTATTAATTCTACAACTTCACTAGAAGCACCATAACCAACCTCAGGCGTAAATCCAACACTGTTAGTGTTTGATCCAAATACCTATGAAGGTGTGGGGCCAAATGCTAAACCCCAAACCCTACCGGAATGCTCTGAGCCTAAAACCTACGCAAGAGTATCACGTAGGCCAATAGTGTGGAAAGAGCCTTCTTGTGACTCGAGATTAGAAATATTTTCCTACAAACAAGTATTAGAAAGTTAGGCAAAATAATTGAATTATTGAAATCACCCAAACATAAATTAACATAATATAAACATCTCAAACTTACACAAATAACTCTTGCTTCATCATTCACGAATGAGCCGTTTGCCTTCTTATGCGTCTCAATATACAATGCACCCCTACTTACTTTTCTCTCCGTCTTGATTCCTAATATTAATTAAATAAATAACATTAGTTTTATAATAGCATTACATTATTAAAGACATATTTACGAACTCCTACCATCTCATGCAATTTCCTAGCAAAGCTCTTGGATCCTCAAGTATGCGGAGTTACCAACTTTTGTCTATTTGTAGTATTAGTTTCAACCATTTTCTACAATTCAAATGAGAAGTTTTAGTATCATAACAAAATATTTAGGTATATATATAATAGATTTTACCATTGTCTTTGGATTCAAGCGGTAATCAATAAAAGCCGCCCATTGCTCTTGTGTAATCCATCCAGGATGGGTCATAATATTTTCTTCTCTGCTTTTTTCTGGTTTATAAAATTCCTTGAATAAGCTACAGCGATTGTCCCTCCAATGCTTTTCAAGTTGACCTAATATCCATCTTTTTCCAATAGCATCTTCAAAATAAAATTTTTTCTTCACAACATAACAAACAAACATAATTAATTTATATATGCTAATTTATTAACTTAAATAGAAAGAACAAAACATAATACTTGTTACCTATATAATATCCTTATAACATCTTTGTTTGTCAGCATCGAGAACCCATTCTCAATTATGATAGCTTATAGGGAACAACTTGACATCTGATGCTAATGACCCTATAAAGCCCGCTAATATGCCATTGACATTGTATGCATTGAACCTTCTAGCCGGGGCAAGGGGGCCTCATGCAAGATGGATGATATCAGTCGAATGCACTTCATTCTTGTCATTAATAAGGCATTAGATGTGTCTTCTAAACTGATAATTTAAAAGCAAAATATTATTATTACTTACTTGTGCTTAAAACCATGAAGCAAATTCTCTATGAACTGTCCTTTGAATCACTGTGGCATATATCATTATGCAAGATTTATCCATTCTTAAACCATTCTTGAACCTACATGATTATGCAAGATATCATTGACTTATATTGAATTCAAAAGAGATTATTATCTAAAGTTATAGAACCAGAAAATATGGTTCTGGTTCTATCACATATGAGAAAGTGGTTCTGTGAATTAGAGCCAAAACCACATTTGTGGTTCTATCACAAAACCAACTTTTTGGTTTTGTGAATTAGAACCAAAAAGACAATAGAAAATTATACAATCCCTACAAAACTAGTAAACCCAACATCAAGATTCAACCTTTAGAACTTAACAAGAACAAGAACAAAAAAAAACACACACACACACACAAAAACCGGAAAAGAACAACTTTGCATTGGACAACAAACAAAACAGAGAGGCAGCAGCTTAAAAACGACATAAAATTCTGGTGCTAGTTAACCACAATTATTTCTACTGAAAAATTGGGCAAATAAATCATTAAACAGGTTCAACTTAGTGTTCTTTTATACGAATCAAAACAAAAAGGTGTTTCTTATATCAAAGACAGAAATTCTTATATCTGTTCTAAATTGACTCCTTTTATTCATATAAAGTGGGACAAATTAAAAATATTGACTAAAAATTTTGATAATTTTAGTAACATGAGTCTACAATCGTTATGGCTCAGTGAATATATTTGCAATTTTCCACTATAAGATTATGGTCCCATTCTTGTTTCTGTCTTACAATATTTTCAAACTCTCAGCATTAAATCTCAGTTATAACTCTTGTCCAGCAACTCTAATAAGATGGCAGTACCTACTTCTGGGCTACATATTTAAGCTAATCAACATTAGAACTGTTTTATACACCTTATTTCTTGATACTTCGGCTTTTTTAAGTGGTTGTACGAAGAATACAAGTACACCCAGGTTGACTCACCCAAGCATCTAGATGGACAGGTCCAAATATAAATTTCAAGTTTCCAGCAGTGCATGAAGTAATAACAAATAAGAAGCAATTATCAGTGCGAAAAAATCTAACACAAACCACAGATCATCAAAATTGCAAGGAAGACACTATATGTTAGTTCATAAACCTAACAGCCAAAAATGATCTAATATATATATATATATTCAAACAAGTACACAGAGTATTATTCTTTTAAAAGAATGCAACTTGTCTGGTAGCAGCCAATGACCAGCAGAGACGGATAGGTGGGATGGAAAACACATGAACCTTGCATAACTCTTTCGTCCTCTTCCCCCTCAAAAAAATCATGCGGAACACGAACCAGATTTCTGGTTCTCCTTCTCCTATTTAAGCCTGGGCGCCCATCCCACGTAGATCTCCTCCCCCATCTCTCTATTTAAACCTCGACGCTCCCCCTCTCTCGCTGGCTTGTGGCTCCTCCTCTCGCGAATAGGGCAGAGATAGATGGAAGGAGAAGAGATTGGACTCTCAGGCGACGGCGGAGAGCATCTCAGGAACATTCAGGTGGGGCTCCACGGCGAGGAGGGGTGTTGGGATTGTTTCCAACTCAGATTATTTTTGGAAAGAGAAATCAAGGTAGAAGAAGGGTTTTCTCTCAAAAAGAAAAATTGGTCTATTACGTTTCATTAAGCACATCACCATATAAATATTGTTTCTTATTTCTACGGATAAGCATAATCCTCTTATGATCTTATCCATCTAAGGCTATCCCACCAAAAGATAAAAAGATAGGCTCATTATTTAAAAGCCCAACTCAAACTAAATAAAATAAAATAAAATAGTAAAAACTAACAACCATTATATTTTAACACTCCCCTTTAATGGTTGTTCTTGGATACCCATGAGATCTCTAAAGTGTATGAATTTCTCCTTGGGTAGTGCCTTGGTGAAGATATCTGTAATTTGATCTTCAGTCTTCACATACTTGACTTCAATTTCTTTTTCTTCTACTACATCTCTAATGAAATGGTACTTGATTTTGATATGCTTGGTGCGGCTATGATATATAGGATTCTTTATCATAGAAATAGTAGATTTATTGTCACATAGCAGAGTAGTAGCTTCTTCTTCTTTTCACCCATATCTTCAAGTATTCTTCTCAACCAAATTATTTGTTGTGCTGCCAAAGTTGTTGAAACATATTCTATTTCAGAAGAAGATAATACCACTATATCTTGCTTCTTGGATGCCCAAGATATGATACATGATCCATAAAAGAATGCATATCCTGATGTGCTTTTCATGTCATCAATACTTCCAGCCCAATCACTATCACAAAACCCAAATAACTTCACAATATCATCCTTGTTTCTGTCATACATGATCCCATAATCTTTAGTACCTTTGATGTATCTCAAGACTCTTTTTGCTTGTCCAAAGTGAATATTACTTGGCTTTTGCATAAATCTGGAAAGTAAACTTGATGCAAACATAATATCTGGTCTTGTAATTGTTAGATATAATAAGCTTCCAATAATGCTTCTGTATAATTGTGCATTGGCTTCACCACTTTCATCTTCTTTCATCAACTTATCATTTACCACAAAAGGTGTTTCCACACTATTACAATTTTTATGTTGAATTTCTTGAGAATGCCTTCTCCATACTTCTTTTGACTGATAAATATACCATCTTTTCTTTGACTTATTTCAATTCTAAAAAATAATGAAGCAAACCGATATCATTCATTTCATATCTTCTCATCAAATCATTTTTGAAAGTCAAGATCATATTCTCATTGTTACCAGTAATAATTAAATCATCAACATAAAGAGAGACAATGAGAATATTGTTACCTTGCTTCTTCACATAAAGTGTTGGTTCACTTGGACTTTTTAAAAAACCTTTTTCATTGAAGTAGGTGTCAATTTGAGAGTACCATGCTCTGGGTGCTTGCTTCAGCCCATATAATGCTTTCTTCAACTTGTATACCTTGTTTTCTTGACCTTTGATGATGAAGCCTTGAGGTTGTTCAACATAAATTTCTTCTTCTAATACTCCATTCAAGAATGCAGACTTTACGTCTAGTTGATGTAGTTTCCAACTTTTATGAGCTGCTATAGAAATAAGAGTTCTAATTGTATCATGTCTAGCAACAGGTGCAAAAGTTTCTTGATAATCAATACCAGGTAATTGAGAGTATCCCTTTGCTACTAATCTTGCTTTGTATCTTTGAATGGTGCCATCTGGATTGTGTTTTGAAGCCAATGACTTCCTTATCACTTGGTTTCTTCACTAATTCCCAAGTTTTGTTCTTCTTAATCATATTGATTTCTTCTTGCATTGCTTTGTTCCATACTTCTTCATGCATAGCATTTTCATAAGTTTTAGGCTCAATTATGTAGAAATTACAAGAAGCATAAATGTCACTTAACCTTCTCATTTTTATAGGAGTAGAACTTGAAGATGGACTTGAACTTGAAGTAGTTTGTGGTGAACCTTCAACCTTATTTTCTTCATTTTGAGCATCATGAATTTCTTTATCTAGAGAAATAATATTTTCTTCAACTTTCTTTTGCTTCCAATCCCAAGCAACTTTTTCATTGAAAATAACATCTCTTCTTATGATCACTTGATTTTGCTTCAAGCTGAAAAGTCTGTAACCTTGGGATTTAGAACTGTATCCAACAAAGATACATTTTGCACTTACTTCATCAAGTTTATGTCTTCTTTCCTTTGGAATATGTGCATAGCACACATATCTAAAGATTTTGAAATGCTTCACTGAAGGCTTTCTACCATATCAGGCTTGAAATGGTGTCATATTTTGAAGAGCTTTTGTTGAACATCTATTCATTAGATAAACTGCTATATTTACTACTTCTATCCAATAAGAATTTGGAAGGCCTTTGTCTTTGAGCATAGATCTAGACATCTCAATAATAGTATGATTCTTTCTTTTTGCAACACCATTTTGCTCTGGTGTATAGCTAACAGTCAATTGTCTTTGTATACCATCATCTTCATAAAATTTCTTAAATTCATTTGAATTGTATTTACCACCTCTATCACTTCTCAGCACTTTGATATAATGCCCACTTTGTCTTTCCACAAGATTTTTAAACTTCTTAAAGATAAGAAATGCCTCTGATTTATGTCTCATAAAATATACCCATATCATCCTTGAATAGTCATCAATAAAAATAATGAAGTAGATGTTACCTGCATGAGAAGGAGTTTTCATAGGTCCACATATGTCAGTATGAATAAGCTCCAATGGTGCTTTGGCTCTCCATACATGCTCTTTTGGAAATGCCTCTTTATGTTGTTTTCTAAGTGCACATCCTTCACAAGGTTCTTCCTTATCATGTATTGCTGGTAGACCATACACCATATTCTTTTGATATAAACTTCTCAAACTTTGAAAATTCAAGTGCCTAAACCTTTTGTGCCATAACCATGACTCATCATTTACCTCCATCTTTCATGCAGCATCCTTTGCATAGTGCAAAATAAGAGGAAAACTTCTATTTTTCTCCATCTTGATTTTTATCATAAGTTACTTTTTCATCCCTCTGTCATATAACTTGCAAACATTATCTTCAAAGTGTACCATATGCCCATGCACAATCAGTTGTCCAACACTCAAGAGATTTTGCTTCAAATCTGGAACAAGTAAAACATCATGAATGAATTTTCTTCCTTTCTTGATATTAATTTCAATTGTACCTTTGCCTCTTGCTTGGACTAGAACACCATTTCCCATCTTCACTTGTGAAATTAAAGAACTGTCAATGTTTATAAAAATAGACTTGTCTCCTATCATGTGATTGCTGCAACCACTGTCGAGATACCATATATTATTACTTTGCTCTTCTGAAGTTTGACATGCATATAGTATGCTTTGCTGACCTTCATTTTCTTCTGAGAAGTGTGCTTGTTCACTTGCTTTGTATCTGCAATCTTTTTGAACATGTCCAAACTTTTTGCAATTATAACATTGGGGTTTGCCCCTAAACCAGCAATCTTTTTCAGCATGAGAAGACCTTTTACATATATTGCAACTTTGTTGAGTGCTCTCATCATATTGCCTTCTTGAAAAATTATTTCTTTGTGTTTCTCTACCTCTTCCTTTCATATTTCTTCCTCTACTCTGGTTTTCACCTCTGAATGACTCTCTTTTGACTAAAGCATGACTCGATGATTCTTTTTGAGAATTTTTATCAACCACTTTGAGTTTAGATTGAAAGGCACTTTCAATTGATGATTCTTTATGCCTAAACAATCTTTGCTCATGAGCTTCAAGAGATCCCATCAATTCATGAACACTTAATTCAGAAAGATCTTTAGATTCTTCAATAATTGCAACTATTGTATCAAATTTTGGAGATAAACTAGCCAAGATTTTTCACATATTCTTCGCTCGGTGATGGTTTATGATGCGTGTCGTAGCGCAACGATTAAAACACCTTAATTTCACTATTAGAATAGTGAGAGTAAGGGATCGATTCCATAGGGACTTTAGTTATTATCTTAAAATAAATTTATAAATTTAACTAAATAGATAACTAAGTAGATAATTAGTAGTGCAAAATAATAAGATATGGTTAGTTTATCTTATTAGAGCACAGCTCGTACCCTAGATCACGGCCCGTCCCTTTTAAGAATAAATCAGTCTAAATTATTTTCACTTAAATAGAATTTAATAACAATTTAACATGAATAGAAACTTTATTTCATATTAATTAAAAAGTTATGACATTAAGAAGGCAACAAATTGCAATAAATTCCTGAACTAAACCAGAGACAAATTGAACCGGGTTGAAGACATGAACCGGGCCCTTTGTTCTTCCTCCATCTCCAAGCGGCACGGACAGAGCTTTCATGCCACGTCTTCTAGGAACAGAGCAATGGAACTCCTGGGAACAGCAACCTCCACGGAAAGAACTCATGGATGCAGCGCTTTGGAACAGAGCTCTCTCCACGAACGTCTTCTCAATGAACGAAGCCTCCACTGCTACTCAATTGCTCCTGAGACAGAGCATTTGAACTCTTCTCCAAGCCACGAATAGAGGATGAATCCCACGGACGCCTTGGAACACAACCTCCAGGAAGAACATGGATGGCTTCCATGGAATCCACGGACGCCTTGCCTCCATCGACTTCTCTCTGCTGCTATTTGTAGAAGTCTGGATGCGGCCCAGACGTGGTGAAGCAACTGTTGCCAAAACAGAGGATGCGGAGAAGCAACGAACGGCACAGAGAAAATCTCAGAGAAATCGTGAATAAAATTAAAATTCCTTCAAGATGAATTTAATTCTTCCAATTTGATAACCTTAATTCTATTCAATTTATTCCATAATTAGTGGAGGAAAAGATTGGATTTGATTGGGAGAAGAATCGGCTGAAAAGAAATAGATTTCTACTTAGAAGACGATGAAGTCGGCACTTGGTTTGCTGACTTTGCTTTAAAATTCATGCTAAATCCTTATAAAATTAATTTCGAGCTCGTTTTAAGTCTGTTTCGAGTGTTGTTTGCGTCATTAAATTCCTAAAATTGAGCTCTTCAAATTGATAAGGTTTTACTTAAAATATTATATAAATTATTAAATAATTAAATAATAATAGGTATGTTGAATTATTAATTAATAGGTTTAATGATAATTATTTATGTATTTATCACTCCCCCCACCTTGAATCTTACTCGTCCTCGAGCAAATAAGAAATTTAGAAATATGTACCAAGCTACTCCAAGAATTGATAGTTATCTTACAGTTTTTCTTAAAATTTCTGGTTAGATCATAAGGGAGGTACTTCATTGGATTATTAAGTTTACCCATTTAGTGATAAAGTGTAGTCCATAAGAATTTATAGAAGTATTTCTTCACCAACTTTCCACTTCTCTAATTAAGTCTTCTAACTTAACTTGGATTGGGTGTAATGTCTTTTGTAATTTGGTTCCCTTGTGTAAAATCAGTGCAATGTCTTATCCCCTTACTTTCTAATTAACCCTTGTAGCAAGATTTAGGCCAATGGCTCCCAAACCAATTGGTTTTAGGGCATTAGGTGTAAAATACCCCTCGGACTAACTTACTCGAGTCAAAAAGGCTTTAGGTAGGACTGACTCTACTTAGGTTCTTTTACATCCCCACCATTTTACGCGAACAACATCACTTTCTTAGGTGACGGGGCCCAGTTACTCAGCAAAAGATGTTAAGAACCTAATTTATTAACTTTAAGAGAGATTTTTTTTCTTCCTTTTTTTGAATAACATTTTCACCCATACCCTTATTAAGTGGATTGTACTATTAAGATCAGTGGTCAGGAGGGTCTAAATTATTCTAAATTTTTTTTGAGCTAAACCTTATCTTTTATTAGGTTTTCTTAATAATTTATTTCTTAGTATCTCAAAAATAATCTAACTATTAATTCATTAATAGACTGCTTGATTAACTTCAAATCGAGACAGAATTTGGTACATACATCTGATTATAGTTTTACTCGAGGATTTACTTATTCTTTTTCCTCCCTCCAACTTAATTTCCATTGTCCCTAATGAAAGAAAAATTAATTTCAAGGAAAGATACTACCTGGTAGAGTATTTGAAGGTTGGACGTTTCATTATTGCCATCTTCTTTCAATCTGCTTCTGTTGCTCTTCTATGGTCATACTAAAAAAACATACTAAAAGAAAAGAAAGTTAAAAATAACTAATAAACTGGGTTGCCTCCCAAGAGCGCTAAGTTTAAAGTCTTCAGCCAGACTGTGCTACTTATTATGATAATGTTGGGTTCACAAGATCAATTGATTCAACAATTTCTTCAGCATTAATTTCTTCTATATATGGTTTCAAACGTTGGCCATTTACTTTGAATGTATTTCCCTTCTTGGGGTCTTTAAGCTCTATAGCTCCATGGGGAAATACTTGAGTTACTATAAAAGGTCCATTCCATCATGAACGAAGTTTTTCAAGCAAAATATGTAATCTTGAATTGTAAAGCTATACTTTTTGATTTGGTTCAAAGATTTTTCTACTAATAAATTTGTCATGATATGCTTTGGTTCGTTCTTTATAAATTTTTGAGCTTTCATATGCATCATTTTGTAGCTCTTCTAACTCATTCAATTGAAGTTTCCTATTGACACCTATATTTTTTATATCATAATTAAATTGCTTGATGGCCCAAAATGTACGGTGTTCTAATTTTACAGGTAAATGACAGGCTTTTCCAAATATGAGCCTGTAAGGAGACATTCCTATGGGAGTTTTAAATGCAGTACGATAAGCCCATAATGCATCATCCAAATGTTCTGACCAATCTTTCCTATCAGGTCTCACCATTTTTTCAAGGATATGTTTAATTTCTCTATTTGATATTTCAACTTGGCCACTAGTTTGGGGATGATAAGGTGTAGCTACCTTATGAGTAATTCCATATTTATTCATTAATCCCTCGAAGTGTCTATTCGTGAAATGTGTACCCCCATCACTTATTATAGCCCTTGGGCATCCAAAATGACTAAGGATATTATGCTGAACAAACTTGATTATAACTTTATGGTCATTGGTTCGAGTTGCCATGGCTTCAATCCATTTTGACACATAATCAACTACCACTAGAATGTATTCGAATCCAAAAGAGAAAGGAAATGGGCCCATAAAATCAATACCCCATACATCAAAAATTTCTACAACCAAGATAGGGTTTAGGGGCATCATGTCTTTTCAAGAAATATTTCCTGTTTGTTGACATTGGAGACAATTACGACCAAATTCATGTGCATCTTTAGAAAGAGTTAGCCAATAAAACCCATTTTGTAGTACCTTTGCTGCAGTTTTCTTTCCACTAAAATGTCCTCCACATGCAAGAGAATGACAGAAGTTAAGTATACTTTTGAATTCACTCTCGGGAACACATCGCCTAATCACCTGATCTGAACAGTACTTAAATAATTCAGGGTCTTCCCAAAAGTAATATTTGACTTGTGAGAAAAATCTATCTTTTTTTTATTTTGTCCAGTGGGAAGGTACTTTTCCTGTTGCCAAATAATTCACAATGTGGGCAAACCAGGGAAGACTACTATGAGAAATTGAAAACAATTGCTCATCGGGGAACTTATCTCTAATTATTTCTTTATTGTATTTCACTGAGATCCTAGAGATATGATATGCTACCATATTTTCAGAACCCTTCTTATCTAAGATTTCTAGATCAAATTCTTGTAGTATAAGGATCCATCTAATCAGTATGATTTTGTATCCTTTTTTGATATAAGATGTCTCAGCGCTGCATGATCTGAATAAACTAAAACCTTAGATCCTAACAGATATGATCTAAACTTTTCTAGGGCAAACACAACTGCTAGTAATTCTTTTTCAGTGGTAGTATAGTTCATTTGTGCATCTCAAAGAGTTTTGCTAGCATAATAAATTACATGAGGTTCTCGATTGAGTTTCTATCCTTGAACTGCTCCTACAGCATAATCAGAAGCATCACACATGATTTCGAAAGGTATGGTCCAATCTGGGGGCTTGATAATTGGTGCAGTGGTCAAAGCAATTCGAAGGATGTTATAGGCTTTTAGACAATCTTCATCAAAATTAAAAGAACTATCTTTGGTCAATAAATTACACAATGGTCGAGAAATTTTACTGAAATCTTTAATGAAGCGTCTATAAAAACCAGCATGACCAAGGAAATATCATACTTGTTTAACTGAGGTTGGGGGTGGTAGATTTGAGATCAATTCAACCTTGGCTTTATCAACCTCAATACCTCGATCTAAAATAATGTGTCCAAGCACAATTCCCTTACAAACCATAAAATGGCTCTTCTCCCAACTTAGGACTAAATTTATTTTCATACATCGTTTCAGTACCTTAGTCAAGTTCTCGAGGCAGCTATCAAATGATGCACCAAAAACTAAAAAATTATCCATAAATACTTCCAAAAATTGACCAATCATATCAGAAAATATGGCCAACATACATCGTTGAAAAGTGGCTGGTGCATTACAAAGACCAAACAGCATGCGTCTAAAGGCAAATGTTCCAAAGGGACAGGTGAAGGTGGTCTTTTCTTGATCTGTAGGAAATACTGGGACTTGATTGTATCCTGAATATCCATCTAAGAAACAAAAAAAACTTTGTCTCGCTAGCCGTTCTAGAATTTGATCGATAAAAGGCAAAGGAAAGTGGTCTTTCCTAGTCACAGCATTCAACTTTCAATAATCTATACATACTCTCCAACTAGTTGATGTACGAGTAGAAATTGATTCATCCTTTTCATTTTTAATCATGGTAATACCTAATTTTTTAGGTACTACTTGGATTGGACTGACCCATTGACTATCTGAAATTGGATAAATAATACCAGCATCAAGCCATTTTACTACTTCTTTCTTAACAACATCCCTCATGTTCGGATTTAGCCTTCGTTGCATGTCTCTATGTGGTTTGGCTTCAATTTCACTATGAATGTGGTGCATGCAAACGGAAGGGTTAATTCCCTTAAGATCAGCTATTGTCCATCCAATTGTCTCTTTATGTTCTTTAAGTACATCAACTAATTTATCTTCTTGCTCAGAAGTTAGGGTAGATGCAATGATTACTGGAAGGGTATCATTGGGTATAAGGAATGAATAGTTTAAGTCATCTGGAAGAGGTTTCAACTCTAGTTGGGGTGGTCCTTCCAAGGATGGTATTAAAGGGCTTGGTTTAGTTGGAAGTGGTTCATATTTTATAGTCCAAGGAGGGATGGTGTCGAACTTAGGTGGTTCTAATAACATGTTTATCTCTTTGGTATACTCATCAATATCAAAGTCATCTATTCCAAAATGTGTAAGACATGTTTGTAAAGGATCCGAATCAATCAAACTTTAGAATTTCTTATCTACTACTTCCTCTATCATGTTTACTTCATTTAAATCATACACAGGTGGTCCTTGGGAGGCATTAAAAATATTTAATCTCATCTTCTTGTTTTCAAAAGATACATCCATCACACCTGTTCTATAATTTATACATGCATTAGCAGTAGCTAGAAAAGGTCATCCAAGGATGATGGGAATTTGGTTAGGATTACTGCTAGATTCCATATCTAACATAAGGAAGTCGATAGAAAAATAGAATTTATCCACCTTTACTAATACATCTTTCAATATTCACAAGGTTCTTTGACTGATCTATCTGCCAATTGTAGTGTTACTGTAGTGGGTTTTAATTCTCCAAATCCAAATAACTCATACACTGAACTGGGGAGAAGGTTTACACTCGCACCCAAATCTAATAATGCTTTCTTGATTGTGAAGTTTCCTATGACACATGATATAATTGGGGTACCAGGATCTTTTAGTTTGGGTGGGGTTATTTGTTGAACAACTGAGCTAACTTGCTCAGTCAAGTGGATCTTTTTTGGTATTTGTGACTTTGCTTTCCGTTTTTGTGTGCATAGATCTTTCAAAAATTTGGCATAAGCCGGAACTTGCTTGATAGCATCGAGAAGAGGTAAGTTTATTTGGACTTGCTTAAATAACTCAAGCATCTCATTCATCTTTATATTCTTCTTATCTGAAGGCAAAGGAGATTCTAAAGCACTAGGGAATGGGGCTTTAGGTGTGATTGCTTGATCATTGAATACCTTTTCCTCTTCATTTCTTCTCTTTTCTGGTTTAGCCACTTCTAATTTCTGGGTTGGTTCAGGTGGGTTCAATGCTTTTCCACTTCTGAGAGTCATGACTGATTTAGCATATTCTGAGAATTTGTCAGGACTATTGGAACCTTCAGCCATGAATTGTCCTTTCGGGTTATCGATAGGCTGACTAGGTAACTTCCCTCCTCCCTTCTACTGAATGCTGTGGCCAATTGACCTATCTGAGTTTCTAGTTTTGCAATAGATTGTGTGTGGGAGTGAAGGATTTGGGTATTCATTTCTAGCCCTTTCAATGCTTGTAACACTTTGTCTTCGAATGTAGGATGATTATTCGGTGGAGGTTGTGGGATGTTTGGGTATTGTGAATATGGCATGCTTCTAAAATTGGTTTCTTGATAATTAGGTTTGATCGATGAATTGGCTACATGTTGAGGTTTCCAAGAAAAATTTGGGTAATTTTGCCAGTCAGGATTGTACATATTTGCATATGGATCATTTCATGTTCTAGGAGCTAACTGGGTTTGGGCTTGGTGGGCTTGCTCTTGAACAAGTTCAAGAAATTGGTATGCAGCTGGACATTCACCTATAGAATGGGTTGGACTCGATCAGCCTTCTATTCCTATCTTTGATAAAGAAAATTATGATTATTGGAGCATCAAATTGAAGACCATTTTTATTTCACAAAAAAATTGGGATTTAGTGGAGAATGGGTATAATGAAGAGCCATCTACTCCAACCAACCAACAAAGGAAGCAATTGAAGGACTATAAAAAGAAAGATGCCAAAATCCTGTTCAATAAAGGGAGCAATTAAAGGACCATAAAACAAAGGATGCCAAAGCCCTGTTCTTCATCCAACAAGCCGTGTCTGATATGATTTTATCAAGAATCATTAGAATGATTAATCAAAGGAGGCATGCGATATTTTGCAAGAGGAATTTCAAGAAAACACCAAGGTGAGAGCTATCAAACTTTAAACTCTAAGAAAGAGAGAGTAAGATAATTTAAGAATGTAAGAAAATAAGAAATTAAAGGATTACCTCTCCAAAATCATAGAGATTGTTAATCAAATGAAGAGCTATGGTAAAACCATCATCGAGAAAAGAAAATGTAAAATTTTTTTGGCTAGTTTGCCTTCAAAATTTGATATAATAGTTATAATTATTGAAGAATCTAAAGATCTTTCTATGTTAAATATTCATGAGTTGATGAGATCTCTTGAGGCTCATGAGCAAAGGTTATTTAGGCATAAAGAATCATCAATTGAAAGTGTCTTTCAATCTAAACTCAAAATGTTTGACAAAAGTTCTCAAAGAGAATCATCTAGTTATGCATAAGTTAAAACAGGGTCATTTAGAGGTGGAAACTAAAGTAGAGGAGAAGGAAGAAATATGAGAGAAAGTGGTAGAGGAGGGCAAAAAAATAACCTTCTAAGAAGACAAAATGATGATAGCACTCAACGAAAGTGTAATATATATAAAAGATCTTCTCATATTGAAAAAGATTGTTCATTTAAGAGAAAATCTCAATGTTATAAAAGTAAAAAGTTTGGACATATTTAAAAAAATTGTAGGTACTAAGCAAGTGAGCAAGCACACTTCTTCGAAGAAAATGAAGATGAGCAAAGCACATTCTATGCATGTCAAACTGCGAAGGAGCAAAGAAATTATATACGATATCTTGATAGTGGATGTAGCAACTACATGACCGGTGATAAATTTATCTTTGTGGACATTGATAGTTCTTCAATCTCACAAGTAAAGATGAAAAATGATGTACTAGCTCAAACAAGAGGCGAAGGCATAATTGTAATTAATACAAAGAAAGAAAGAAAGTTCATCCATGATGTTTTACTTGTTCCAACTTAAGAAAAAATATCTTAAGTATTGGACAATTGATTGAGCATGGGCACATGGTGTATTTTAAAGACAATGGTTGCAAGATATGTGACAAAGGGGTAAAAAAGCAACTTATGGCAAATATCAATATGGAGAAAAATAGAAGCTTTTCTCTTATTTTGGACTATACAAATAATGTTGCATGGAAGATGAAAGTGAATAATGAGTCATGGCTATGGCACAAAAGGCTTGGGCACTTGAACTTTTAAAGCTTGAGAAGTTTACAATAAAAGAATATGGTGTATAGTCTACTAGCAATATATGACAAGAAAGAACCTTTTGAAAGATATGCACTTGAAAAATAACATAGAGAGGCATTTCAAAAGAAGCATGTATAGAGAGCCAAAGTACCATTGGAGCTTATTCACACTGACATATGTAAATCCATGAAAACTCCTTCTCATGTTGGTAACATCTACTTCATTATTTTTATTGATAACTATTCAAGGATGACATTGGTGTACTTTATGAGATATAAATCTGAGGCATTCATTATTTTCAAGAAGTTCAAAAATCTTATAAAAAATAAAGTGAGCACTACATCAAGGTGCTAAGAAGTGATCAAGATGGTGAATACAACTCAACTAAATTTGAGAAGTTTTATGAAGATGTTGGTGTGCAAAGACAATTGACCATTGGCTATACGCCGGAACAAATGAAATTGCTAAAAAAAAATCATACAATTGTTGAGATGGCCAGATCTATACTCAAAGATAATGGCTTTCCAAATTCTTTTTGTGCAAAAGCGATGTATACGGCGGTGTACTTGAAGAATAGATATCCAACAAAAGTTTTTCAAAATATGACACCATTTAAAGCTTGGTTTAGTAAAAATCCTTCGGTGAAGCATTTCAAAGTCTTTGGATGTGTGTGTTATGCACATATTCCAAAGGAGAGGAGATACAAACTTGATGAAGTGAATAAAAAATGCATCTTTGTATGGGTTGAAGCAAGCACTCCGAGCATGGTACTCTTAAATTAATACCTACTTCAATGAGAAAGGTTTTTTAAGAAGTCCAAATGAATCAATGCTTTATGTAAAGAAGTAAGGTAATGATATTCTTATTATCTCTTTTTATATTGATGATTTAATTTTATTAGTAACAATGAGAATATGATTTTAACTTTCAAAAGTGATATGATGAAAAGATATGAAATTTATGATATGGGTTTGTTCCATTATTTTTTATGAATTGAAATCATTCAAAAAAAGATGGCATCTTTATTTGTCAAAAGAAATATGTAGAAGGCATTCTTAAGAAGTTTAAAATGAAAAATTGTAATGTTATGCAAACAACTTTGGTGGTAAATGAGAAGTTTATGAAAGAAGATAAATGTGGTGAAGCCAATGCACAACTATATAGAAGCATTGTTGGAAGCTTGTTGTATCTTAGAATTACAAGGTCGGACATAATGTTTGCATCAAGTTTACTTTCTGAATTTATGCAAAGACCAAGCAAGGTTTACTTTGGACGAGCAAAAAGAGTCTTAGATACATCAAAGGCACTAAAAATTATAGGATCCTATATCAAAGAAACAAGAATGATAATGTAAAGTTATTTGGGTTTTGCGATAGTGATTGAGCCAAAAGCATTGATGATATGAAGAGCACATCAGGTTATGTATTCTTTTTTGGATTTATTGTCATATCTTGGGCATCCAAGAAGCAACATACTATGGCATTATCATCTTCGAAGGAATAAATAATTTGGTTGAGAAAAATAATTGAAGATTTGAGTGAGAAATAAGAAGAAGCTACTATACTACTATCTGACAACTAGTCTACTATTTATATGACAAAGAATCCTATCTATCATAGCCGCACCAAGCATATCAAAATAAAGTACCATTTTATCAAAGATGTGGTAGAAGGAAAAGAAGTTCATGTGATGTATGTGAGGACTCAAGACCAAGTGATGAACATCTTCAGCAAAGCACTACCCAAGGAAAAATTCATTCACTTTAGAGATCTCATAGGCATCCAAGAATAGCCATTAAAGAGGAGTGTTAAAATGTAATGGTTGTTCTTTTTAATTTCTAAGTGCTATGTTTTATTTTTGATTTAGTATATGTTGGGCTTATATATAGTTGAACTTATGTTATTATGGTGGTTTTCTATTTTGATGTACAAACTTATGCAGGGTATAAAAGCCTCATATATAAGAGGGGCATTATGTTTAAAATATTGTAGATATGGATGAACCCTAGATTTGTTTTTCTTGTTGAAAAATAAAACCAGCCGTCTCCTTTCTTGCTTCCTCTTTTCTTATTTTTCTTTCTCTTCTCCCATGCCATCATCTTGGTTCGTGGCCAAATCCATAGTGAGAGGGTCTGATCTCTGTTCTGTCTCTTTTTTTTCTTGTGTAATTTTTGTGTTCTCTCTTCCTTTCATTTTTCTTCTTCCTCTCGCTTTTTAGTCTGACAAAGCGGGTAGTGGAGATCAAAATCAGGGGCTGACGGTGGAAAACAATCCCATCAGTAAACATGTTCTATGCACTTTTTTGTTTGCCAATCTTCTCCTTCTACTACTTCCTTTTGCAATCTTTCTTAGTGCAAATTATAATTTTAGTATATTAGCCTACTTGGATGATGCTTGTAATTCCTCTAACCATAATAGTTGACATCCAAATCAAGAGACATGCTAACAAATATTGGCATGCACCATACATTTAGGTTGTGTTTGGTGCATCGTCAGGCAAGCCTGAATAGTAATGTGGATTGCCTACAAGATAGATAAGTACTAAATAGATTGTCAGTAATGTTGATTACTATATTTGGTATACACAGGTAATATTACAATAATATTGATTACTATGATTCGTATGACAAATAGATTACTAGTCATATAACATCAAATTCTCAAAATACCCCTAAATCAAGTCTATTAAAAACTCATACACTACTATATATTTGGTTTAAAAAATTGTATTTATAAATGATAATGCCTAAATTTGATGATCCTCAAATTAAGAAAATGATACTCTACATATAACAAAATTGAACAAACAGGATCTAAAATGCAGCATACATAATAAAAATTACTAACATATAATCTCATAATAAATTAAATAGTAATAAGCAATATAAATAATTCAACAACAATTTGAACAGTAATATAATATAATATATTCTTTCAAAATTTTAAAATACTTTTAATTATCTCAGCAAAAAGCATTTGTATTTTGTTAAAACAGTAACACAATACAAAAGTTGGTATGTTCAAATTCAAAACTACTAATAAAACTATTCGCTAGCTAACCAATTATATTTATACCAAACTATCATAGCTAAATAACCAGACAACCACAGCACCTAAAGCAATCACAACTGGAAACATAGATGTCCTAACTATGACTCAAACCAAGGATATCCAATATTTGATATTGTTTCAACCTCTAGGGTAATGAAAAGAAGTAAGTTAGAGTACTTGCACATTATTAATCCAACTTTAACCATCAATGACTCATGCAACCCCAAATCTTCAATATCTAACGTTGCCTCATAAGCCTTCTTTTTTATCTCTTGATCATTTGCAAGAAACTAAAAACATAGGCCTTCTTTTTTATCTCTTGATCATTTGCAAGAAACTAAAAACAATATATGCCTACTTATCATTACCTTTACTTGAATTTTGACACATTACTTCAAGATTATTTATAGTTTTAATCAAAGAGCCTGTAAAAGCAACTTCTTCCTCATTAGAAGCCTTCTTTTTTCTTGATCCTGATGAAGAAGCACTTTGTTGAACATGACCGGTAGGAGTTTGGGGAATGAAGTTGTTACTCTCAAAATTGGTAAGATCTACAAACTAAACCTCCTCTTCATTATTCATTGCTTATGTAAGGGTTTTATTAGCTACATCTATAGAATCCTCTATCCTCTGATTTGTTGCATGACCTTTTTCAAATATGATCGAGAGTTTCTCTAAATATAAGAATGGCTTATTCCAAAGGCTAGATGCTTGAGCATGACTCTATCATAATGAACCAATATAAATTGAGTAAACTATATCTAATGCATCAAAAATTAAATAAGAATGGAGAATTAATTAATATGTTGTGCATGCTCCTGGACCCAATTGTTCCATACATCATGATCATAAGTAATACATTTTCTTGTATCATCCCATCCAAATCTTATGTATTCAACATATCATAAATAGCACTATATTGTTGTTTCAACAATTTGAACCTTGATTGGATGTGTGGATGAGCCTTGATGCTACAATTAAGTATCTTGTTTGCCATCATTTTGTCCAATTGAGGTAAGAACCCAACCTTAAAATTGCCACCTTCTTCCCTCCACATAGGATCATTCTTCAAATTAAGCAGACATCCAATTAATATAGCATCTTTCTTTGCATTCCATTGATGCTTCTTTTCCTGGTTCCTCCTTTGACTTAAAGAAGCATCCATATCTAAAAGATAATTATTTAATACAAAAGATAATAGATGTTTATATTGCAAATTTAAATAACAAAAATAATAAGTTGAATAAAGACAAACAATCTGAAAATAACAGTAATAAGCATTCATATTTCAAATGATAGTAACAAGGTTCATATTAAATTTGCAACAAGGTTCATAATGAAGAAAGACTTAAATACATAAAATAGTAAGACATAGCAAAACTTGCAATAGTATTGGGAATTTCTTCAAGCTCTGGATTGGTCCCTCATTTCTTGTGCCAAGTCATCCCTAAATTGAGACCAAGCATTTGTACTCATAATGTAATCAATCATTTCTCCTTCATTGCTATTTTCTTCTATCAAGAGGACAATAGGCATCTCATCTTCAATTGGGTCAATTTGCATCTCTTTTCTAATATGATTATGAAGAAGAGCACACACATTAATGATTCTTGCTTGTATTTTTACTGGATAAAAATGACTTCTCGCTAAGAATCGCCCATCTTATTTTAAGAAAACCGAAGCATCTCTCGATACAATTTATAGCAGATGAGTGCCTATAGTTAAAGTATTCTTGTGGTGCTATTGATTGAAGATTTTTTCTCCAATCATTCAAATGATATCGTTGACCTCTATATGGAGTTAAAAACCCTTTTTCATTTATATATCCAGCATCACATAAGTAATAAAAACCTAACATAAATAAAAATCTTGTTAGAAAATAAGTTCAATATATAAACGAAAACAAGTTTTAAATAACTAGAACTATTACCTTGGGTTACTTTTAAACTGTTGGCCTTGATAATGCATCACTTAATACTCTACCATCTACAACTGATCATTTCCATAGCTATTTCATGTTTCCTTATTTTGTACCTAGACTTGTCAATGTCAATGACTGAGCATTTAATGTATGTTCCATCTAAGGCACCTAAACAATTCTACAATAATATATATATATTATTATGTTAATATAAAGTACTTTTTAAATAATTTAAAATTAACATAATATTTATCCACCTAATTAGAAAACTTACCTTGACCCATTTTCATTTGTAGTCAGTTGAGTCATCAGGAATAGAGCTCTAGTTTCTTGAGCAATATTTCATGCATTACAACTCTTGAATCTGAAAACACAATTTTTTCTATTCTACTCTATCACATTTGAAAGAGCTTTAACTGGATCTTGTATCCATCTCCATTCAATCAAATGGTCAACATGCACCTTGCCTTATTTCATCCATACTTTACATCATTTGTGCTGCCAGCTTTTGCGTAAACTTGTTAGCATCTGGTTGCTTTCATTGCTAATTGTATTTTTTTCTAAAGCCTTGTTCTATATTTGAAGAAGAATCTAAGAGGGATGCATAGGTAGAATTAGGTTGCGAATTGTAAATGATATTATCATAACAAGATTCCTAGAAACAAATGGATACGACTTCCTTGGCTTCCTCACGAATATAGCAATGGCCTTGGATGTCAGCTTAGAAATCGATGTCATCTCTAACTTGGGCTTAGACTTTTCATTATTTCTAATTTTACGATTATTTTCAACAAATTAGGCTCTTAAAGAATTTTGAGAAGGAATATTGTCCAATAGCAAGAAGAACAAAGAAATTAAATTGAAAATATAGAATTTCTAGAGCCCCTGAAGAGAGGAAGATGGTTCTTTATGGAAGTTGTTTTAGTAATTCTTTCTTTCCAGAGATAACAATAACCAATAACAATAACAATAACGATAATAAAAACAATAATATTGACTTTTATCATTATCTAATGAACTACCAAATTAATTAAATAATGAAATAATTAGATATAAATGAATACAAAATGATAAAATATGCCACTCTCGGTCTACAATGATATCACTTGATGGCATGATGATTGATAGCAAGACTCACCTCCATAGGAGATATATATGGAGGATACATAGAGTAAAATGTGGTGTTTTATCCTATCATATGGATATATGTAGTTGTAGTCGTGACTATGATGTATTCATAAAAAGATAACATGTAAATTTAAAATAATAATTAAAGATGATGACATGCTAACCTTGATGATATGCAAACTCTAACAAATGAAGAGATATAATCTTTGACCATGATGATATGAAAATTGGAAATAGAGATATTATATTAAATAGAGTAATATAGAAAACAAGTTCAAAACTACTTCAGAGATTATAAGTATTCTAAAGAATAGTAAGATAACAGTTTTGGCATGCTACGCTTTTGAAAATTTTCTAAGGATTCATTTCTTAAATTATAAATTTATAAATAATTTTATTTACTAAATATGAACTCATTAAAAAATTTATTATTTTTTGGAGTTCAAAAAATGAAAAGAAACTTTGATAGAAAGCAATACGTGCTAGCTTATCCTAATTATATTAAGAGTTATATAAATTTAATAGTTGTCAAGCAAGATATTTGTTTTCTTTATGTTATTTAAGTTGTAATAAAAATTTTATTTTATTTTTTATAAATATTAATTTATAATTTTTTAAAATAAATAATAATTTTTATTATTGAATGTCTTGCGCTTTGAGCACGTATAGATTATTACGTTCCATACTCATTATAGGATATGTGGTGCGACAATGATTATGTCTTTTAAATGCCTAAAATCTAAGACCTAAATTTATCCTAGCCTTCCACCAAGATGTTCGATCGATGTTAAAACCCAAGTGGGATGCAATTGCTCGAAAAACAAGAGTTGTTTCAAGCCTTGCCATAAACCAGCGGGTTGCCTCCATAGCACATTACTTTCATCTCAACTGTGGTGCCCATCAAATCCATACATCACTCCTTTGCAAAACCGCTTGGTCTCATACCAGACTTGTTCGCTAGTGTCACGATGGTCATGCTGGTGTTATTACTTCATCTTTGAAGGACAGCCCTCTTTGTTTCAAAAGCTAAGTTCAGAGCTGCATGGGCAGGCAATGTCAGAGTGACCCGACAGTTGCGGGCTCAAAGGATCATTATTGAGGGTGACTATGCTACCGTCGTCGATATTAATCAGGGTGGAGCATATCGCGAGGATGCCCATCCACTGCTTTGTGATAGTTGGCAGTTATTGCAGGACCCGACGATTTCTATAGCCCACCATGTTTATCAGAAGGCTAACTCTGCGGTGGATTGGATGACCTCCTATACTGCACAATATTCCATTAACTGTACCTGGTCTCAGAATGATAGGACTCCACTCTCTCTTCATATATATATTTTTCTTGATCTTGTGGGCTATCCTCATGTCAGAATTATGTGACTGGTCGACTGTACAAAAAAAAAAGGATAGCCCTCCACCCCCATACAACCAAGACATGTATAGGAATGTTTTTGGCACTTATCTGACCACCACACATTACGCATTGGTGCCCTCTATCTTTATATCCCCCATCCACGACCTTCGATAATCAACCCGAGCACCAGACGTGAAGCGTTCGCATGCAATGGAGAGAGAATGGGGAAGCAGCTCCTTGATGACGAGCTTGACGATGCCCCCAAACACCAAGCTCCTGCCAGAGATCCTCGAGTGCATCGGCCGATCAGGGAAGAGCGCCACTACATACCTTCATTTTTGGGTCACTTGTGGCTTTTCGCTGCTCTTTATCCTTGTTGGGATTGTTTCCAACACAGATTATTTTGGAAAGAGAAATTAGGATAGAGAAAGGTTTTCTCTCAAAAAGAAAAATAGATCTATAGTTTCATTAAGCACATCACCATATAAATATTATTTCTTGGTTATACGGATAAACATAATGCATCTTATGATCTTATCCATCTGAGGCTACCACACCAAAGCATAATAAATAGGCCCATTATGGTTATACAAATAGAGAAAGGTTTTCTCTCAGGAAGAAAAATAGATCTATAGTTTCATTAAGCACATCACCATATAAATATTGTTTCTTTGTTATACGGATAAACATAATGCATCTTTTGATCTATCCATCTAAGGCTAACACACCAAAGCATAACAAAATAGGCCCATTATGTAAAAGCCCAACAAAGACAAATAAAATAAAAAATAACTAACAACCATTATATTTTAACACTCTCCTTTAATGGTTGTTCTTGGATACCCATGAGATCTCTAAATTGAATGAATTTCTCCTTGGGTAGTGCCTTTATGAAGATGTCTGTTTGGTCTTGAGTCTTCACATACTTCAACTTCTTTTTCTTCTACCACATCTCTTATGAAATGGTACTTGATTTTGATATGCTTGGTGCAGCTATGATATATAGGATTCTTTGTCATAAAAATGGTAGATTTGTTATCACATAGTAGAGTAGTAGCTTCTTCTTGCTTCTCACCCATATCTTCAAGTATTCTTCTTAACCAAATTATTTGTTGTGCTGCCAAAGTTATTGAAACATATTCTGCTTTAGAAGATGATAATGCCACGGTATCTTGCTTCTTTGATGCCCAAGATATGACACCTGATCCATAAAAGAATATATAACCTAATGTGCTTTTCATGTCATCATGCTTCCAGCCCAATCACTATCACAAAACCCAAATAACTTTACAGTATCAACCATATTTCTTTCATACATGATCCTATAATCTTTAGTACCTTTGATGTATCTCAAGATACTTTTTGCTTGTCCAAAGTGAATATTACTTGGCTTTTACATAAATCTGGAAAGTAAACTTGATGCAAACATTATGTCTAGCCTTATAATTATTAGATATAATAAACTTTCAATAATGCTTCTGTATAATTGTGCATTGGCTTCACCACTTTCATCTTCTTTCATCAATTTTTCATTTACCACAAAAGGTGTTTCCACAATATTGCAACTTTTCATTTTGAATGTCTTGAGAGTACCTTCTACATACTTTCTTTGACTAAAAAAGATGACATCGTTTCTTTGATTGATTTCAATTCTCAAAAAATAATGTAGCAAACACATATCATTCATTTCATATCTTCTCATCATATCACTTTTGAAAGTTAAAATCATATTCTCATTGTTACCAATAATAATTAAATTATTAGCATAAAGAGAGAGAATGAGAATATCATTACCTTGCTTCTTCACATAAAGTGTTGGTTCACTTGGACTTCTTAGAAAACCTTTCTTATTGAAGTGGGTATCAATTTCAGAATATCATGCTTTCTTCAACTTGTATACCTTGCTTTCTTGACCTTTGATGATGAAGCCTTGAGGTGTTCAACATAAATTTTTTCTTTCAATGCACCATTCAAGAATGTTGACTTTACATCTAGTTGGTATAGTTTCAAAATTTTATGAGCTGCCATAAAAATGAGAGTCTAATTGTATCATGTCTAGCAACAGGTGCAGAAGTTTTTTGATAATCAATATCAAATAATTGAGAGTATTCTTTTGCTACCAATCTTGCTTTGTGTCTTTGAATGGTGTCATCTGGATTGTGTATTATCTTGTAGATCCACTTCAATCCAATGACTTCCTTATCACTTGGTTTCTTCACTAACTCCCAAGTTTTTATTCTTCTCAATCATATTGATTTCTTCTTGTATTGCCTTGTTTTATACTTCTTCATGCATAGTATTTTCATAACTTACAG
The DNA here is from genome assembly GCA_900491605.1 of Calamus simplicifolius. Lineage (NCBI taxonomy): Eukaryota > Viridiplantae > Streptophyta > Magnoliopsida > Arecales > Arecaceae > Calamus > Calamus simplicifolius. The sequence goes on along the minus strand of UESW01004093.1, from coordinate 275,610 downwards.
GCTCAATCATTTAGAAATTATAAGAAGCATAAATGTCACTTAATCTTCTCATTCTTATGGGAGTAGAACTTGAAGATGGACTTGAACTTGAAGTTGAAAATGGACTTATACTTGGAGAAGTTTGTGGTGAACCTTCAACCTCATTTTCTTCATTTTAAGCATCATAAATTTCTTCATCAAGAGAAATAATTTTTTCTTCAACTTTCTTTTGCTTCCAATCCCAAGCAACTTTCTCATTGAAAATAACATCTCTTCTTATGATCACTTGATTTTGCTTCAAACTAAAAAGTCCATAACCTTTTGATTTTGAACTGTATCCAATAAAGATACATTTTTTACTTAATTCATCAAGTTTGTGCCTCCTTTCCTTTAGAATATGTGCATAGCACACACATTCAAAAATTTTAAATTGCTTCACTGAAGGCTTTCTACCAGACCAGGCTTCAAATGGTGTCAAATTCTGAAGAGCTTTTGTTTGACATTTATTCATCAGATACATTGCTGTATTCACTACTTCTGCCCAATAAGAATTTGGAAGGCCTTTGTCTTTGAGCATAGATCTAGACATCTCAATAATAGTACAATTCTTTCTTTCTGTAACTCTATTTTTCTCTGATGCATAGCCAACAGTCAATTTTCTTTGTACACCAATATCTTCATAAAACTTCTCAAATTTTTTTTAATTATATTCATCATCTCTATCACTTCTTAGCACCTTGATACAATGTCCACTTCATCTTTTCATAAGATTTTTGAACTTCTTAAAGATAAGAATTTATGTCTCATAAAATACACCTATGTCATCCATCAATAAAAATAATGAAGTAGATGTTACCTGCACGAGAAGGAGTTTTCATAGGTTCACATATGTCAGTATGAATAAGCTTCAATGGTGCTTTGACTCTTCACACATGCTCTTTTGTAAATGCCTCTCTATGTTGTTTTTCAAGTGTACATCCTTCACAGGATTCTTCATTGTCTTGTATTTCTGGTAGACCATATACCATATTCTTTTGATATAAACTTCTCAAGCTTTGAAAGTTTAAGTGTCCAAACCTTTTGTACCATAGCCATGACTCATCATTCACATCCATCTTTCATACAACATCCTTTGCATAGTGCAAAATAAAAGAAAAACTTCTATTTTTCCCTATCTTTATATTTGTCATAAGTTGCCTTTTCATTCCTTTGTCATATAACTTGCAAAATTACCTTCAAAGTGTACCATATGCCCATGCTCAATCAATTGTCCAACACTCAAGAGATTATGCTTCATGTCTGGAACAAGTAAAACAACATGAATGAATTTTCTTTATTTCTTGGTATTAATTGCATTGTGCTTCTGCCTCTTTCTTGGACTAAAACACCATCTCTTGGTATTAATTCTACAACTTCACTAGAAGCACCATAACCAACCTCAGGCACAAATCCAACACTGTTAGTGTTTGATCCAAAGATCTGTGAAGGTATGGGGCCAAATCCTAAACCCCAAACCCTACCGGAATGCTATGAGCCTAAAACCTACGCAAGATTATCATGTAGGCCAATAGTATGGGAAGAGCCTTCTTGTGACTCGAGATTAGAAATATTTTCCTACAAACAAGTATTAGAAGAGTTAGGCAAAATAATTGTGATACGGCTGGCCGTTTCCTCTGGATGGCATTATCTTTTGCACGATTTTTGAAAGCAATGATGTGACAGCAAAACCCCCCTTTCGTGGGGCTTTTAGTGTCGGCCTTCAGTGCCGGCCACCAGCGTCGGCCCCAGCGCTGAGACTTAGGCTCCGGCCTCCAGCGTCGGCCATCAGCGTCGGCCCCAGCGCTGACTTTGGCTCCAGCCTCCAGCGTCGGCCTTCAGTGCCGGCCACCAGCGTCGGCCCCAGCGCTGACTTCGGCTCCGGCCTCCAACGTCGGCCTTCAGTGCCGGCCACCAGCGTCGGCCCTAGCGCTGAGACTGGCTCTGGCCCTCCAGCATCAGCCTCTAGCGACGGCCATCCAGCGTCAGCCTCCAGCGCTGACCTCCAGCCCCGACTCCCAGCGTCGGCCTTCAGCACTATCCACGTGCACAAAGACCAGTCTCACACAACGGATCCCGTGATCTAAGGTCCACTGCCGAGCACCTCGCCCACCAAAATCATGGGTGAGTGTTAGCTTGATCGGCAGTTACCGCTGTAAGCGGCCCCTATCCAGCAACAGCCAACAACTTGCCGTTCGATGAAACATCGCAACGGGAAAGATTCGACGGTTCCAACAGAGCGAGGTAAACGGGACCCCAACAGGTATAAAAAGAGGACCCGAGCTCCATGCGAGGGGACTCTCTCTGGCTTCCTCTCTAAGAATTCTACCAAAATTATATCCCTGTTCTATGACTCACTGACTTGGGCATCGGAGGGTCCCCACCGGAACCACTGGAACCACCGGTCCGAGACTTTTTGCAGGCTCTAGAAGGAAGACGGTGACCTCTCTGCGCACGCAGCAATCCTAGCCTACCCGACGTTCATCGCTCGTGATTTGGCAGCAACAGATTGGCGCGCCAGGAAGGGGGGACAGACCGGGTCGAAAGTTCTCCCTGGAACCCCTCCCATTTTGCAAAGGAAACTATGGTGACTACGCGAGCACAGGAGGCTTCCTCCAGTCAGGTAGCCGGGCGCATTCCACGAGCTGAGCATTCGGAGGCCAATCTCCATGCTCCACCCCCTGCATTGACAAACCAACCCGACCGGCTTGAAGTTCTTGCCCACCAGGTCCAGGATCTGACGATGATGGTCCGGGGGCTGCAAGAACATTATTTGGCTGCTGTAACTCAACCCCCTACGCTGGACGAAGGGGTGCGGGGAACAGTTCAGTCTCACCAAGGAGGGACCCCGCCTGAGGTCTCCCACCGCTCACCCCCCAAACCTCATCACCAAGGGACCTCGAAGCGGCGGCGGTCTTCCTCTTGCCACTCCGATCGTTCCCACTACCGGCTGGAGAAAAGAGAGTCCAGGCGGGCGCATTCTTTGCGCCGGAGATCTTCTTCACCTCCTTCCTCTGATTCATCCCAAGATGGCGCTCTCCGGAAAACCACCCGTCGGGCCGAGCAAAGGGTCGACGAGTATAACCGACGGCTGGACGAACTCAGCCGCCGGATCACCGACCCTTATGGGATGGCTTATGAAAGTCGTCCCTCGCTTTCCCGTCATATCATGGAGGAGCCGGTCTCGCCACGGTTCCACCTCCCCCAACTGGATCCATACGATGGGACGACGGATCTCCTTGACCACCTGGAGAGCTACAAGGTCCTTATGCAAGTCCAAGGAGCGACGGACTCCCTCTTATGTGTCGCCTTTTCGGCCACTCTCCGGAAAGCGGCGCGCGCATGGTACTCCCGCTTGCCCCCGCGCAGCATCAACTCATTTCGGCAACTCGAGCGATCTTTCCTAGCTCACTTTGATGCCTACCGAAAGATCCCGCGAGTGGCAGATAGCCTCTTTGCTGTTCAGCAAAAGAGTGGCGAGACCTTGAAGGATTTCGTCGCTCGATTTAAGGAGGCGGCGTTGGAGGTGTACAACCTGGAAGATTTCGTAGCCACTTTGGCCCTGAAACGAGGACTTTGCCCATCCAGGTTCGCGTATTCCCTGGATAAGAAGCCTCCGAGTTCTTATGCTGAGCTTCTGAGCCGAGCCCAAAAGTACATCCGTGCGGACGAGATGGATTCTTCCAGGAGGGAAGTTGACAAGAGCACCAGTAACAAACCACAGCCCACTGATCACGCCGGCACGTGACCTCGAAAGCCCGAGCCTCCACGCCGCTCAGATCGCGGTCACAGACACTGGTACCCAAGGAGCAATTCACCCCCCTCATGGCTCCCATCTCTCACATCCTGCTGGAGATCGAGGAGGAACCTTATTTCAAGCGTTCGGCTCCCTTGAAGTCTGGGGCCCCCCGCAACAAGGAGTTTTACTGCCGGTACCACCGAGACTACGTCACGACACTGAGGACTGCCGCCATCTAAAAAAGGCCATCGAGGAGCTGGTTCAGCAAGGTCACCTGGGCAAGTTTGTTCGACGGGGAAATCTCCCCGCATCGGGTCCCCCGGTGCCTCCGAGTCGCCCGGCTGGCGTGGATAATACCCCAACTGAAAAGACTATAGCTATGATTTCCTGGGGAGCGGATGGTGGTTCGAAGAGGCCGCAAGAGGGAATAGACTCTGTAATTCCTTTCTTCGAAAAGGATCTAGATAGGGTAGTTAATAAACATGACGACAGCGTCGTGGTGTCCATGACTATAGCCAAACATCCTGTAAAGAGAATTTTAATTGATAGTGGGAGCTCTGTGGATGTCTTGAGTTATGAGGCTTTTGTTCGAATGAACTTATCAAGGTCTTTGCTCCGACCCGTTGCCACACCGCTAATGGGCTTCACGGGAGACTCAGTGAGTGTGGAGGGGGAAATTGCCCTCCCGGTCACAGCTGGAACCCCTCCATGTCAGAGCACCGTGGTTATAAACTTTTTGGTGGTCCGGGTCCCGCTGGCTTATAATGCCATCTTGGGAAGACCAGGGTTGAATCTGCTGGATGTCGTAATCTCCACTAAGAGGTTATTGGTAAGGTTCCCCACCAATGAAGGGATCGGAGAAATGAAGGGGGAGCAAAGCCCACTTTCGCCTTGCTACCATTTGTCTCCCAGCCCGCTGAACACGGCGTCAGCAACAGCCTCTGAGTCACTCGATCCTAGGGAGTTGGGAAGAAGGGGAGAGCCGGCAGAGCACCTTCTAACCCTCCCCTTGGGTGATGACCCAGCAAGAACTGTTCAGGTGGGGGCATCGCTCCCAGAGGAAGCACGCCATCAACTTCTTACTTTCCTGCATGCTAACACGGACGTCTTCGCATGGTCATCCTCAGACATGCCGGGCGTCCCTGAAGAAGTAATCACCCATCGGCTTAACCTCAAGCCAGGGTGTCGGCCGGTCCGACAGAAAAAGAGAAACTTTGCTCCAAACAGACAGAAAGCTATCGACGAGGAGATCCGCAAGTTAATGGCTGCGGGCCATATTCGGGAGGTCCACTACCCCGAATGGTTGGCTAATGTGGTGCTAGTCCGCAAGACCAACGGAAGCTGGAGAATGTGCATAGATTTCACCGACCTCAACAAGGCATGCCCTAAAGACAGCTTTCCCCTGCCTCGAATCGATCAACTGGTGGATGCTACATCCGGCCATGAATTCCTTAGCTTCATGGATGCTTTCTCTAGATACAACCAGATCCGGATGAATCCGATGGATGAAGAAGCTACCTCCTTCATAACCGAAAAGGGGCTATATTGCTACAAGGTAATGCCTTTTGGGTTAAAGAATGCGGGAGCCACTTACCAGAGGCTGATGAACAAGGTCTTTGAAGGTCAGATAGGACGTAACATGGAAGTGTACGTGGATGACATGTTGACAAAAAGTGTCCATGCCATCGACCACATCGCGGACCTAGCGAAACTTTTGACAGCCTTCGTCGGTACCAGATGAAGCTAAACCCTCGCAAGTGTGCATTTGGGGTAACAGCTGGGAAGTTCTTGGGTTTCATGGTAACCCGGAGGGGGATCGAAGCGAACCGGACAAAGTCCAAGCCATCTTGGACATAAGGCCTCCTGCCAATAAGAAGGAGATACAGCGCCTGACGGGGAGAGTAGCCGCCTTAAGCCGCTTCCTATCCAAGTCCGCTGAAAGGTGTTTACCTTTCTTCAAGGCGCTCTGCAGAGTTAACGAGTTCGAATGGACGAAAGAATGCCAGAAGGCGTTTGAAGGGTTGAAGGAATTCTTATCTACCCCGCCACTGCTAGCCAAGCCGACGGGTGGAGAAGAACTCCTTCTGTACCTCGCGGCCTCTCCTGAAGCTGTTAGCTCTGTGCTAGTCCGTGTGGACACTGATGGCACACAAAGGCCGGTATACTATACGAGTAAGGTGCTTCATGATGCAGAGACCCGATATTCAAACATGGAAAAAATCATCTTTGCATTGATCGTGTCTGCCCAGCGTCTGCGGCCATACTTCCAAGCCCACCCGATCGCGGTGATCACAGACCAGCCTCTGAAGACAGTTCTAGCTCGCCCAGATACTTCCGGCCGGCTGGCAAGGTGGGCCCTCAAGCTGGGGAGTTTGATCTATCTTTCCGCCCTCGTTCAGCCATGAAGTCTCAAGTATTGGCAGATTTTTTGGTTGAATGTACCTGGGGAATGGAACCACCTAAAGAACCTCCTACGGACACTCAGCCCCTCGGAACTAGTGATGATGAGTGGGTCCTTCATGTGGATGGGGCATCGAACTCTCAAGGGAGCGGAGCAGGCCTCATCTTGGCCAACTCGGATGGGGTGGTGACCGAATGTGCACTTCGCTTCCTCTTTCCAGTCACTAATAATCAGGTGGAATATGAAGCTTTGCTATCCGGCGTAAGGTTGGCTCGAGAGCTTGGGGTGAAACGCCTTAGGGCATTCACCGACTCCCAACTAGTTGCCGGCCAAATTACAAAGGAATACGAGGCAAGGGATCCCATCATGGCCCGCTACTTAGAAATGGTGCACTCGCTAATTTCCCCCTTCACACATTTCAGCGTCAGCTACATTCCTCGACAGGAGAATGCTAGAGCCGACGCCTTATCCCGTCTTGCCGCCTCAGCTGATGGGATGTTGGGAAAGGCTTATGTGGAGCACTTAGAAGCCCCGAGTATTGAAGTACCAAGAGAAACTGCACCAGTGGAGCAGGAGCCCTCCTGAATGGATGCCTATGTCCGGTACTTTACTGAGGGCACCCTTCCAGAAGACCCTGCCGAAGCTAGGAAACTGAAAAGATGGGCCCCAAAGTTTTTCATTATGAAGGGAAAGCTCTATCGAAGGTCGTTCTCATACCCTGTTCTCAGGTGTGTCGGTCCCACCGATGCCAGTTATATACTGCGGGAGATACATGAAGGGATATGCGGAAACCACCTGGGGGGCAGGGCTCTTGCATATAAAGCTTTACGTCAGGGGTATTATTGGCTGACAATGAAGGAGGATGCCTCCGAACTCGTTAAGAGATGTGACAGCTGCCAGCGGCATGCCAATATTCAACATCAATCGGCGTCTCAACTGACCCCTCTAGCTGCACCATGGCCCTTCGCACAGTGGGGCATGGACATTCTGGGACCGTTCCCTCCTGCCTCCGGACAACGCAAGTTCCTAGTGGTGGCCGTCGACCATTTTACTAAGTGGATTGAGGCGGAAGCTCTTGCTAAGATCACGGAAGCCAAAGTAAGGACTTTCTTCTGGAAATCGTAGTGTGCCGGTTCGGGCTACCGCACACCCTCGTTACGGACAACGGCCGACAGTTTGATAATGCAGCCTTCCGGGAATTCTGTGATGGCCTGGGCATCCATCATCGATTCACCTCAGTAGGGCATCCCCAAACCAATGGCGCAGCAGAGGTAACCAATCGCATCATCCTCCAAGGACTCAGGGCTCGGCTAGATAGCTGCAAAGGGCGCTGGGTGGAAGAACTTTCCAGTGTGCTGTGGGCCTACCACACGACGCCGCAAGCACCTACGGGGAAACCCCTTCAGCTTGGTCTTTGGGACCGAGGCGGTCATCCCAGTGGAAATAGGAGCTCCTAGTCCCCGGACGGAGTTATACTAAGAAAGAAACTCAAACCAGTTGAGGGCTGATCTGGATTTGGTGGAAGAATTGCGAGATCAAGCACAGCTTCGCATGGCAGCGTTCCGTCAGCGAGTGGCCAAGCACTACAACTTTCGGGTGAGACCCAAGACATTCCGTCCGGGAGACCTTGTTCTGCGAAGAGCTGAAGTGTCAAAGCTGACAGAGGGGGGCAAGCTGGCACCAAAATGGGAAGGACCATACCGTGTCAAGGAGACACTTCACCATGGGGCGTACAAAGTCGAAGAGCTAGACGGGAAACCGCTCCCTCGCACTTGGAATGCCGACAACTTATGCCGGTACTATCAATAGAACTCTATTGTCATTAATTTGAATTGGTTTGATACATGAATAATCAACATGGTCTTGTTCTTAAATGAGTATGCTTAACACCAAAGACCAACTCCGCGTTGGCGAAAGACCAACTCCGCGTTGGCAACAAAGACCGGCATCCAGTGCCGACACCAAAGACCAACTCCGCGTTGGCACCAAAGATCGGCGCCCAGCGTCGGCACCAAAGACCAACTCCGCGTTGGCACAAAGACCGGTGCCAGCGCTGGCACCAAAGACCAACTCCGCATTGGCACCAAAGACCGGCGCCCAGCGTCGGCACCAAAGACCGGCGCCCAGCGTCAGCACCAAAGACCAACTCCGCATTGGCAACAAAAACCGGCGTCCAGCGTCGGCACACTAAAGACCAACTCGCGTTGGCACCAAAGACCGGCGCCCAGCGTCGGCACCAAAGACCAACTACGTGTTGGCACTGAAGACCGGCGCCCAGCGCCGGCACCAAAGACCAACTCCGCGTTGGCACCAAAGATCGGCGCCCAGCGTCGGCACCAAAGACCAACTCCGCGTTGGCAACAAAGACCGGCGTCCAGCGGCACACTAAAGACCAACTCCGCGTTGGCACCAAAGACCGGCGCCCAGCGTCGGCACCAAAGACCAACTCCGCGTTGGCACCAAAGACCGGCATCCAGTGCCGGCACCAAAGACCAACTCCGCGTTGGCACCAAAGACCGGCACCCAGCGTCGGCACCAAAGACCAACTCCGCGTTGGCACCGAAGACCGGCGCCAGCGTCGGCACCAAAGACCAACTCCGTTGGCGAAAGACCAACTCCGCGTTGGCAACAAAGACCGGCATCCAGTGCCGGCACCAAAGACCAACTCCGCATTGGCACCAAAGACCGGCGCCCAGCGTCGGCACCAAAGACCAACTCCGCGTTGGCACCGAAGACCGGCGTCCAGCCGGCACCAAAGACCAACTCCGCGTTGGCACCAAAGACCGGTGCCCAGCGTCGGCACCAAAGACCGGCGCCCAGCATCGGTACCAAGACCAACTCCGCGTTGGCAACAAAGACCGGCGTCCAGCATCGGCACACTAAAGACCGGCGCCCAGCGTTGGCACCAAAGACCGGTGCCCAGCGTCGGCACCAAAGACCAACTCCCATTGGCAACAAAGACCGGGCCCAGCGTCGGCAACAAAGACCAACTCAGCGCCGGCACCAAAGATCGCGTCCAGCGTCGGCACCAAAGATCGGCGTCCAGCGTCTGCACCAAAGACCAACTCCGCATTGGCAACAAAGACCGGCGTCCAGCGTCGGCACACTAAAGACCGGCGCCCAGCGTCGGCACCAAAGACCGGCGTCCAGCGTCAGCACCAAAGACCAACTCCGCGTTGGCAACAAAGAATGGCGCCCAGCATCGCAACAAAGACCAACTCAGCGCCGGCACCAAAGACCGACGTCCAGCGTCGGCACCAAATATTAGCCTTGTGTTAGCACTGGGGACAATGTTGTGGTTCATGGTCCCCTTTCGCGTAACCTACTCTACATAGCCCTATTAGTTGGTGATTCACGACAGCTCACACAACTAAAGCTAATCATAACCAAAGGCGTGAAATAGGGATTAAAGCATTCATTGATTGCTAAAAAGTTACAAAATTACTGAACTGAGTCGGACTTAGAGCGGTACAAAAAGAGAAAAACAAAGCTATTAATGGTCATCCGAAGCCGGGACATCATCCTCCGGAACGTCATCAGGCTTCAGTCCCTCAATATCCTCCAGGTCGTAGAGCTCCTGGATCTTATCTTTGCAATCTTGAAAGCCGGCGTCATAAGCAAGCGCCGCTGACTCGGCCACCTCCTTGTCGAAGGCTTTGGACTTTTTAAAATCTTCTATGGCCTCGACGCCCCTTTTTTCAGCCTCAATGGCCCCCCTCTGGGCCTCGGTCACTGCCGCCTCCAGATCTGCAATTTTGGCTATGTACTGGCGGGTGGCTTCTTTGGCTGCATTTGTCTCAGCGGGGCAGAACTTAATTGGGTCTTCAAAATGCACACCTCCAATTCTGCCGCCTTCAGCTTCTCTTCGGCTGCCCTTTGGTTCTCCTCGGCCGCTTTCTATTTTTCCTCGGCCACCTGAGCATTATCTAGCTCATTGGCTGCGCGGCGCTGAGCAACCTCTAGCGCATACTCAGCCTTTTCGGCTCGTAGCCGGGCGACATCGATTTCACCCTTTAGGGTGGCCCGAGTGTCCTCCAGAGCCATTGCCGACTTCTCCGCCTTGACTTGGAGGGACAACATCTCCTCCCGTGCTTGTTCGATAGCGGTATCGCTCAAGGTCCAGAGGTTCTTCAGGGCGACTAGAGAATTCAATGCCTGGAGGAAGTGTCAAGATGAAAAAAAAAAAAAAAAAAAAAAGATAAAGGAGAAAAATCTCACCCAAAGATGCGCCACCGATGCTTCGCGGAAGAAGGTGACTCTCCCCTGACCCGGAGAAACTCTTGCAACTCACCACCGTGGCTTCCTCCAGGGTCCGTTCAGCCCAGCGGCTGTGATTTGCCAACAGCGATTGGAAGGAAGGATCGACGCCCCTCTCTTCCCTTGGCGTTGGGCCTACAGAGGCAGATCCGCCTCTGAACTTGCCGCCTCCGACCCCTTAGCTGGTGGAGGCGCTTCAGCTGTCGCCCCATGGGAGGCAGAACAGCCGCTGGATCTTGTTCTGTCTCCACGGCCTTAGGCGAGGGCGACGGCGCCCTTACAATCCTCTCAGGAGAAGGGTCGAGCAGAATAACCGGAGGAGTTGAAGCTGCGATCTTCCCTCCAGATGGCTTGGTTCCACCTCCTTGCCGGTCTCGGCCCTAACTTCTGTCACGGCGGGTTCGTCGCCTTGGGCCTTGGCCGCCTCGCATGTATGCGAGGGTTCCGCAGTTCTGGCCCCCTTGGCCTCGACCTCACCAGCGTCGGCCTTTTTAGGGCCGCCCTTTTTCAAAACCTTTGCACGAAGGGGCTTCACGACTTTAGCCCCTCCAGTGTCGGCCCTCTCTGCGTCGACCCTTCCAGCGTCGGCCCTCCTCGGGACTTTAGCAATAGCTCTTCTTTGGGCAGGGGGCACGTCCCCTGCAACTTCCTCTTCCTGGAGGCCGCTTGCTTGAGCTCATGAAGCGACGGCGCCATCCCTACACAGGCGGAGGATAGTTAAAAAAGGAAGAAAAAAGAAAAAGAAGAAAAGCAAAGGGAAGAGAAGAGAGGCGAGTGATCCAGTGCTCACCCCTCGCGGGAATTAACCGGCAAGACGAAGGTTCTCCTCGGCTAAAAGCATATTACACCGAGGGATGTCGGCAGTCAGAAGCTGCCCAAACGCCATCCGATCTCGTGGAAGGATGGAGGGATCCCTATTAGCGTCAATGTTGGGTATCCCCCAGCTTCCACGAACCCCACTGATGTCGGCAAAGAAGAACTTATCCTTCCACCCTTTGACGGAAGTAGGAAGGCACAATTTGAGAATCCTATTAGACCTAGGGGTGAAGGACCACCAACCCGATTGCTTGCGAAGGGTGTAAAAGCTGCGGAATAAAGAGATACTGGCCTCAATGCCTTGCAAGTGGCAGAGTACCAAAAAACCGACGATGGTTCGAATTGAGTTGGGAACTAACTGGGAGGGAGTCAAGGAGTATCGGTCTAAGAGATTAAGAATAAAGGGTGGATAGGCAACCGAAGCCCAGCCTTAAAAAAGGCTCCGTACAAAGCAACCCTCCGGAACGGGAGAAGTTACCCTGTCATTGGGGGTAGGGAAGAACAAATGAAGGTCCGACGGGAAGCTATACCTGGCTTTTAGGTTTACTATGTCTTGAGCAGACATAGCGGAGCAGTCCCTTCGGGGGACTCCTTGGCAACCCTGGAAGGACCGGCAGCCATCGACTGGCTCGGACGGAAATCCGTCCGCCGGCCGGACGACTCCCGGTTAGGGGACGACTGACTGGTCGCTGCTCCGGTGAATGGTTAGAAGAAGGGGTGGACCATTGGCTTAACAAGGAATCAGAAGTCTGAGAAGGGTTGTGGGAACCCCCCAGGAACCAGAGATGGAGCAAGAAGGTGAGGAAACCATAGGGACTAACCTGGAAAACTCGAGCCAAAAACAGAGCACGGGGAGAGGATGAACACGGGAAACAGAGGAACGCTGGCAGACTCGAAAGGGGGCAGCGACGGAAGAAATAGGGAGATGGGAAGATAAGGGCTATTTTCCTCATAACCATCTCAGAACACCCCGCAATCGTCCGATCCAGCCACGCGTCCATCTTCAATTGGGAGGCGTTTCGACGGCCTGCCAACGCGAAAAACTCGAAAAGACACCGATAAAAACGGAGGCATTAACCTTATCGCAATGATACCGCTCGCCTTTTCGTAACGCTGCCCGAGGGAAATCCTCTCTAATCCCAACAAAGGCAAAATAATGACGCGAAAACCGGCCGCCTAGAGGATATTAACACCCCTTTCGCGGGTAAGTGAACGCTCACCCATCTCAGGGGCGGGGGGGCATCTGATACGGCTGGCCGTTTCCTCTGGATGGCATTATCTTTAGCACGGTTTTTGAAAGCAATGATGTGACAGCAAAACCCCCCTTTCGCGGGGCTTTCAGTGTCAGCCTTCAGTGCCGGCCACCAGCGTCGGCCCCAGCACTGAGACTTAGGCTCCGGCCTCCAGCGTCGGCCATCAGCGTCGGCCCCAGCGCTGACTTCGGCTCCGGCCTCTAGCGTCGGCCTTCAGTGCCGGCCACTAGCGTCGGCCCCAGCGCTGACTTCGGCTCCGGCCTCCCATCGGCCTTCAGTGCCGGCCACCAGCGTCGGCCCCAGCTGAGACTGGCTCTGGCCCTCCAGCGTCAGCCTCTAGCGACGGCCATCTAGCGTCAGCCTCCAGCGCCAACCTCCAGCCCCGACTCCCAGCGTCGGCCTTCAGCACTATCCACGTGCACAAAGACCAGTCTCACACAACGGATCCCGTGATCTAAGGTCCACTGCCGAGCACCTCGCCCACCAAAATCATGGGCGAGTGTTAGCTTGATCGGCAGTTACCGCTAAGTGGCCCCTATCCAGCAACAGCCCAACAACTTGCCGTTCGATGAAACATCGCAACGGGAAAGATTCGACGGTTCCAACAGAGCGAGGTAAACGGGACCCCAACAGGTATAAAAAGAGGACCCGAGCTCCATGCGAGGGGACTCTCTCTGGCTTCCTCTCTAAGAATTCTACCAAAATTATATCCCTGTTCTACGACTCACTGACTTGGGCGTCGGAGGGTCCCCACCGGAACCACCGGTCCGGGACTTTTTGCAGGCTCTAGAAGGAAGACGGCGACCTCTCTGCGCACGTAGCAATCCTAGCCTACCCGACGTTCATCGCTCGTGATTTGGCAGCAACAAATTGAATGATTGAAATCACCCAAACATGAATTAACATAATATAAACATCTCAAACTTACACAAATAACTGTTGCTTCATCATTCTCGAATGAGTCATTTGCCATCTTATGTGTCTCAATATACAATGCACCCCTACTTACTTTTCTCTCCGTCTTGATTTCCAAATATTAATTAAATAAATAACATTAGTTTATAATAGCTTTACATTATTGAAGACATATTTACGAACTCCTACCATCTCATGCAGTTTCCTAGCAAAGCTCTTGGATCCTCCAGTATGCGGAGTCATCAACTTTTGTCTATTTGTAGTATTAGTTTCAACCATTTTCTACAATTCAAATAAGAAGTTTTAGTATCATAGAAAATATTTAAGTGTATATATTATTGAGGGGAAGAATCGTCATTACGTTGATAACCGTGCGAAGGGGCTAGGATCAGCCCCATCCCCCCGCCCGCTACAATATGCCCCCGAGGAACAAGCTAAACTAATGTGATCCAGCAGGTCAAGCAACCTATAGCTCAGCTTCCTCCGAGCTTCCCATAGCTTGACTTTCCCCAAGCTTCCCGAAGCTTGGCTTCCCCGAGCTACCTATAGCTCGGCTTCCCCGAGCTTCTCAAAGCTCGGCTTCCCCGAGCTACCTGTAGCTCGGCTCCCCCGAGCTTCCCGTAACTCGTCTCTCCCTGAGATACCTATAGCTCGGCTCTTCTAAGCTTCCCATAGCTCGGCTTCTCCGAGCTACTTATAGCTCGGCTTCCCCGAGCTACCTATAGCTCAGCTTCCCCGAGCTTCCTGAAGCTCGCTTCCCCGAGCTACCTATAGCTTGGCTCCCCCGAGCTTCCCGTAGCTCGACTCTCCCCGAGATACCTATAGCTCGGCTTCCCAAAGCTACCTATATTTTGGCTCTTCTGAGCTTCCCATAGCTCAGCTTCTTCGAGCTACTTATAGCTCGGCTTCCACGAGCTTCCCATAGCTTGGCTTTTCTGGGCTTCTATAGCTCGGTCTCCCCGAGTTTCCATAGCTCGGCTTCCGCGAGCAATCTACGACTCGACATCCCCCTCCATGGAACCCAACGCGGGAGAGCTTAGGCCTATCGTAACAGAATCCCAAACAAAGAATCATATTGAGGAGTGGTCTAGGATCTAGAATAATGGCCTAGGACCTACGCACTCATCAGATCTCAGGCCATTAGGGGGCCCTCCCAGCCATCGATCTTTTAACAACAAGATACGGATCCCACCGGCTTCATAACAGCTTGATTCGAATCCCAACAACCTTCGAACCTTCTAGAAGGCGCTCAAGATCCAGGTGATTGCCTATAAATACAACATTCCCAGATTCTCTTAGGTATGCGCGGATAGCCTCCGGCTCACTCTCACTCTCACTCTCGCTCACTCTCTCTCTCTCCCACTGCTCGTCGGTGCTCCCCTGGAGCTCTCGATCAGCCATCCCTGGAGGGACTCCCTAGAGAGATCTTCTCCTCATTTCTGTTAATCATCGATCCCTGATGACTTGAACGTCGGATGGTCTTCTGCGGAGGGCCACCCCCAATGCCTCTCGCATGAGGACTTCTGTGCAGGTCCTCCCAGGAGGAAGCCCTGATCAGGAGACCGGCCGCGCCCGAGTCGGAGGACAGATCCTGGTGGTAACAGATTGGCGTTAGAGGAAGGGCCTCAAGTCCCATCAAAACTTGAAGAAGGAGACAAGAACATCTCCAATGGCTAATCAGAGAAGAGCAACCTCTGAAGCCCAGGACCAGGTCGTCTCTCAAAGGCCTAATCTGACAAGCAACGCGGTGCCACAACCACCGCCAGTCGAGACCCCATCGCCGCCAGCCATCCCGGTGACCCAGGACCAGTTTGCCACGCTGGTCCAGCAGGTCCAAGCCCTGACCCATCTAGTTCAGGAGCACTTCACAACTACCCCTGCTCCATGCCTTCATGAGGAGGCCGCAGCTCCTTTCTCTCTGGCCACCTCCTCTTCTGGTCTGCCTGGAGCTGCGGACCCCCCACACAGACCCAAAGGGGACAAACCAGTTCCGCGAGGTTGCTACAATAGGGATCCCCCAGATCTCGGCGGGCCCGGACCCTATCCCTAGTGTCCTCCTGCCATGATTCGACGCCGTCCCTGCGCTCTCCTCGCCCAGCTCCTCCTCTTACATCTGAAGAGGAGATCCGTCGATAAATCTGAGAAATGCATCAGGAGCTAGACGCCGCCAAGCAGGCCCATCTGCCTTAGTCCAAGGCAGAGCAGGGCATCCCTTTCTCCAAAGGGATCATGGAGGAAGTAATTCCCTCCCATGTCAAGCTACCAGCCATCGAGCCCTACCACGGCTCTTCTGATCTGATGACCATCTTAGTAGCTTCCAGTCAATAATGATGTTCCATGGAGCATCCGACGCGATCCTCTGCCGCACCTTCCCTTCCACCCTCAAGGATCTGCCCAAACCTGGTTTAACACCTTGAAACTAGGTTCCATTGACTCATTCGACGAGCTGAGCCATCTTTTTATTGGCCAGTTTGTCAGCAGTCGTCATCACGAAGGTCCAACTCCCTCTCTGAAGTTAAGCAAAGAGAGGGGGAGTCCTTGAGAAATTACCTTGGCCATTTCAACAAGGCCATGCTGGAGGTAGACCACCTTAAACATGAGGTGGCTATGTCCGCCTTAGCGGGGGGAGTTTCGAAGGAGAGCGACTTCTACCTGGCAATGGAAGTCAGCTACCCCCCAAACCTCTCAGATATGATGGCCCTGGCAGACAATACGCCAGGGTCGAAGAGTCGTGGAGAGTTGCCCGCACCGAGCTGGCGAAGAAGAAAGAACCTAAAGGCTCCGATAGGCACCGCCCGTCCTTCGGCCGAGTCCGCCTCATCACCAAAGAGCTCCCACCGAGAAATGCTCCGGAGCTCGCCCAGGCGATTCGACCGGTACACTCCGCTCACTGTACCCAGGGCACAAATTCTCATGGAGATAGAGCACCAGCTCCCCCGACCAGCTCCTCTCCGAGGGAACCCAACCCGGAGGGACCCCACCAAATACTGCCACTACCACTAGGAGCACGGCCACGACACTGAGGAATGCTGGCAGCTGAAAAATGAAATTGAGAGGCTGATCCAGCGAGGCTGACTGAACCAGTTCAGGAGGGCGCCTGAGCCAGGGCAAGGAGGTGACCGCCAGCCCGAGTCTCAGCAGCCTCCTCTCCTCCCAATCCGCCTGTGATCGCCATATTAACATGATCGAGGAAGCGGTGGTTCGAACTCCATAAATGATGATGGAGGATCGGCGCCAAAGAAAGCACGGATGGGCGAGCTCTCCTTCTCCGACGATGATCTCGAGGGATACAGTTCCCCCATGATGATGCACTAGTTGTATCCCTCAATTTAAATGACTATGATGTAAGCCGAATCCTCATTGACAGTGGAAGTTATGTGAATGTTTTGTACCTCGATGTGTTTGCCAAGATGAGATTGCTCATGGAAAACCTTCGAGCCGTGGATTCCACCCTAATGGGATTCACAAGCGACGTTATCATCCAGAAGGGGTCGTAACCTTAACGGTTCGGGCAGGAACCTGGCCCCTTGTGGCCACCATTCACATGGACTTCCTAGTAACTAAACTCAGGTCGCCCTACAACGCAATATTTGGGAGACCCGGCCTGATGTCCCTCAAAGCAGTTGTCTCCATTCCACACCTGTCTATGAAATTTCCCACCGGGCGGGAGTTGGAGTTGTCCAGGAAGCCAAACCATGGCTCGACAGTGCTTCATCACAGCCTTCAGTCTAGAATGCCAGAAGTTGATGGGCTGGACGCTCGGGAGGACTTCACCGAGCAACGAGGAGAACCAGCCAAGGAACTGGAGGAAGTGCCACTGGACGAAACTCATCCCGACCGAACCATAAAGATTGGGTCGCTACTGAAAGGCGAACCTCGACGGGAGCTGATCGACTTCCTCCAGAGCAACGCCGATGTCTTCGCTGGTCCGCCTCCGACATGCCGAGAATCAGTCCGAGGTTCTCGTCCACCGCCTTAACGTGGACGAGGCGTACCGGCCCATCAAGCAAAAGAAGAGGAGCTTTGCCCCAGAGCGGCAGAGGGCTATTGAAGAGGAGGTCGATAAACTCATCAAGGCAAACTTCGTCCGGGAGGTAAATTACCCAAACTGGCTGTCAAATGTCGTCATGGTGAAGAAGTCGAATGGCAAGTGGCGGATCTGCATCGACTTCACCGACCTCAACAAAGCATGCCCGAAGGACAGCTTCCCTCTCCCTCGGATTGATCAACTTGTGGATGCCACCTCGGGTCATCAAATGCTGATGTTCATGGATGCCTACTCCGCTACAACCAGATCCGGATGGCCCCCGAAGATGAGGAAAAGACCGCCTTCATAACCGACCGAGGTACTTACTGTTACCGTGTTATGCCTTTCGGTCTTAAAAATGCAGGAGCCACCTACCAAAGGCTGGTCAACAAAGTCTTCAAGGAGCAAATCGGCCGGAATATGGAGGTATACGTTGACGACATGCTGGTCAAAAGCAAGGAAGGCATCACAGCACGTCAAGGATCTCTCGGAGAGCTTCACGACACTCCGCAATATCAGATGAAGCTCAACCCAACTAAGTGCGCCTTCGGCGTTAACTCCGGGAAGTTCCTCGGCTTCATGGTCTCCCAGCGGGTATCGAAGCTAACCCCCAGAAGATTCAAGCTCTCCAATAGATGGTGCCCCCGGCATCTATTAAAGAAGTCCAGCGCCTAACCGGGAGGATAGCGGCTCTTAACCGCTTCGTGGCGCGCTCAGCCGAAAGATGCCTCCCCTTCTTCAAAACTCTGGTCGGCTAAGAACTTCCAGTGGACCCCTGAGTATCAAAAATCATTTCAAGATCTCAAGAAGTACCTCGGCTCCTCCCCACTCCTCAGCAGTCCAAATCCTGGCGAGACACTATTCCTGTATCTGGCTGTTTCGAAAGGTGCCGTTTGCTTGGTGCTGGTCAAAGAAGAAAGCAAGGTCCATAGGCCGATTTATTATGTCAGCTAGCTACTCCGTGACGCGGAGACAAGGTACAGCCGGATCAAGAAGATGGTGTTGGCCTTGATCACCTCAGTTCGGAGGTTGCGGCCATATTTCCAAGCGCATTCTGTGACAGTCCTGACTGACCAACCCATCAAGGCGGTGGTCCACCATCTGGAGACATCAGGGAGAATGACTAAGTGGGCCGTCGAGCTGAGCGAGCATGACATCCGTTTTTAGCCTCGCCCGGCCATCAAAGCTCAGGTGCTAGCCGATTTCCTCCTCGAGTGTACCATCCCAGAGGACGGCTCCACCCCGACTCCCCAAGAAACCAAAATCTGGTGCCGGTGGCTCCTCCATGTCGATGGGTCATCCAACGCTCATCGCTCCGGTGCGGGCTTGGTCCTCACCAGCCCAGAGGGGGCAACTTTTGATATGGTGTCCACTTCTCCTTCCCGGCCTCCAACAACGAAGCTGAGTACGAAGCCCTGTTGGCCGGTCTCCGATCGCCCGCAGCCTTAAGGTGGAAAAACTAATGCCTTCACCGACTCCCAGCTGGTGGCAGGTCACGTCCGAGGGAGTTTGAGGCTCGAGAACCAACATGATCCGATATCTCCAAGAGGTGCGGAGCCTACTCTCCATTTTCTCGAGTTTGAGATTATTCAGATTCCTAGATCTGAAAATGCCCATGCCGACCTACTGTCTCGGCTGGCAACCGCGGAGTCAATGGACGCCGAAAAAATTCCACCTGGAGACCTTGGAGAGACCCAGTATCGCGGAAGCCGACCAAGTGATGCAAGTTGAGGCCGAACCATCATGGTTCGATCCCATCCTGAAGTACCTCAAGAAGGGTCGCTCCCAGTCGATCGAAGAGAAGCAAGAAGGTTAAAGCTGCAGGCTACCCACTATGTGCTGATTGATGACCAGCTCTACAAGCGGTCTTCTCCATGCCGTTGCTCAGATGCCTCCGCCCATCTGAAGCTGATTATGCCCTTCGGCAGGTGCATGAGGGGATTTGGCAACCACCTGGGAGCCGGTCCCTATGCCACAAGGTGCTGCGTCAAGGTTACTATTGGCCAACCATGCAGAAGGATGCAGATGACCTTGTCCGAGCTTGCGACCCCTGCCAAAGACATTCAAGTATTTAGAGGCTTCCCTCCGCCAGCTTGGTCCCATTTCCTCTGCCTGGCCCTTTGCCAAGTGGGGGATGGACATCCTCGGCCCGTTTCCGCTCGCCACGGGGCAGCGAAATTCTATTCGTCGCCATCGACTACTTCACTAAATGGGTCGAGGCAGAGGTAGTCGTGCAAATAACCGAGGCTCGAGCCAAGACTTTGTGTGGAAGTCATCATCTGCCGTTTTGGCCTCCCACACACTATCATTACCGACAACGGCAGGAAATTTGACAATCTGAAGTTTCGCCAATTCTGCGAGGAACATGGGATCCACCACCGCCTTACCTCGGTCGGGTATCCACAGGCCAACGGAGTGGCCGAAGTAACCAATCGAACTCTGCTTCAAAGGATCAAAGCTCGGCTCTCCAGGGCCCAAGGTAGGTGGGCAGACGAGTTACACCATGTCCTATGGGCCTACCGCACCACCCCAAGAGTACCCACAGGCGAAACCCCATTCCGGATGGCCTTCGGCACAGAGGCCGTTATCCCCGTGGAGATAGGGCTCCCTTCTTTGTGGGTGGAAAGCTACTCGGAGGAAGCCAGCGATGAACAGCTCGCACCAACCTTGACCTGATAGAGGAGATTAGAGAGAAAGCTCGGATCAGAGTGGCTGCCTATCAGCAAAGGGTGGCCCGCAACCACGCCTCCAGAGTCAAAGGGAAAGCTTTCTTGCCTGGCGACCTCGTTCTCCGGAAAGCATCTGTCTCCAAACCGCTGGAGCAAGGAAAGCTGGCACCAAACTAGGAAGGCCCCTACCAAGTAGCAGAGATCGTCGGACCGGGGACCTACAAGCTGCAAGATCTAAGCGGAAGATTCATCCATCGGACGTGGAATTTGGACAATCTCCGCAAGTACTACTAGTAGGGTATGCCCTCTACAGGCTCGGTCCCATAAATTTTTGTCGACACAATGTTTTATAATTCATGACATAAATCACCGCAAGTTATATCACCAAAAATCGTGAAAAGAAATAGATGCTGCTTACTAATCCTCGGCACGACCGAGTTACCTGTTCAAGCAAAAAATCTCTGAACCTCGGCTGGGCCGAGCCACAAACCTCTGAACCTCGGCTGGGCCGAGCCACAATTCTCCGAACCTCGGCAGGGCCGAGCAACTATTCTCCGAACCTCGGCAGGGCCGAGCAACAATTCTCCGAACCTCAGTAGGGCCGAGCAATAATTCTCCAAACCTCGACTGGGCCGAGCAATAATTCTTCGAACCTTGGCAGGGCCGAGCAATAATTCTCCGAACCTCGGCAGGGCCAAGCAACTATTCTCCGAACCTCGGCAGGGCCGAGCAACAATTCTCCGTACCTCGGCTGGGCCGAGCAACAATTCTCTGAACCTCGGTTGGGCCGAGCAATAATTCTCCGAACCTCGGCTGGGCCGAGCAACTATTCTCTGAACCTCGGCAGGGCCAAGCAATAATTCTCCAAACCTCGACAGGGCCGAGCAACAATTCTCGAACCTCGGCAGGGCCGAGCAATAATTCTCCGAACCCTGGCTAGACCGAGCAACAATTCTCTGAAACTCGGTTGGGCCTAGTGATGAATCCTAAAGTCCATGCAAAAAACCGAAGCACACAAACCTCGATTAAAGCCGAAGGACTTCCAAATAGTCCCCAGAACTTCGGCCTATTTGAAGAATGCACACTGTGCAAAACCACCAACAGACACAAAGCATGCACCTTTAGCAAACCCCTAAAAGGTTCGGCAGGACCTACACGGCCACCCACGAACCACAAGCATGGTCGGGGAATTCCCCCCCTGTTACAAAATCCCCTGGGCGATACCCCTATATCCTACCGCCCAAAATGCCTGTCTCAAATGAGGCCATGGCTTAGCACATAAACCCGCGAGACCACCCAGATCCCCTATCGGTTCAAATAGCAATAGGCGCTTTTTATGGATTGAACGACAATATCATCAGAAGAACAATAAATTGCCAAAAAAGACCTTTTTCTTCATTATGAGAAGAAGGTACAGACAGAAAGAGAAAAGTGCATAAAAGAATATGGCCCTCACAGAGGCCTAGCATCTCCCCTCGGGAACTGCGGGTCTTCCACATGGCGGAACATCCCGGCAACTTGCTGACGAAGGGACGCAATCTCCTCCTACCGACGAACGACCCGGCGAAGGGCCTCGGTCTCCCTCACAGAAACGATGAGGTACTCCTCGACTGCCTTCTCAAGCCACTCGTGGCTTGCGAAGGCTGACGCCATGGCCAGGCCGTCAACCATGATGATGGGGCGACTCCCCTCGGAGCCCCCATGACCATTGATCGCTACGCTTGATCCATTGGATGATTGCTCTCCACCTTGAAAAGCCATGTCGAGAGCTGTTGAGAGGCTAACCAAAGGGACGGTGAATGCTTGCACCCCTCTCACCCGTATTTATACTCCTCAGGCGAGTACCTCGATCAGTCAGGTCATAAATACCGACCCATGGCAATTCGCCATGTGTCGTCGCTTTAGCTGGCGATAGCAGGACCCGAGGGGTCGTGCCCCCTCCCGAGGAAGATTGGTAAACGTCGACGAATTGCTTGGGAACTCCCCTCCTTCTATAGAGACAGGGTTCCTCCCAATCTACCAGGCCCTCGCACAGTAAATGCCCTCGATACTCCTCCAAGTTGCCTTAAATCGGCCGCCCCTTGAAAATGCGAAAAAGAAAGAGCGTCGGTGCCTAACGATGATTAACTCCCCTCGGGAGTAGCCAAATCATAAATGATGGGCATGCCCCTGCGCCGCCCGTTCCTCCTTGACACTCCTCACCGAGTCTCACAGGAACCGGCGGGTATCGTGACTCGCGGTGGCGACTAAGTCATCTCTCCAAGCTCCAAATCTCCGAACCTCTGCAGGGCCGAGCCATAAACCTCCAAACCTCGGCAGGGCCGAGCCATAAATCTCCGAACCTCGGTAGGGCTGAGCCATAAATCTCCGAACCTCAGCAAGGTTGAGTAATAAATCTTTGAGCTTCGGCCAAAGTAAAGGAATATGTTCCACCGCCAGACAATCTCCAAATTTTGTCTGAATTTGGGCAGCTTACGAGCCCCGACTAGGTCGGACAGCGCGGGATCCTCGTCCAAGAATGAACAAGATATCCTTACGCCTCATTTCATTGCCAACAACAACACTCTTGATGCAAAAGAGACAGAAATGAAGAGAAAGAACAAAACTTTCTTTATTTCATTGTCATCGAAACCGATTACAACTGCCTGAGAGGCATTACAAGTGCAATGAAATGCATGAAATAAAAATGGGTACAAAACTTGTGCAAACTGCCCCAAAGCAGCTCTGGACGACTATGATGCTCCGGCGTACGGTTCGACAAATCAAACAAACCACGAACCAGTCAGCCCGAGCCGATAATAAGCGGACGACATGGCCCAACCGTTGCGACCAGCTTTGTTAAATAATGATATCTCGGCATCCCGACCGAGATATCAGAGAAATCGGAAAGGGTGGACGGGATATTACCCAAAACCACCCAACCGAGGGGCCCTCCGACGAGTAGGAAGTAAGCTTGCAGACCCTGGCACCAGAGCACTCCCCCAAATCGGGTGTGTACCGCTCCACCTTGCCCAAACTCAAAGGCAAGGTACCCGTGGGCGACACACCATCACCCCCTCCCCACGTGGCGAAAGATTCCGGGCAAGCCCATGAGTCCAAACCAGGGGAGGAGGAGAATTCACGTGAGCCATGGGGAGCCCGCGTACACTTCCTTCCGTACGTCCCCAAGGGGGAACCACAAAGGTCACACGGGAAGCGTATATGTGCACTCTCCATGCGATCTCTGCGGACCTCTTGTGCGCTCTCCATACAATCTCCGAAGCTCCATTCTTGAGGGCAAGCCACCCCCCAGCAGCTCCTTTGTCACCCCAGCTGTCCGGAGGATAGCAGCGACTTCCAAGAGACAACCTCGGTTCTCCCACCCTAAACCTTGGAGAGACATGCATCGTGATTCACAGAAGAGAAAATTTCGGGATGGCCCAACACGGCCCTCCTTTTCCCTTTTTATAGGCGAAGACAAGCCTGGAACAGCTATCAGAAAGCCCTAAGTCTTAAAACGCCAAGCCTACGCCACCACGTGGCCTTCGGAAATGAAAACAACGCCCCCCAATGCGCGCCAGGCATGTCGCCTGAACCATGACGCATGCCAAAAGATTACTTCTGACCCCAGATCATAAGCCTTAAATGCATAAAACCGTTCGCTGACCTTGCGGATACTGGCAGATCCGGGAGATCGTCCTGCGAAAACGACATCCTCCAATGGCAAATGAGCACTAGCACCGCACGTCAAAGCAACCTACGTTTGAAAAGGTTGACACAATAAAGGCTTGTCAGAAATTGCCACGCGACCTTTTGCTGGCCACAGGGCCGTACCACCTACTTTGGTGAAACGAGAATCGACCCGCCTTGGAAAAGACAAAGCCCTGGTAGGGGTAATAAATAGATGTGAAGGCGAAACCCTCTTTTCACCAAAAAAGAATAAGGGGATGATGGCGAAGATTCAGCAAACCCCCAGTTCAGGGGAGAATCCCCCCTTTTCATTGAGGGCGCAATCTCGGTTTGGTCACTGATAAGACGGACTACCTTGGCCCTAGCCGAGCCATTTCATCCCTCGGCCCTAGCCGAGCTATATCATCCCTCGGCCCTAGCCGAGCTATTATCCCTGGACCTAGCCGAGCTACTTTGTCCCTCGGCCCTAGCCGAACAATCTCATTCTTCGGACTTGGTCGAACCACCGCGTCATTCGGCCTAAGCCGAATTGAATCGTCTCTCAACCTCCTTTTATGCCGGGCTATGTTGCCGCTCAACCCTCCCGTCGGGGCAATTCCTATGCCTTGGCCTCTACTATAATGTTCCTTCAAAATTCGAGACAAAAAACCACCCAGGGAAGACAAGAAAATGAAAAACGGTTGATCCATTTATTGATTTCCAGTCGAACTACAAAACAAAAGAAAGAAAAAGTACATATAACCCCCCAAAGGGTCAGGACATGGGGTCAATCCTAGCATCTCCTGCGGTAGCATCAGCAGGGGCATCGCTTGGCCCCCCCTTCTCGAAGGTGTCACGATGGGATACCTCGGTAGCCGCATCAACTCCCAGAATAGCTTCGAGGTCGACATCAGATATTTCTCCATACTCGTCCTCCTCGACCCCCGGGGTGTACGCTTCATAATGCTCGGCTTCCACGCAAGACAAGTCCAGGTCAGGATAAGCCTGGGCAACCTTAGCCCGCGCCTCATCTTCGCCCAGCTGAAATGCATCGGCGCAGGCCGTCTTGCGTTCGTTGGCAAATTCAGTGGATTACTTGTACTCCACCACCGAAGAGGCCCGCATGTTGGCCTCGGTTAATTGCTTCTCCAATTCGGAGTTCCTTCGGTGCCTCGAGGCCGCATCCTCTCCGAATGCCGCCAACCGCCCCTGAAACTCCTGGCTCGCCCTGTTCAACTGCAGACAAAAAGCCAAGTAAAGCGGAAGCCGAAAGACCAAGATGGATAAAACAAATGGTGCCCTACCTGCTCGTCCCGCCGGGCTAGCTCGCCCTCCAGCACGTGGACCCTATTGAGAGCCCTAGACTTGGCCGATTGGTTTGATGAAGGCTCTCTTCTAGCTCGTCCACCCGGGACTGAGCATCCCCAGTCTCTTGATGAGCGTAGTCGAGCTCGTCAGAAAGTCGAGCAACTCGCTCATCTGACCACTTTAGCTGATCCTTTGTATCGGCGAGCTCTTTGTTTAGGCGGGTGAGGTGGTCCTGCTGCCGCCGTCACTTATGCTCTTCCTCCTCGAGCCTTTTGCTCTAGCTGACCCTATCTTCAGCATGGCTGTCTTTCAGCTGATCCCACCTCTTATCAAGAATAGTTGCATGGATTTGACCCTGCTCTCATGCTCCGCCCTGGCCTGAGCAAGCTCTAGACTAGCCTTCTCGGATTGCTCACAGAGGCTTTGGAGCTCGCCAATCTGTATGGCGAGTTGAGAGGCTCTTTCCCTCTCAACTGCAAGAATCCTGTGAGCCTCCCGAGCTCCCTCTGGAGTTCACCAACCTGTGCGGCAAGTTGAGGGCTCTTTCCCTCTCAACTGCAAGAATCCTGCGAGCCTCCCCGAGCTCCCTCTGGAGGACCACCAGGGCTCGAGAGAGTTTATCAGTAGAACCCGCCCTCTCCTTGAAGTGATCAGCCTCGTAGTGGGCTTGAGCCCAAGCTCCAACAGCCAGATGCAAGCGCCATTTCAGTGCCCTCATAATCAGGGCATTCTGTAAAAAAGGATTACACGCATAAAAGACATAGTCGAACTAACTGACTAAAGACCCAACTTCGGTGCGACAACCTACCCGAGATGCATAGTCTGTGGCGATCCTTGTGAGAGCAAGATCGTCAATCTCGGGGAGAAGAAAAGCCTCATTCGGCACCCCGGTGTGGCGGAAGGCTATCTCAACAAGGTCCTCCGAATGACCCCCTCCTGTTGAGGAACTCTCCTCCCCTTGGAACGCAGACCGCATCAGAACGGAGAACCTGGCGCTCACTTCCAGGTCGCGTGAGTGGAAGTCTACGCCCAAGGAGCCAGCCTGGACACCCACGACCCATGAGCTCCTCGATAGGCCAGCTTCCGCCACTAGGGCCCTCGCTTGAGAAGCTTCGGGCGTTTCGACTCCGGCGAGGAGAGCCCCAACCGGAGCATCCCCTTCGCTCGCCGGCTCCCCTCCTTCTCCTTCTTCCTCTTCTTTTGCTTCTATCTCCTCAGAAATCCCCCTACCCACAGCAGGCTCTTCAGGAACTTGGCTCCCCCAGAGCCTCCTGTGCCTCGGTGGAAGGCCCTTCACCAGAAAGTCCCCCACAAATTTTGGTTGTTGGTTCGGCAGGTTCGACCATCTCCTCGTCGCCTGCTGGCTCTCCTACCAGCGACCCAGGCCAAACCTCAGCAGCCGCAACCTCTTCACCCGCCTCGATGGAAGCGGAGGTCGCTCCCACCTCCGCCTGTAACCTCGCCGAGCCACTGGCCTCCAATGAGGGAGGCCGAACCGCCTCGCCCACGGGGGCCCCCAAGCCAACCAGCATTTCTCCTTCGCCATCGTCAGACAAAACAACAACGGGAGGGGAGGAAATCTCAGCAGCCTCCTTCGAAACCCCCGCAGCTTCCCGGTCTTCCCCCGGACAGACCCTCCTCCGGCGCTGAAAGATCATGTGCCGCTGGAACTTCTGTACTTTCAGCCCCGGCGACGAGGAGCGCCGGTCATCACCGTCTCCCCCGATCCCCCTAGAGTGGGAGATAGAATGGTGAGACCTCTTCTCAGGCCGATGCTTGCTGCTGGAGCCAGATCTCCTGCGGCACTTTCCAGCTCCTCCTTCATCTGATCTGCGAGCGCCGACCTTTCAGCTGTAGGGGCAACATGATTCGCCCGTTAGTTCACATAGAAATAAAAGACAAAGCCACGCTAAACATTGACCACAGAGTGATACTCACCGCGAGGATCGACGGGGCTCAATCCGGCCGTGAAGAGAGCATCCTCCGATAGGAGAACGCTGGCTAGGAGCACCCGACTGCCACGCAGCACGATCAATCCCTTTTCTCTGACTCGGTTAACTCCGGGTGTGCTTCTGGATCCTTCATGTACTGCCCCCACACCCGAGGAAACCTGAACCATTGTTTCCCTCGACTATGAAGAATCGCGACTTCCACTCCTTTATCGATGATGGGTTATCCGATATCATCTTGAAGGATCTCTGGGGGCCGATGTGGGCCCTTCTAAGGCCCTCTCGGAAACTAGATTGAAACACGCCCTCAATATCGAAAAGGTCACGGTCACTCCGAGGTGTTTGCATAACGAGATAAACCTGATGAGGTTGCGCCAACTGTTGGGAGCCACCATGGTGAAGCATATATTGTAGAACTTCATCACCTCCCGCACCAACGGATGAAGAGGGAACCGGAGACCTGCCCTCAAACTTTCCTTATAATAGAACGCCCCATCCCCTAATCCGGATGTCACCCTATCCTCAGCCATCGGGAGCAACAAGACGACATCCTGGGGGATCTTATACAAGCAGCGCATCCATTCCAAATCTGCCAAGGTCACCTCCGAAGCCTGGTCACTTGGGCTCACCATATCCTCAATTTCAAGAGATGCTGAGCAAGATCGCAGTAAAACAGGAAGACGAAGTTCTCTAAGGGAAAGCGAAAAGGGCACTATAAATAGGGATAGCGCCGCCACAACCCCATGTGTCCAATTAAAACTGCCTCAGGGTAAGAATGAGGTGTCTCAACCTAGGCGTCCGGAACTGCCACCACGGGTGCCGTGAAAATTGAGATTTCCCACGTGGCACTTTCCCAGCCGTTACCTTCGCCCCTAAGGAATGACGGATCCACCTCAAAAAGGCAAGATGGCCCCATGGCATTAATTAGGACATCATTGCGCAGGCTGTCAAATATGCGTCCCCCCATTCGGATCGTGCCACCTAGGTCTATACTCCTACGCCCGAACCTACGCTTCAAACTAGGGAGTGGGGGGCATGTGTTGAGGGGAAGAATCATCATTACGTTGATAACCGTGCGAAGGGGCTAGGATCAGCCCCATCCCCCCGCCCGCTACAATATGCCCCTAAGGAACGAGCTAAACTAATGTGGTCCAGCAGGTCGAGCAACCTATAGCTCAGCTTCCTCCGAGCTTCCCGTAGCTCGACTTTCCCTGAGCTTCCCGTAGCTCGACTTTCTCGAGCTTTCCGTAGCTCGGCTTCCCCGAGCCTCCCGAAGCTCGGCTTCCCCGAGCTACCTATAGCTCAGCTTCCCCGAGCTTCCCAAAGCTCGGCTTCCCCGAGCTACCTATAGCTCGACTCCCCCGAGCTTCCCATAGCTCGTCTCTCCCCGAGATACCTATAGCTCGGCTTCCCCGAGCTACCTATAGCTCGGCTCTTCTGAGCTTCCCATAGCTCGGCTTCTCCGAGCTACTTATAGCTTGGCTTCCCCGAGCTTCCCGAAGCTCGGCTTCCCTGAGCTACCTATAGCTCGGCTCCCCTGAGCTTCCCATAGCTCGACTCTCCCCGAGATACCTATAGCTCGGCTCTTCTGAGCTTCCCATAGCTCGGCTTCTCCGAGCTACTTATAGCTCGGCTTCCCTGAGCTACCTATAGCTCGGCTCCCACAAGCTTTCCATAGCTCGGTCTCTCTGAGTTTTCATAGCTCGGCTTCCGCGAGCAATCTATGACTCGACATCCCCCTCCGTGGAACCCAATGCGGGAGAGCCTAGGCCTACCGTAACAGAATCCCAAAAAAGAATCATATTGAGGAGTGGTCTAGGATCTAGAATAATGGCCTAGGACCTATGCACTCATCAGATCTCAGGCCATCAGGGGACCCTCCCAGCCATCGATCTTTTAAAAGACAAGATACAGATCCCATCGGCTTCATAACAGCTTGATTCGAATCCCAATAACCTTCGAACCTTCTAGAATGCTCTCAAGATCCAGGTGATTGCCTATAAATACAACATTCCCAGATTCTCTCAGGTATGCACGGACAGCCCCCGGCTCACTCTCAATCTCACTCTCGCTCACTCTCTCTCTCTCCCACTGCTCGTCGATGCTCCCCTGGAGCTCCCGATCAGCCACCCCTGGAGGGACTCCCTGGAGAGATCTTTCTCCTCATTTCTGTTGATCGTCGATCCCCGCTAACTTGAGCATCGGAGGGTCTTCCGCGGAGGGCCACCCCCAACGCCTCTCACGTGAGGACTTCTGTGCAGGTCCACCCAGGAGGAAGCCCTGATCAGGAGACCAGCCACGCCCGAGTCGAAGGACAGATCCCGGCGGCAACATATATATATATATATATATAATAGATTTTACCATTGTCTCTGGATTCAGGCGGTGATCAATAAAAGCCACCCACTGCTCTTGTGCAATCCATCTAGGATGGGTCATAATATTTTTTTCTCTGCTTTTTTTTTGGTTTATAAAATTCCTTGAATAAGCTGCAGCGATTTTCCCTCCAATGCTTTTCAAGTTGACCTAATATCCATCTTTTCCCAATAGCATCTTCAAAATAAATTTTTTTCTTTACAGCATAACAAACAAACATAATTAATTTATATATGCTAAATTATTAACTTAAATAGAAAGAATAAAACACAATACTTCTTGCTTGTATAATTTCCTTATAACATCTTTGTTTGTCAGCATCGGGAACCCATTTCAATTAGGATAGCTTATAGGGAACAACTTGACATCTATGCTAATGACCCTATAAAGCCCGCTAATATGCCATTGACATTGTATGCATTGAACCTTCTAGTCGAGGCAAGGGGGCCTCGTGCAAGATGGATGATATCAGTTGAATGCACTTCATTCTTGTCATTAATAATCTAACATGAAAAAACATATGGCATTAGATGTGTCATCTAAACTAAGAATTTAAAATCAAACTATTATTGTTACTTACTCGTGCTTGAAATCATGAAGCAAATTCTCTATGAACTGACCTTTGATTAGGGGAGCAACTTGGGCTGGGTTCAACCCGAACTCAATTTACAGCAGTGTTTAAACTCATGTTTGCCAACCCGAACCTGAAAGACCCGGGTTTAACCCGGTCCGATTTTTAATTAAATCGAGTTAGGGTTGACCACAAACTGAACCTGAGATTACCCAAACCGAGGGTTATCGAACAGGGGTAGCTTATCGGCATCAGTTTTTGGGGGTGTTGAAGGCACCAATCGGGTCGGACGAGATGGCCAACATGAGGGCGAGAAGGGTAAGGCCGTCGGCCGCAGCGAGAAAAAGGACAACCATAAAGGTGGACCATCCGCACATTTGGTTTCACTTTTCGCCTCCTTCCCTTCTTTGTGTTTACGGCACCTCCTTCTCTTCTTTATTTCAGGTAAGACTTTTTTTTAATACAATGTTAAAGCCCCGAATTCAGCTTTTGCGTTCGGCAAGGGATTTTATTTTTCCATCTTTGGGATCCATAATTCAATGTTTATTTACTTTGAAAAAAAGCATTTTATTTTATTTTTCCTATCAACCCAAATTCTATCCCAAAACTCAACCCAAACCCGATTTTTAAAAATAGGGTTTGGGTTGAGGTTTTACAAATAGGGTTAGGGTTAGGGTTAGGGTTGATATTTTATAAATAGGGTTAGGGTTAGGGTTGAGAAAAACCGAGTTTCATGAGCCCGAGTTGCACCCCTACCTTTGATATCATTATGCAAAATTTATCCATTCTGAACCATTCTTGAACCTATAAGATTATGCAAGATGTCTTTGAGTTATATTGAATTCAAAAGAGATTATTGTCAAAAACTATAGAACCAGAAAATGTGGTTCTGGTTCTATCACAGATCAGAAAGTGGTTATGTGAATTAGAGCCAAAACCATATTTGTGGTTCTATCACAAAACCAACTTTTTGGTTCTGTGAATTAGAACCAAAAAGACAATAGAAAATTATACAATCCCTACAAAACTAGTAAACCCAACATCAAGATTCAACCTTTAGAACTTAACAAGAACAAGAACAAAAAAAAAAACACATACACACACACACAAACGGAAAAGAACAATCTTTGCATTGGACAACAAACAAAACAGAGAGGCAGCAGCTTATAAACGACATAAAATTCTGGTGCTAGTTAACCACAATTATTATGCTCTACTGAAAAATTGGGCAAATAAATCATTAAACAGGTTCCACTTAGTGTTCTTTTATACGAATCAAAACAAAAAGGTGTTTCTTATGTCAAAGACAGAAATTCTTATATCTGTTCTAAATTGATCCCTTTTATTCATATAAAGTGGGACAAATTAAAAATATTGACTAGAAAATTTGATAATCCGAGTAACATGAGTCTACAATCGTTATGGCTCAGTGAATATATTTGCAATTTTCCACTATAAGATTATGGTCCCATTCTTGTTTCTGTCTTACAATATTTTCAAACTCTCAGCATTAAATCTCAGTTATAACTCTTGTCCAGCAACTCTAACAAGATGGCAGTACCTACTTCTGGGCTACATATTTAAGCTAATCAACATTAGAACTGTTTTTTAACACCTTATTTCTTGATACTTCGGCTTTTATAAGTAGTTGTACAAAGAATACAAGTACACCCAGGTTGACTCACGCAAGCATCTAATGGACAGGTCGAAATATGAATTTCAAGTTTCCAGCAGTGCATGAAGTAACAACAAATAAGAAGCAATTATCAGTGCGAAAAATTCTAACACAGACCACAGATCATCAAAATTGCAAGGAAGACACTATATGGTAGTTCATAAACGTAACAGCCAAAAATGATGTTTCTATATATATATATATATATATATATATATATATATATATATTCAAACAAGTACACAGTATTATTCTTTTAAAAGAATGCAACTTGTCTGGTAACAGCCAATGACCAGCGGAGACGAATAGGTGGGATGGAAAACACATGAACCTTGCAAAACTCTTTCGTCCTCTTCCCCACTCCCTCAAAAAAATCATCCGGAACACGAACCAGATTTCTGGTTCTCCTTCTCCTATTTAAGCCCGGGCGCCCATCCCACGTAGATCTCCTCCCCCATCTCTCTATTTAAACCTCGACGCTCCCCCTCTTTCGCTCGCTTGTGGCTCCTCTCGCGAATAGGGCAGAGATAGATAGATGGAAGGAGAAGAGATTGGACTCTCCAGCGGCGGCGGAGAGCATCTCAGGAACATTCAGGTGGGGCTCCATGGCAAGGAGGGGGACGAGGAGAGGGTTGAGATAAAGGAGGAGATGATAGCGGTGATGATCCAGTGGCTGGAGAGCGAGATCAACTCCCCGATGATGTCCGATCATGGCAGTGGAGCGCTGTTCGCGACCATTAATGGCAACGAGGAGACCTGCGGGCCCTACTCTGACTCGGTTGTTAAAATATAACGGTGGTTAGTTTTTAGTATTTTATTTATTTTATTTAGTCTAAATTGAGCTTTTAAATAATGAGCCTATTTTTTATCTTTTGATGAGATAACCTTAGATGGATATGATCATAAGAGGATTATGCTTATCCGTATAAATAAGAAACAATATTTATATGGTGATATGCTTAATGAAACGTAATAGATCAATTTTATTCTTGACACAAAACCCAGCGGTGAAGGCGAGGAGAATGAGAAGACCGGAGCCAACGCCACTGGCTAAAGTTGTTCGTGAAATCTCACGGCAGATGGAGCGTCCTCTTCCGTTTTCCAAGGCCCGATCAACCTGCGTTCCGTGAGGGAGTTTTTGATATATGAGAAGGAGAGAGAGGAAAAGGCTTCGTGGATTTCCTCCCAGGCTTCCACGTCTTCATCCCAAAAGTCATAGCTACGGCTTAAGACCGGCTTGACGTGAGGTGGAGGAGAGTTTCAGCCAAAACCAAATATAAAAGGGATTTTTATTTATTAAATAAAAATCCAAGAAAGCAATAAAAAAAAGAGAAGCAAGACGTGAACGGATGGTAGGCGACGTGTTCCTCCCCAAAGCTGGCTGTTTGACTTCCCAGGTGACGTGTTCCTCCCCAAAGCTTGCCGTTTGACTTCCCATTCATTATTTTACCCATCCATTATTTTTGGGGCCGTTTCTTTGGTATCTGCTTTCCAAAGAAGGCGTGAACAAGCAAAAAGGAAAGCCCTTTGGTAAGTGAACGTCAAGGCCAAAGATCGGTTGCCTATTGGTGAAGAAAAAATTATTATAAAAAAGATTTATGACAACCCCAAGCAATATTGGAATGAATATCCACCAACCTTCTATCCCTATTTTTTGATGAGAAAATTATGATTATTGGAGATGAAGACCCTTTTTATTTCATAAGAAGCCCAGTTAATCCAACAAATAATCAGAAAGAGCAACTGAAGGACTACAAAAAGAAGGATACAAAAGCCCTGTTCTTCATCCAACAAGCTGTATCTGAGAAAAATTTTTTCAGAATTATTAGAGCCACCAAATCAAAGGAGGCATAAGACATCTTGCATGAGGAATTTTAAAGCAACATAAAGGTAAGAGCTATCAAACTTCAAACTCTAAGAAGAGAGTTAGATAATTTGAGAATGCAAGAAAATGAAAAATTGAAGAATTACTTCTCAAAATTACGGAGACTGTTAATTAAATGAAGAGCTATGGTGAAACCATCACCGAGCGAAGAATAAGTGAGAAAATGTTGGCTAGTTTATCTCCAAAATTTGATACAATAGTTGCAATTATTGAAGAATCTAAAGATCTTTCTGAATTAAGTGTTCATGAATTGATGGGATCTCTTGAAGCTCATGAGCAAAGATTGTTTAGGCATAAATAATCATCAATTGAAAGTGTCTTTCAATCTAAACTCAAAGCGGTTGATAAAAATTCTCAAAAAGAATCATCAAGTCATGCTCTAGTCAAAAGAGAGTCATTCAGAGGTGAAAACCAGAGTAGAGGTAGAGGAAGAAATATGAAAGGAAGAGGTAGAGAAATACAAAGAAATAATTTCTCAAGAACGCAATATGATGAGAGCACTCAACAAAGGTGCAATACATGTAAAAGGTCTTCTCATGCTGAAAAAGATTGCTGGTTTAGGGGCAAACCCTAATGTTATAATTGCAAAAAGTTTGGACATGTTCAAAAAGATTGCAAATACAAAGCAAGTGAACAAGCACACTTCTTAGAAAAAAATGAAGGTCAGCAAAGCACACTATATGCATGTCAAACTGCAGAAGAAAAAAGTAATAATATGTGGTATCTCGATAGTGGTTGCAGCAATCACATGACAGGAGATAAGTCTATTTTTGTGGACATTGACAGGTCTTCAATTTTACAAGTGAAGATGAAAAATGGTGCAATAGTCCAAGCAAAAGGCAAAGGCACAATTGAAATCAATACCAAGAAAGGAAGAAAATTCATTCATGACGTTTTACTTATTCCAGATTTGAAGCAAAATCTCTTGAGTGTTGGACAGCTGATTGAGCATGGGCATATTGTACACTTTGAAGATAATGTTTGCAAGTTATATGATAGAGGAATGAAAAAGCAACTTATGGCAAAAATCAAAATGAAGAAAAATAGACGTTTTCCCCTTATTTTGCATTATGCAAAGGATGCTGCATGGAAGATAGAGGTAAATGATGAGTCATGGTTATGGCACAAAAGGTTTGGGCACTTGAATTTTTAAAGTTTGAGAAGTTTATATCAAAAGAATATGGTGTATGGTCTACCAGCAATACATGACAAGAAAGAACCTTGTGAAGGATGTGCACTTGGAAAACAACATAGAGAGGCATTTCCAAAAGAGCATATATGGAGAGCCAAAGCATCATTGGAGCTTATTCATACTGACATATGTGGACCTATGAAAACTCCTTCTCATGCAGGTAACATTTACTTCATTATTTTTATTGATGACTATTCAAGGATGATATGGGTATATTTTATGAGACATAAATTAGAGGCATTTCTTATCTTTAAGAAGTTTAAAAATCATGTGGAAAGACAAAGTGGGCATTATATCAAGGTGCTGAGAAGTGATAGAGGTTGTGAATACAATTCAAATGAATTTGAGAAATTTTGTGAAGATGATGGTATACAAAGACAATTGACTGTTAGCTATACACCAGAGAAAATTGGTGTTGTAGAAAGAAAGAATCATATTATTGTTGAGATGTCTAGATCTCTGCTCAAAGACAAAGACCTTCCAAATTCTTATTGGGCAGAAGCAGTGAATACAACAGTTTATCCGATGAATAGATGTCCAACAAAAGCTCTTCAAAATATGACACCATTTGAAGACTGGTATGGTAGAAAGCCTTCCGTGAAGCATTTCAAAATCTTTGGATGTGTGTGCTATGCACTTATTCCAAAGGAAAGGAGACATAAACTTGATGAAGTTAGTGAAAAATGTATCTTTGTTGGATACAGTTCTAAATCAAAAGGTTACAGACTTTTTAGCTTAAAGCAAAATCAAGTGATCATAAGAAGAGATGTTATTTCCAATGAGAAAGTTGCTTGGGATTGGAAGCAAAAGAAAGTTGAAGAAAATATTATTTCTCTAGATGAAGAAATTCATGATGCTCAAAATGAAGAAAATAAGGTTGAAGGTTCACCACAAACTACTTTAAGTTCAAGTCCATCTTCAAGTTCTACTCCTATAAAAATGAGAAGGTTAAGTGACATTTATGCTTCTTGTAATTCATGCATGATTGAGCCTGAATATTATGAAAATGCTATGCATGAAGAAGTGTGGAACAAAGCAATGCAGGAAGAAATCAATATAATTGAGAAGAACAAAACTTGGGAATTAGTGAAGAAACCAAGTGATAAGGAAGTCATTAGCTTGAAGTGGATCTACAAAACAAAACACAATCCATATGGCACCATTCAAAGACACAAAGAAATATTAGTAGCAAAGGAATACTCTCAATTACCTGGTATTGATTATCAAGAAACTTTTGCACCTGTTACTAGACATGATATAATTAGAACTCTTATTTCTATAGCAGCTCATAAAAGTTGGAAACTACATCAACTAGATGTAAAGTCTGCATTCTTGAATGGAGTATTGGAAGAAGAAATTTATGTTGAGCAACCTCAAGGCTTTATTATCAAAGGTCAAGAAAACAAGGTATACAAGTTGAAGAAAGCATTGTATGGGCTGAAGCAAGCACCCAGAGCATGGTACTCTCAAATTGACACCTACTTCAATAAAAAATGTTTTCTAAAAAGTCCTAGTGAACCAACACTTTATGTGAAGAAGCAAGTATCATATCTTGGGCATCTAAGAAGCAAGATACAGTGGCATTATCTTCTTCTGAAGCAGAATATGTTTTAACAACTTTGGCAGCACAACAAATAATTTGGTTGAGAAGAATACTTGAAGATATGGGTGAAAAGCAAGAAGAATCTACTACTCTGTATGTAACAACAAATCTACTATTTCTATGACAAAGAATCCTATATATCACAGCCGCACCAAGCATATCAAAATCAAGTACCATTTCATTAGAGATGTGGTAGAAGAAAAAGAAATTGAAGTCAAGTATGTGAAGACTGAAGACCAAATTGTAGATATCTTCACCAAGGCACTACCCAAGGAGAAATTCATACACTTTAGAGATCTCATGGGTATCCAAGAACAACCATTAAAGGGGAGTGTTAAAATATAATGGTTGTTAGTTTTTAGTATTTTATTTTATTTTATTTTATTTAGTCTGAGTTGGGCTTTTAAATAATGAGCCTATCTTTTTATCTTTCGGTGGGATAGCCTTAGATGGATAAGATCATAAGAGGATTATGCTTATCTGTAGAAACAAGAAACAATATTTATATGGTGATGTACTTAATGAAATGTAATAGATCAATTTTATTCTTGAGAGAAAAACCTTCTTCTACCTTGATTTCTCTCCCAAAATAATCTGAGTAGGAAATAATCCCAACATCGGTGTCCACCGTGATGGCCAGCATCGACACGAACCAGATTTCTGGTTCTCCTTCTCCTATTTAAACCCGGGCGCCCATCCCACGTAGATCTCCTCCCCCATCTCTCTCTATTTAAACCTCGACGCTCCCCCTCTCTTGCTCGCTTGTGGCTCCTCCTCTCGCGAATAGGGCAGAGATAGATAGATGGAAGGAGAAGAGATTGGACTCTCCAGCGACGGCGGAGAGCGTCTCAAGAACATTCAGGTGGGGCTCCATGGTGAGGAGGGGGACGAGGAGAGGGTTGAGATAAAGGAGATGATAATGGAGATGACGCAGTGGCTGGAGAGCAATATCAACTCCCGATGATGTCTGATCATGGCTGGGGAATGCCGTTCGTGACCATTAATGGCAACAAGGAGATCTGCGGGCGCTCCTTCTTTGACTCGGAGTTCATTGTATTGGAATTGTTTCCAACTTAGATTGTTTTTGGAACAGAAATCAAGATAGAAGAAGGGTTTTCTCTCAAGAAGAAAAATTGGTCTGTTACATTTCATTAAGCACATCACTATATAAATATTGTTTCTTGTTTATACGGATAAACATAATGCCTCTTATGATTTTATCCATCTAAGGCTATCCCACCAAAGGGTAATTCTATTTGGCCTGCGGATTTTGCTGAGGAGCCCCCCCATTTTACTTTTTTTTACTTAAGAACCCTCCTATTTTACTAAGTAGCCCCCCTAATTTTATAAAATTCCTAAACTACCCCTTCTACCCCCCATGCCCCCCAAAAATTGCTATTTGCCCCCCCTTCCCCCCCTACCCATCCGATCATTCCCTTGCTCGCTCTCACCTCGCTCGCTCACGGTGCTCCCCGGTGGCGGCTTCCCCGATAACGGAGCGTCCTCTCCGGCACGTAAGGTAAGCTCTCCCTCCTTCCCTCCCTTCCTCTCCCTCCCTTCTTCCCTCCCTCCTCCCTTCTTTCTCACTCGATCTGCTCCCTTCAAGTTGTTTTTTTTTAGCCAAGATCCCTCCCTCCCCGGCATCCGTATATGTTCGACGGCTCCACCCCCTCTCCGCCACATCTCTCCCTTCGTTCCCCCATAGCGTCTGTCGTTGCAGCTCTGTTCGGCTCTGGTTGGCCGAACAGAGAACCTCTGTTTGGCCCTCCAGGGCCGAACAAAATTCAATCTGTTTTTGTTTGGCCCAGTTGGGCCAAACAGATTTAATGAACAGACATTAAATCTGTTCGGCCCAGCTTGGCCGAACAGATTGAATTCTGTTCAGCCAAGCTCGGCCGAATAGAATTAACTCTGTTCGGCCCAGCTAGACTGAACAGAGTAATTAAATTATAAAATATAATTATAATAAAGTATATTATAATAATAATTATAATAATCAAGTATATTATAAAGTATATTATAATTTATAATATATTATAAAGTATATTATAATTATAATCAAGTAAATTATAAAGTATATTATAAAGTATATATTATAATATATTTTTAATAAAATATATTATTTTAACATATTTTTATTTTACTGATGAATATTGCAATGTTTCAGATATGGATGCTGGCCCCTCACGAGTTAGACCCACAGCGTCTGCTAGGAGACATAGAACCCAGGCGCCTGAGGTTATTGAGGTTCCTAAGGTTCCTAAGGATCTTGTTGCACCATTGCCCCCAGATGATACAGCAGATGAGGACATCCGAACTATAGATGTTGATGATGATGAGGCGGATGGTCCTTGTCCAGGTGGTCCTTAGGATGACTCTGTCCTTAGGAGTTTCAGGACACATATTGTAGCCTCCATCTGGAGGCAACAGATATTTGTTCATTGTTCAATCGTATTTTATTTAATGTATTATTTCGATGATGTTATGTGTTATTCATGTTATCCATTTATATTTCACAGGAACGGACTCCACTGAAGTGCATGAGCCATGCTGCCAAATTAGGTGAGTGACAGTGGTGGGTATCAGGGCAATCGAATAGGAGATTCAAGGATATAGTTCAGCAGTTGGGTCTTCTAGAGCTAGTGCATTGCTCTTATCGGTTTGCCGATAAGATTCTTGTCTCGGGCTTTGTAGAGAGATGGAAGCCCGAGACGAACACCTTTTATCTTCCCTTTGGCGAGATGACAATCACGTTGGATGATGTTGCCGCCATATTAGGGATTAGTGTCATGGGTGTCTCAGTGTCCTTGTCTACAAATAGGATGAGTGATCGGGATGCTGAGGACCTACTAGTGCAGCTATTGGATGTATCACGGGATGACGCACGTCAGGAGGTTCTATCTATCCGCGGTTAATCTGTGAGGTTAGAGTGGCTGAAGAGTCATTTCCATAATGTATCAATAGAGATAGCTGCCGTAGGATAGACTGTGCAACGCGAGCGTATTTGCTTTTTTTGTTAGGGTGTACACTTTTTATCGATAAGAGAGGGACGAGGGTGCCTATAGCTTATCTTGTTCTGCTTCGGCATTTGGATAGAGTGAGCACATATGCCTGGGGTGCGGGTGCCTTGGCTCATTTATATCACAGTTGGGGATTACGTCTAGGGCATCCGTTAGACAAATCAGTGGATATATGATGCTTCTCCATGCATGGATTTATGAGCATTTTCCCTTTCTCACTCCTTACCCAGCCCTAGACTATACTGAAGCTAGGCCTTGCGTACACCGATGGACTCCCGGCACTCCACCCCATTCTACGATGGACCATTTGGTGATTCTATGCAAGTCATTGGACGTACTGAGGGCAGATGAGGTATGTACCATAGGACCATGCACTTGTGTATTTATATAATTTGTTATACATTATCAAACTTATTACGATTTAATATATTGCAGATAGTTTGGGATCCCCATCGTCTTATTCGGGATGATCATCCATTCCTTGATATTGCATTCTTCAGTGGATGTCTAAAGTGCATGGATGTCGTAGAACCCTATCATCCTAAAAGGGTTTTACGACAGTTCAGCAGGATACAGACGATCCCCCATGCACCACTGGCCCCTGAGCAAGCTAGCAGAGGATCGACAATAGCTTCATACCGCATCCGATACATTTTCTATGAGCAGTTATGGGAGAGGTGGGAGGATCACCTGCTGATCCCAACGAGCAGGAGCCATCTAGTGACCCGACCCTCAGATTGCGTACCGGAATTTTTGGAGTGGTATTCTCAAATCACGCATCTGACTATTCACCCTTCGAAGAGCCGATCCAGTATCTACTCCCGATCACGTCCCGATGATGCTGTTGCTAACATGCAAGGCCGGCGTATTACAGATGCGCTAGGCCTTTGCACTAGCATACTTCATATGGATTGGGAGGAGGCTGCTGCGTCACAGGGGACGCACATGTACGATGTCATATCGTAGATTGCACATGTATTGCAGGGTCAGTATATCTCTATGGCTCAGCCTATTCAGCCTAATGTTCCTGGCCCTAGTCATGCATCGCCACAGTAGTACAGGCGTTGACGATGGCATGATGGGGATCCCTGATGTACCTCATTTATTTTGTATCTGTTAGCACATAGTGCATCTTTTTGTAAAAGACATTGAAATTTGAATGAAATTTTACTTCCTTTCGGCTCAATTTGAATTAAAATTTTTTG
This sequence comes from Calamus simplicifolius, assembly GCA_900491605.1. Lineage (NCBI taxonomy): Eukaryota > Viridiplantae > Streptophyta > Magnoliopsida > Arecales > Arecaceae > Calamus > Calamus simplicifolius. The sequence goes on along the minus strand of UESW01004093.1, from coordinate 235,086 downwards.
AATTAATATAAATATGTCAAACATTATACAAAATTGATTAATGCAGGCAAAAGGACGTCTACAACTCAATAGTCTCGCTAATAATAACATCCGATGAGATCGTTTGTCTGAACTGGTGAATCCTAGATTCATATGAAGAAGCACATCCGGAAGCACAGGTAAATGATGTTTTTGCCAATTGCTTGCTATTGGGGGAACGGGATGAACTGGTAACAGAAACACCTGCAAAATATATAAATTAGTAACCATAATTAATTATTAGTCATTTAAGCATGATTAAGAGTTGTTTAATTAATACCTCCACAAAATGATTGTCATTAACGAACGCCACTACAATATCTTTGCGGGATAAAGGAGGAAGAGGCACCAATCGTAGAGGTAAAAATGTAAGACATTGTTGCAAGAAGAGGTGGTATAGGACAATGTTATAGCGGGATGCTATAACGTGCCCCATATCTGGCATAGTCATCCACCGATCAAAAGGTGGAGCATTATCAAAATATGATAATGCATGCTCAATCTCCTCAAACCTCCCTTCGATAGCAAATATAGTGCGATAGTGCTCTGAATGACTTTGCAGGTCATGTAATAAATCTTTCCTAATACGGAGACAATCCTTCTCTCCAAATCCTAGCAAGTCAGCTATTGTTCTAAATCCACAGTTGTCGTTAGCTTTAACATCCTTGATATGTTGGATGAACAGCCTCAAACCATCTGGAATTTGATCAATATAGATTGTTGGCTTATTATATGACCGGGGTTGCTGACGAGAAACCTGCAAACCATTAACAAATGAATTAGATGGTAAACATTCACTTTGTAATAACAAATGGCACGGGGTCCGAAAGTTGCCGGCATGTATCGGCACGTACTGGCACATGTCTGGCACGGGGTCCGAAAGTTGGCATGTGTCGACACGTACCGGCATGCGTCCGGCACATACCGGCACGGGGTCTGGCACAGGGTCAGCATGTACCGGCATGTATCGGCATGCGACCAGCACATGATCCAAAAGTTGCCAGCACGTGCCGGCACGTACCGGCACACGTCCGGCACACACCGGCATGGGGTCCAAAAGTTGCCGGCATGTGCCGTCACGTACCGGAACGCGACCGGCACAAGGTCTGGAAGTTGCCAGCATGTGCCGGCACGTACTGGCACGTATCCAGCATGGGGTCCGAAAGTTGTCGGCATATGCCGACAAGTACCAGCACGCATCCGGCACGGGGTCCATAAGTTGTCAGCATGTGCCGGCAAGTACCGGCACGCGTTTGTTACATATCGGCACGCGTCCGGCATATACCTGCATGGTCCCTTTCTTAGTGAAATAAATGCTTCATACCTTCTTCCTTGGCTGCCTCTTTGGCACTTGCGTCATTGGTGGAGTACCCTACCAGGTGAATAACTATCTTGTCCTGAAAGAATCAACTCAAAGGCAGAAGGATCACGGCGGGTAGATATATCAACCTTCAATGAAGCACGACCGCAACCAAGTGAATGAGTGATCCTTTTGGCAGGTTCTTCAAGAGAAGTACTTTCTGAGCTAGCAATCTCTCTCAATTTTCTTAACATCTGCAATTGCGAAGACCCATCTAACTGTTTGAATTTTCGAGCAATTATATCCAACTCTGGTTCACAGCTCAGCTAAATACTTTGCACATTTGAAGCCGCATCATATCAAGTTTTCTCCAATGAGGATCTATGCAATCCAAGGGAATTGGCCTACCTTCCATCCTAAACCGCACAATCTCGTGGCTGCATGGCAAACCATGTGTGCGCCGAATAGCACACCCACAAACTGAAGCATCAATACCAACTGAATTGGCTCGGTTCGCTTGAGCGAGGATCTGATTTAATGCACTTATAGAAATGAAACCTCGCAGTTCTTTGAATTCAACAGGCTTGAAGTCGTGTTGCACGACTATCAAACTCTTCTCAAATGAGGCTTTAATGTCACTATGCTGCAACTCAATCAAACTATGTATTTTTGTCCAAGATGATTCGAAATTCTCTTGGCTTGATCCAAGCTGTCTTTTCAGCTTTGCATGTGCACTTTCAGCCCTAAAAAAGTAAATAAAATTTAATAATAGGGAGATAACAATTGCGTAATTAAATTATAAAAGAAATTTATAAATTCCTTGTGATAACTATTAGTTGTCAAATTCCCGTAGTGCCTACATGTGTCCATCCATGCTGTGACAAATCTTTCCTTGTACTTGCTCAGTCAAGTTTCTGACACATACCATAAAGCATCTGGGTAGGTAGCAAACTCTCTCTGGAGTTATGTCCAATGATCATTATACTCATCTTCTGTGGTGGACAACACAAGTATATTCCAAGTCATTATAAACTTATTCCATTTCTCCTTTGTTTCAAATAACCTTTTGCACTAGGTCAAAACATTCCTACTAATATGCCATCTAGATAGCAAATGTGTTGCCATAGGAAATACCCTCTGAATTGCATTCAATAGAGCCAAGTCTCTATCTGTGACTATCACCTCAGGTAGAGCATCATCATCCATGACACTGCACAATCTCTCTAATGCCCATGTATAGTTATCTTCTCGCTCAGAGTCCATATACATAAAAGCAATAGAAAATGTCAGGTTAGTTGATGTCACCCTGACAATCTCTAAGAGAGGAAGACGATATCTATTCGTCTTGTAAGTGCAATCCATTATCAACACACGAGGAAATGCACGTAACAAGTCTATACTACCAGGGTGTGCCCAAAACAAGTCACGCATAGCATCAGACTTAATACAATTCCTATGCCACTCAATGTACTTACACTCAGATAATTTACCAAGAAGATGTTGCATCTGAGATCTCCCAGCAATCTCTACAGCCTTGCACCTCTACCGTGCAGTTTAGATTGTCTTCATTGTCGTAACATTGAGGGCATCCCTTTGCTTCAAAGTAGATAATATGTCCTTAGGCTGAACCAAACTCTTGGACATCTCCACTAGCATTGTAGTCTCCTGCTTAGATAATCGTCCCGCATATCAGTGCCCCTCGAGATGCTTTGCAGCTGGATGATTGTGCACACCGCACATAACCATTAACATCTAATCATCTGCAGTGTCCAATTTCTTCCCTCTTAAGGCAAAAGGACATCCACACTTCTTAGTGCCACTGGCCCTGGTCTTTGATCCTTTTTCCTTGATGTGTTTACTTTTGCAAGTACCGCTCCTATCGCAAGAAGAAACAATTCTTGGTTTCTTAACATTGTTGCTCGAATCAGATTTTTTAATAATAATGACAAATCCATTCCTCTTTTCAACTTACCGACACCAATTACATATTTCTTCTCTACTTTTGAATATCTATAAAATAAATAGTTTTATGTTAGTAAACAATTTTAAACATTGCTCAGTCAAATCATACGAAAATAAATGCAATTAAATTTTACCTCATAAGTTGTAAATTCATTTGTGTAATCCATCACACAATCAGAGCCAATCACGCTACATTCGGTCGAAGCATTGTCCTGCACGATCAAATAATAATTATAAACCCTAATCATAATTAATCAAACAAAAAACGAAGAATAAACATTATGTTCGGCCACTCAGGGCCAAATAGATTTCTTTGTTCAGCCCTGTGTGGCTGAACATATTTCTTCTGTTTGGCCCTGTGTGGCCGAACATAAGATTTATGTTCGGCCACACAGTGCCGAACAGAAGAAAGATTTCTTCCGATCTTTCTTCTATTCGGCCCTGGAGGGCCGAACATATTTATATTGTTCGGCCCTGTGTGGTCAAACAGAGCTTACCTGTTCGGCCACACAAGGCTGAACAATGCACGAACTGGGAAAAAAAAATTATCGACGGGGATATAAACTAACCTTTGCGACCGTAGCACCTTCATAAATTATTAATTACTTGTCCATTGCTTGATTTAAGGTAGAAATCACTTCAATCAATGATCCAATTGACGATCCGGAGTGAAGGAGGCAGGAGGAGGGGCAGGGGACTCTGGGGGGCTATTGGGGGGGGGCTGTTTAGTAAGGAGGGGTATTTTGGTCCTAAAACTTTAGGGGCAAATATACCATTATATTAATTTGGCGTGGGGGGCTACTAAGCAATAACAGTGGGCCAAATAGACGCTCTCCCCCACCAAAGCATAAAAAGATAGGCCTATTATTTAAAAGCCCAATTCAGACTAAATAAAATAAAATAAAATACTAAAAACTAACAACCATTATATTTTAACACTCTCCTTTAATGGTTGTTCTTGGATACCCATGAGATCTCTAAAGTGAATGAATTTCTCCGTGGGTAGTGCCTTGGTGAAGATATCTGCAATTTGGTCTTCAGTCTTCACATACTTGACTTCAACTTCTTTTTCTTCTATCACATCTTTAATGAAATGGTACTTGATTTTGATATGCTTGGTGCGGCTGTGATATATAGGATTCTTTGTCATAAAAATAGTAGATTTATTGTCATATAGCAGAGTAGTAGCTTCTTCTTGCTTTTCACCCATATCTTCAAGTATTCTTCTTAACCAAATTATTTGTTGTGCTGCCAAAGTTGTTGAAACATATTCAGCTTCAGAAGAAGATAATGCCACTGTATCTTGCTTCTTGGATGCCCAAGATATGATACCTGATCAATAAAAGAATACATGTCCTGATATGCTTTTCATGTCATCAATACTTCCACCCAATTACTATCACAAAATCCAAATAATTTCATCATATCATCTTTGTTTTTTTCATACATGATCCCATAATCTTTAATACCTTTGATGTATCTCAATACTCTTTTTGCTTGTCCAAAGTAAAAATTACTTGGCTTTTGCACAAATATGAAAAGTAAACTTGATGCAAATATTATGTCTGGCCTTGTAATTGTCAGATATAATAAACTTCCAATAATGCTTCTGTATAATTGTGCATTGGCTTTACCACTTTCATCTTCTTTCATCAACTTATCATTTACCACAAAAGGTGTTTCAACACTGTTGCAACTTTCCATTTTGAATTTCTTGAGAATGCCTTCTACATACTTTTTTGGACTGATAAAGATACCATCTTTTCTTTGACTGATTTCAATTCCCAAAAAATAATGAAGCAAACCCATATCATTCATTTCATATCTTCTCATCATATTATTTTTGAAAGTCAATATCATATTCTCATTGTTACCAGTAATAATTAAATCATCAACATAAAGAGAGACACTAAGAATATCATTACCTTGCTTCTTCACATAAAGTATTGGTTCACTTGGACTTTTCAGAAAACCTTTTTTACTGAAGTAGGTGTCAATTTGAGAGTACCATGCTCTGGGTGCTTGCTTCAGCCCATATAATGCTTTTTTCAACTTGTATACCTTGTTTTCTTGACCTTTGATAATAAAGCCTTGAGGTTGTTCAGCATAAATTTTTTCTTTCAATACTCCATTCAAGAATGTTGACTTTACATCTAGTTGATGTAATTTTCAACTTTTATGAGCTGCTATAGAAATAAGAGTTCTAATTGTATCATGTTTAGCAAAAGGTGCAAAAGTTTCTTGATAATCAATATCAGGTAATTGAGAGTATCCCTTTGCTACCAATCTTGCTTTGTATCTTTGAATGGTGCCATCTAGATTATGCTTTGTTTTGTAGATCTACTTCAAGCCAATGACTTCCTTATCACTTGGTTTCTTCACTAATTCCCAAGTTTTGTTCTTCTCAATCAAATTGATTTCTTCTTGCATTGCCTTGTTCCATACTTCTTCATGCATAGCATTTTCATAAGTTTCAGGCTCAATCATGCAGAAATTACAAGAAGCATAAATATCACTTAACCTTCTCATTTTTATTGGAGTAGAACTTGAAGATGGACTTGAACTTGAAGTTGAAAATGGACTTATATTTGGAGAAGTTTGTGGTAAACCTTCAACCTCATTTTCTTCATTTTGAGCATCATAGATTTCTTCATCAAGAGAAATAATATTTTCTTCAACTTTCTTTTGCTTCCAATCCCAATCAACTTTTTCATTGAAAATAACATCTCTTCTTATGATCACTTGATTTTGCTTCAAGCTAAAAAGTCTGTAACCTTTTGATTTAGAGCTGTATCCAATAAAGATACATTTTTTACTTACTTCATCAAGTTTATGTCTCCTTTCCTTTGGAATATGTGCACAGGACACACATCCAAAGATTTTGAAATGCTTCACTGAAGGCTTTCTACCAAACCATGCTTCAAATGGTGTCATATTTTGAAGAGCTTTTATTGGACATCTATTCATCGGATACACTATTGTATTCACTACTTCTGCCCAATAAGAATTTGGAAGGCCTTTGTCTTTGAGCATAGATCTAGACATCTCAATAATAGTATGATTCTTTCTTTCTACAACACCATTTTGCTCTGGTGCATAGCCAACAGTCAATCGTCTTTGTATACCATCATCTTCACAAAATTTCTCAAATTCATTTGAATTATATTCACCACCTCAATCACTTCTTAGCACCTTGATATAATTCCCACTTTATCTTTCCACAAGATTTTTAAACTTCTTGAAGATAAGAAATGCCTCTGATTTATGTCTCATAAAATATACCCATGTCATATAACTTGCAAACATTATTTTCAAAGTATACCATATGCCCATGCTCAATCAGCTGTCCAACACTCAAAAGATTTTGCTTCAAATCTGGAACAAGTAAAACATCATGAATGAATTTTCTTCCTTTCTTGGTATTGATTGCAATTGTCCCTTTGCCTCTTGCTTGGACTAATGCACCATTTCCCATTTTTACTTATGAAATTGGAGAACTATCAATATCCATAAAAGTAGACTTGTCACCAGTTATGTGATTGCTGCATCCACTATCAAGATACCACATATTATTACTTTGCTCCTCTGCAGTTTGACATGCATATAGTGTGCTTTGTTGACCTTCATTTTCTTTGAGAAGTGTGCTTGCTCACTTGCTTTGTATCTACAATCTTTTTGAACATGTCCAAACTTTTTACAATTATAACATTGGGGTTTCTCCCTAAACCAACAATCTTTTTCAGCATGAGAAGACCTTTTATATATTACACCTTTGTTGAGTGCTCTCATCATATTGCCTTTTTGAAAAATTATTTCTTTGCATTTCACTACCTCTTCCTTTCATATTTTTTTCCTCTTCCTCTATTTTGGTTTTCACCTCTGAATGACTCTCTTTTGACTGGAGCAAGACTAGATGATTCTTTTTGAGAATTTTTATCAACCACTTTGAGTTTAGATTGAAAGGCACTTTCAATTGATGATTCTTTATGCCTAAACAATCTTTGCTCATAAGCTTCAAGAGATCCCATCAATTCATGAATACTTAATTCAGAAAGATCTTTAGATTCTTCAACAACTATAACTATTATATCAAATTTGAAGATAAACTAGCCAAGATTTTCTTACATATTCTTCGCTCGGTGATGGTTTCATCATAGCTCTTCATTTGATTAACATTCCCCATAATTTTGGAGAAGTAATCCTTTAATTTTTCATTTTCTTGCATTCTCAAATTATCTAACTCTCTTCTTGGTTCATGAGTTTGATGGTGGACACGGTAGTCTCGGTCTTCATTCAGTTAATGTTTGAGATTGTTGAGAATTTGGAAAAAGAAAGTAAAGATGAAGATAAGGATAAGAACCGAGAGAGATGAAGATAAAGATAAGAACCGAGGCTTAAACATGATTGAATCATTGTCCTCAAACGTTATTTGCACTCTCTGGAATGCTTTTTGAGCCAACCATAAATATGTTTGTAGGATTTAACAAGCCTTGATCAAGGGTGCATAAAAGCATTAGTGAACCCTTGATCATAGGCAATATATAGTTTTTTCTGGAATGTGTTTTTAAAGCCGATCATTACGGTCTAGGATGCGTCGATTCATCGAAGCACCCCAACGCTTCATAACAAAATTTTTTGTTGTAAGAATCACCGTGAGAGAGACCGTGACTCTCATCCTACACATGCACACTTAGTTTAATGTGAACAAAACCCAACACCGCTGCGACTGCGGCACCCATAGGTATTGCCGACTGCGCAACCCAAACCTGAAGCACTAGCCGAAGATGTTGGTGTTGGGTAGTGATCAGAACCAAGTGGCCAACCAGCTGAAGAGAACGATAGAGTTTTGATGATGATGTGAAAGGAAGGCAAGGGTTCTAGCTGACAGGAATGGAAAAATCCCATCTAAACGAGTTAAAAATGGATGGGTTTAGATTGGATTTAAAACATTGCATTTTCTATTTTTATTTTTTATTTCTAAAAATAATTTTTATTTTCCTATTTTAATCTTTAAAAATACATTTGGTATGTACAAAAAAATATTAATATATATATATATAAAATATAATATTTTACTATAATATATATATATTATAATATTATAATATATAGTATTATAATAACTCTATAATATATTGCATATTATGATATAATTAATAATATTATTTACATTTATATAATATAATCTTATAATAACATATTATTACTTATATATCATATATAATGTACAACATGTTATATATTATATATTACTATAATATCAAATATAAATTATATATTATAAATAAATTAATAATATTATTTCAAAATTATAAGTAGATATTATATATGTATATTCTATATATTATATATTATATAACATAATAAACTTTATAATATTATACTATAATAATAATTAATTTTATAATATATTATATAATTTATATCATATATTTATTATATTATAAATAAAAATATATATTATTGATGATATTATTATAATATAAATGTGATGTGGTTAGTAAAAGCCACGTGTAAGTTAACAGCCAAAATTACCCAATGACGGGGAGTCATTAGAATATCAATGGCCCCAGTCACTAAGCGGCCTCGGCTCCTAGGTAGCCCCAGCTCCTAATTGGCCCTGAAGCACCTCAGCTCCTAGGTGGCCCTAGCTTCTAGGTGGTCTCGGGTCCTAGGCGGCCCCAACTCCCAAATGGCCCCAATTCGTAATGATGTTTTACTTATTCCAGATTTGAAGCAAAATCTCTTGAGTGTAGAATAGCTGATTGAGCATGGGCATATGGTACACTTTGAAGATAATGTTTGCAAGTTATATGACAGAGGGTTGAAAAAGCAACTTATGAAAAATATCAAGATGGATAAAAATAAAAGTTTTCCTCTTATTTTGCACTATGCAAAGGATGCTGCATGAAAGATGAAAGTAAATGATGAGTCATGGTTATGGCACAAAAGGTTTGGGCACTTGAATTTTCAAAGCTTGAGAAGTCTACATCAAAAGAATATTGTGTATGGTCTACCAGTAATACATGACAAGGAAGAACCTTATGAAGGATGTGCACTTGGAAAACAATGTAGAGAGGCATTTTCAAAAGAGCATGTATGGAGAGCCAATGCACCATTGGAACTTATTCATACTGACATATGTGGACCTATAAAAACTCCTTCTCATGCAGGTAACATCTACTTCATTATTTTTATTAATGACTATTCAAGGATGACATGGGTATATTTTATGAGACATAAATCAGAGGCATTTCTTATCTTCAAGAAGTTTAAAAATTGTGAAAGATAAAGTGGGCATTATATCAAGGTGCTGAGAAGTGATAGAGGTGGTGAATACAATTAAAATAAATTTAAGAAATTTTCTGAAGATGATGGTGCACAAAGATAATTGACTGTTGGCTATGCATCAGAGGAAAATGGAGTTGCAGAAAGAAAGAATCGTACTATTATTGAGATGTCTAGATCTATGCTCAAAGAGAAAGGCCTTTCAAATTCTTATTAGGAAGAAGCAATGAATATAGCAGTTTATCTGATGAATAGGTGTCCAACAAAAGCTCTTCAAAATATGACACCATTTAAAGCCTAGTATGGTAGAAAGCCTTCAGTGAAGTATTTCAAAATCTTTGGATGTGTGTGCTATGCACATATTCCAAAGGAAAGGAGACATAAACTTGATGAAGTAAGTAAAAAATGTATCTTTATTGGATACAATTCTAAATCAAAAGGTTACAGACTTTTCAGCTTGAAGCAAAATCAAGGATCATAAGAAGAGATGTTATTTTCAATGAAAAAGTTGCTTGGGATTGGAAGCAAAAAGTTGAAGAAAATATTATTTCTCTTGATGAAGAAATTCATGATGCTCAAAATGAAGAAAATTAGGTTAAAGGTTCACCACAAACTTCTCCAAGTGTAAGTCCATCTTCAAGTTCTACTCCTATAAAAATGAGAAGATTAAGTGACATTTATGCTTCTTGTAATTTCTGCATGATTGAGCCTGAATCTTATGAAAATGCTATGCATGAAGAAGTGTGGAACAAGGCAATGCAAGAAGAAATCAATATGATTGAGAAGAACAAAACTTGAGAATTAGTAAAGAAACCAAGTGATAAGGAAGTCATTGGCTTGAAGTGGATCTACAAAACAAAACACAATCCAGATATCACCATTCAAAGACATAAAGCAAGATTAGTAGCAAAGGGATACTCTCAATTATCTGGTATTGATTATCAAGAAACTTTTACATCTGTTAATAGACATGATACAATTAGAACTCTTATTTCTATAGCAGCACATAAAAGTTAAAAACTACATCAACTAGATGTAAAGTCAGCATTCTTTAATAGAGTATTGGAAGAAGAAATTTATGTTGAACAACCTCAAGGGTTCATCATCAAAGGTCAAGAAAATAAGGTATATAAGTTGAAGAAAGCATTATATGGGTTGAAGCAAGCACCCAGAGCATGGTACTCTGAAATTGACACCTTGTTGGGGAGATTGTTGAAAAATCATATACCCCAATCTTATTGATTTTGATGATTACCAAAAGCCATGAGTACATTAAAAGATGTAATGAGTTTATTTACATGAGCAATGAATTTATTTTGAACAATGAATGAGAATGTTAAAGTATGACTTTAATCAAATTGAAAGTAACTTCAAGCTCAATGTTTAAGCTTTCAAAAGAAATTTATACTTCATATTTAATCAATGAGTTTTTGGAACACTTCTTGAATTGATTCTTAATGTCAATTTTATTGTATTCAAGTCAAAAATGATTTAAAATGAATCTGGAACGAATTTAAAGTCAATCAGAAAACTTTCTGATTTTTGATACGTTCCGGAGCCGACTCTTGAGTTTCAGAGTCGACTCCCCTCAGAGTACAGAAATCTATCTGTCTCGAGTCGACCCACGTAATTTCTCGAGTCGACCCCCGATTCTGTCGAGCCGACTCCATGACTGTGCGAGTCGACTCCGCTCAGACACCAGGTGTGTTTTTCTGAGCACTTCGCGAGTCGACCCCAACTTTTCATGAGTCGACCCCCGACTTTCAGGAGTCGACACTTTACTTTTCATGAGTCGACCCTTTGACTTTCTAAACATTTCTATTTTTAGTATCACGACCTCGAGCCGACTCGGGAAAAGCATGAGTCGACTCCAGCAAATCTGGGCGATTTTTAAATGCCAACTCAGCCCAACGGTAAGATTTTTGATTAACGGCTATTTTTCTTTGTCTCTAACGGCTATATTTTTGCAGAATCTATAAATAGAGAAGCTCTTTTCAAATCAAAGAAAGAGAGATATTCATTTCAAGAGAAAAGAAAGAAAAATCGAAAAACAGAGCTTCATTTGAAAAAATCCGTGATTCAAAATAGAGTGAAAGAAAGAGTGTGAAATCAAAGGAAGCTCCTTCTGTGTTCAAGCTCAACAATCCAAGGAAGCTTCAGAAGAAAATCCAAGAGCTATTCAAGAGTCAAGGATTTTCAAACTCAAAAGAGGAAAAGCTTCAAATCAACTCCAAAGTTCATTCCGTGAAGAATCCAAGCTGAGGCCGATTCTACACTTCAAAAGAGTTAAAGAGAAAAGAAGAAAAGCTCAAAGCCAACCATCTGCAAATCAGGCTTTTCTAAACTTTATTCTTACATTTGTTATCTGCTCATTAAGGAGCTTTGTAAAAAAACATATTTATTTTTTGTGTCTAGTTCAATCTGGGGGATTGAACTAGTGGAGGTAGTCTTACCTCGGTACAAGCTTGGAAAGCTTGGGTTAGGGTTTTGTGCTGGTGAGCCCTTGAAAACCAGCTGGGTTCGTTGTGCCCGGGAAAACAACAAGTTTGAGTTGTGAGCTTGTAAAACAACTCGGCTGTAATCTAGGAGATTATAGTGTGGACCCAAGTGAATCTTGGGAGTGGACGTAGGTGTTGGATGCACCGAACCACTATAAAATCTTTGTGTTTGCCGTGCTTCATTGTCTCTTCTCTATCTCTTTTTATTCACTGCTTTGTATTTGCTTTGTTATTCACTTCATTCTTCTTAAGCAAATTTTTAAAAGGCTTAAATTTTTAAGAACCCAATTCACCCCCCCCCCTCTTGGGTTGCCATCTGGGCCAACAATTGGTATCAGAGCAAGTGCTCATTTAGAATTTGATCTCACGATCAAGGGCTAAAGATCCAAATGGCAACACAAAGTTGGTTCAGTTTTGCTGAAGGTCATTCTACGAATAGACCTCCTTTATTTAATGGAACCAAACTATTCATATTGGAAAGCTAGAATGAGGATATTCATTCAAGCTTCTGATTATGAATTATGGGGAGTAATAATAATGGACCTAGTACACCCACACATTATTGATGGCACTATTGTTCCTAAGCCCGAAAGGGATTGGAATGATAATGATAGGAGAATGGCACACTTAATGCTAAAGCCATTAATATTTTATATTGTTCCTTAGATCTAATGAATTCAACCGAATCTCAACATGTAATTCCGCAAAAGAAATTTGGGATAGGTTGGAAATTACCCATGAAGGAACAAACCAAGTAAAAGAATCAAAATAAATATTTTGGTTCATAAATATGAATTATTTACATGGAACTGAAACCATCACATGCATGTTCACTAGATTCACTGATATTGTGAATGGTTTGAAAAGTCTTGGTAAGAATATACTAACTCTGAACTTGTTCGCAAAATTCTTAGGTCTTACCAAGATCATGGGAAGCAAAATGACTGCAATCCAAGAAGCAAAGGACCTCAACACTTTACCCTTAGAGGAGCTTCTAGGATCCTAATGACCCATGAGCTGACAATGAGGCAGCATGTGAGGAGGAACAAAGAAAAAGAAAATTGCCCTCAAAGCTGCAAAAGAAGAAGAGAGCAGCAGTGATGATGATGATGATGATGAAGAGACTGCTCTCTTGCAAAGAAATTCAAAAGATTTATGAGGAGAAAGAAACCCTTCCACAAGAAAAAATTTGGAGCAAGTGGAAGGAGAAAAGGATAAAAAAAGGACAAGGACAAAGAAAAAGAGAAAGAGCCCTTAGTATGTTATGAGTGTAAAAAGCCAGGGCACTTTAGATATGAATGTCCTTGAAGAAAGCCTACAAAAAAAAAAGAAGGCTTACATGGCAACATGGAGTGACAGTGAGAATCTTCTTCCGAAGAAGAAGAACAAAAGGAAGTTGCAAATTGCTTCATGGCGGACGACAACGATGAGGTAAGTTCCGAAACCCTTGATGAATTTACTTTTGATGAAATGTTTGAGCTTTTAATGAACTTGTTGATTTCAAATTTTGAAAAAGAAATACAAAATTTTGAAAAATGAAAACTTAACTTTCATTAAAGAAAAGGAAAATCTTAATAATGAAGTTAAGAAACTTAAATCTGAAAATAAAATTCTAATAAAGAAAAAGAATCAATCTCTAATGAAAATGATAAACTAAGAAAGAGGTTAAAAACATAAAACATGTTGATAATTTACTTAAGTTCAACTAAACTAACATGTTTTAGATAGTCAAAAAGCAGTTTTTGACAAAGCGGTTTAGGATATAACACTTTAAGAAAACAAAAATCATTAAAAAATATTTTTGTAAAAGCTAACCAAAGTAATATTACTTGCTTTAAATGTAATCAAAAAGGACATAAATCTTTGAATGCAAAACTAAAATAATAAAAATTAAATGTTAAAGGAAAGAAAATATGGGTTCCGAAAGGAACAATTTTGTTGCTACTAACCATGAAGGACCCAAGAAAGCTTGGGTACCTAAACATAAAGTTTGATTATATTGCAGGAATGTCTTGTAGCCAAAAGATCAAAGAAAAGTGGTACCTTGATAGTGGCTGCTCAAGACATATGACGGGTGACAAAGATGAATTCATCACCCTAGAAGAAAAGAAAGGTGGAGTTGTTACGTTTGGCGACAATGGTAAAGGTCAAATTATGGGCCTTGGTAAAGTTCAAATAACTCCATCTACATTTATTGATAATGTACTTTATGTTGATGGTTTAAAGCATAACTTAATTAGTATAAGTCAATTATGTGACAAAACTTTAATGTTTCATTTAAATCTTCTTTATGCACTGTACTAATTCCATTGATAATAGCATTGTTTTTACTGGTTATAGACATGGCAATGTTACTTGTTGATTTAGACAAATTGTCTTGAGTAATCATTGCTTATTGCTGACAATGCTAATATAAATGAATTGGTTGGTTGTGGCATCGTAGATTAGGTCATGCAAGCACACACCTTATTTCAAAACTAATTAAAATGGATTTAGTTAAAGGTTTACCTAAATTAGATTTTGAAAATAACAAAATATGTGATGCATGTCAATTTGGAAAACAAACTAGAAGTTCTTTCAAATCTAAAAATATTGTTTCAACTTCTAGGCCATTAGAGCTACTTCACATGGACCTTTTTGGACCAACTAGAACCACAAGTCTAGGAGGAAAGAAATATGGTCTAGTGATTGTAGATGATTATTCTAGATATACTTGGGTAATGTTTTTAGCTCACAAAGATGAGACTTTCTCGATATTCCTGAAATTCTTCAAGAAAGTCACAAATGAGAAAAACACTACCATAGTGTCTCTAAGAAGTGATCATGGAACTGAATTTGAAAATCACTTATTTGAAAGTTTTTGCAATGAAAATGGTATTAATCATAATTTTTCAGCCCCTAGGACTCCACAACAAAATGGTGTAGTTGAAAGGAAAAATAGGACTCTAGAAGACATGGCCCGTACCATGCTATGTGAAAGTAAACTACCAAAGTACTTTTGGGCGGAAGCTATTAACACAGCATGTTACATCTTAAATAGAGCTTTAATAAGACCAATTTTAAAGAAAACACCTTATGAATTATGGAATGAAAGAAAACCCAATATAAAATACTTTCATGCATTTGGATGTAAATGTTTTGTTCATAATAATGGTAAAAATAATTTAGGCAAATTTGATGCTAAATCTGATGAAGGAATATTCTTAGGATATTCAACAACTAGTAAAGCATATAGAGTATTTAACAAGAAAACCTTAGTAGTTGAAGAATCCATTCATGTAGTTTTTGATGAATCTTTAGCATCGTTCTGAAAAATTTGATGATGAGGAAGATACAAACATAATTGAAAAAGATCTTGAAAAACTTAATATTGAAGTATCTTTAGATCATGAACAAGAAGCTAAAGATAATGATTCACATAAGGATGATGATACTAATACTAATCATAATGATGTAGATCTTCCAAGAGATTGGAGATATGCTTATAGTCACCCTAAGGAATTGATTATAGGTGATCCATCTCAAGGAATAAGAACTAGATCATATATGAGAAATATTAGTAATCATCTTGCATTTGTATCACAAATTGAACCTAAAACTATTGAAGAAGCTGAAAAAGATAATAATTGGATGTTAGCAATGCAAGAAGAATTAAATCAATTTACAAGAAATAATGTATGGACTTAGTTGAAAGACCTAAAAATCATTCAGTTATAGGATCAAAATGGATATTAGAAATAAACTAGATGAAAATGGCATAGTAATTAGAAACAAAGCTAGATTAGTTGCAAAAGGATATAATCAAGAAGAAGGTATTGATTTTGATGAAACCTTTGCACCAGTAGCTAGATTAGAAGCCATTAGACTATTACTTGCATTTGCATGTCATATGAATTTTAACTTATTTCAAATGGATGTAAAAAGTGCATTTTTAAATGGATTTATAAATGAAGAAGTTTATGTAGAACAACCACCAGGTTTTGAAGATCACGAATTTTCAAATCACGTTTTTAAATTGCACAAAGCATTATATGGTTTGAAACAAGCACCTAGAGCTTGGTATGATAGATTAAGTAAATTCTTAATTGAAAATGATTTTATAAGAGGAAATGTTGATAAAACATTGTTTTTGAAAAGAAAAGGTAAAGATTTATTAGTAGTTCAAATATATGTTGATGACATTATTTTTGGTGCTACTAACAATCTCTATGTCAAGATTTGCTAAGTTGATGCAGGGAGAATTTGAAATGAGCATGATGGGAGAACTCAACTTCTTCCTTGGACTCCAAATCAAACAAAGCAAAGAGGGAATCTTTATCAACCAAACAAATACACAAGAGAAATCCTAAAGAAGTTTGGTATGGAATCAATGAAACCCCTCGGAACACCAATGAGTCCTTCATGCAAGCTGGACAAAGATGAAGAAGGTAAGAAGGTTGATCAAAATATTATCGAGGTATAATCGGATCCCTACTTTATTTAACTGCAAGTAGACCAGATATAATGTTTGCTGTTTGCTTATGTGCTAGATTTCAGTCTGAACCTAAAGAATCACATTTAATTGCTGTTAAAAGAATACTAAGATATGTAAGTGGAACAAAAAATGTAGGTTTATGGTATTCTAGAGACTCACATTAAATCTGATTGCATACACTGATTCTGATTATGCTGGATGTAAGTTAGATAGAAAAAGCACAAGTGGTGCATGCCAATTCTTAGGAAGTAACTTAATCTCATGGTTTAGCAAAAAGCAAAATTCAGTTGCATTATCAACTACTGAAGCTGAATATGTAGCAGCTGGAAGTTGCTGTGCGCAAATCCTATGGATTAAGCGACAACTTGAAGACTATGGTATCACACTTGATAAAACACCTATAAGATGTGATAACACAAGTGCAATTAATCTAACTAAAAATCCAATTCAACATTCAAGAACAAACACATAGAAATTAGATATCATTTTATAAGAGAACATGTAGCAAATAATGAAATTGTCTTGATTATGTTAACACTGAAGAACAATTAGCTGACATATTTACAAAACCTTTAAGTGAAGAAAGATTCTGTTATCTTAGAGGAGAGTTAGGGATTTGTGATCCATTAGAATGAATTTGAAACCCCTAAGGAAATTTTATCTAAGATTCTTTCAAATCCTTGATCTTTAAGGAAATCTTATCTAGAATTCATATCTAATTGATCATTCAAATCCAATGATTATTTTATCAATTTTTATGATCAATTCCGGACACATTTCAGAAATTTCATGTTTTTGCTCTGAAATGGTCTCGGAGCCGACTCGGTGAGTATCGGAGTCGACTCCTGGTTTCTGACTGAAACTCTCGGGTCGACCCCTTCTCGGCGCGAGTCGACTCCACTTCGGGATGGTTTTCTGTGACTGTCCGGAGTCGACCCCTTGCTTTGCGCGAGCCGACTCGAAGTGGTCCCAGGTTGATTTATCTAGGGCAGAGTCGACTCGCCGTTCATTTCAAACTTTCAATCTCTCAAAATACTCTCTCCAAAACACTTCCAAACCTTCCAAATTTCCAAAATCCCTGATTAACCTTCCAATCGACCAATGGCCCCCAAAACTCGAGGTTCCAACCTTTGTGCGGCCGGTGTGAAGAGGAAGAGAGCCGTGAGGAAGACCGTGAGGCGTCCGGTTCGTGAGCCTTCTCCAGCTCGGATTCCATCATCTTCTTCAACTCCAATGCTTCTCCACTGCTCCTTCTCAGGTAGATAGATTAGCAGATAGAATCATTACCACGGGTAGAAAAGTGGATTTTGAATTATTTGAAGCAGAGGGATTTCTTTTGGGAGACAATTGATAGAGATGGGTTGGGAGAAGATATGTTCCCTAGATTGCCCTACTTATCCCGCTCTTGTAAAGGAGTTTTATAAGAATTTGTCTAGAGGAGATCATGGTCTATAAGCATGTGAGAGGAAAGGAATCTCAGTGACTGTTGAGCTCTTCAAGACTGTTGGATCTACCCATGTCTGGAACTTCACATTTTCTTCGGAGACCGAGCCCAGCTCTTGCTAGATTATTAACCGGGATGTTGTCGGTTTTGAAGAAGTTTTTGCCAATCAATTATCCTTAGAACTGAGATTGCTTCACAACATTGCAGTAGGATACTTTTTCCCAAAATAGGAAGATTTGATTATGTATCTGAAAGGATATTTTTGTGATGGATGCATTGTACGGGCAAACCATTAACCTTCCCAGTATGATTCTTTGGTACATTGCTGACTGTGGAGGAAAGAGAAAATCTAGCTTGCCCTATGGCATGATCCTCACAAGATTTTCAGAGCCAAGGATTGTTATTTCTGATAGTGAGCCAATGAGGAATTGAGACATACAGATTTTTACAGCTTGGCCACTATTCAGGATGGGTTTTATTAAGAAGAATGGAAATGGGAGAGGAAAGGATTGTAGAAGAAAGAGCTAGGATGCTGAGGCACCAGGACCATCAGTTAGACACTCTTCACCTGCACCTCCGAGCCCTCCTATTTCTGCTCCTGCTCCTACCCCTGCTCCATTATTTGATCAAGCTTCATCTTCATCTGTTGGCTTCTCAGATCTTCAATTAAAGCAACTCAAAGGACTTTTGATGATCAGTCAGAAAATTAAATCAGAGTTTGAAATAAGTTCATGAATCTTAAGGAAACTCTATATTCTTTGGATGACCGGATCACTAAAATTGAGTCTACTCTCAGCACTTCTTCAAAGTCTTTAAGTGGAGATCTTAAGAACATATTTGAAGAACTTAAAGATATTTGCGGAGATGGCGAAACCTACTCTAAATGCAATGCGGAGCTACAAGATAAAATTTTGACTGCTTGCACCTTTGTGATGAGAGGCTAAAAGACTATGTAAAAATTCAACTGATGGAATGAAGAACATAATTGATCATTTGACTAGGATTGTTAGAACTCATTTTTAATGTATTAGATTTTCATCCTTGCAATGTATTGAAGTTAATGTTATGTTTTACATTTTGGTATCAATGTATTAGACACATTTGATGTGAATGTAATGTTTGAACTCAATGTATTTCTTCTTTTATCAATGAATGATTTTGTTAAATCAATCTTGAATGAATGAATGTTTATGCTTCTCTACCTTTTTGTTGATAACAAAAAAGGGGGAGAGTTTTATAGTTTTTGTATATGCATGAGAAATTGAATTAATCAAATGGATGAATGAATGAATGGGATATTTATTTAAGTTTCATAGGGGGAGCTACCTCATTCAGGGGGAGCCTAAGCCTTTTATGAAATCAAAATAAATTCACAAATCAATCATGCATAAACTCAATGTTTTTGTCATCATCAAAAAGGGAGATTGTTGGGGAGATTATTGAAAAATTATATGCCCCAATCCTTATTGATTTTGATGATTACCAAAAGCCATGAGTACATTAAAAGATGTAATGAGTTTATTTACATGAGCAATGAATTTATTTTGAACAATCAATGAGAATGTTAAAGTTTGACTTTAATCAAATTGAAAGTAACTTTAAGCTCAATGTTTAAGCTTTCAAAAAGAAATTTTATATTCATATTTAATCAATGAGTTTTTGGAACATTCTTGAATTGATTCTTAATGTCAATTTTATTGAATTCAAGTCAAAAATGATTTAAAATGAATCTGGAACGAATTTAAAGTCAATCAGAAAACTTTCTGATTTTTGATACGTTCCGGAGCCGACTCTTGAGTTTCAGAGTCGACTCCCCTCAGAGTACAGAAATTCTGTCTCGAGTCGACCCACGTAATTTCTCGAGTCGACCCCCGATTCTGTCGAGCCGACTCCATGACTGTGCGAGTCGACTCCGCTCAGACACCAGAGGTGTTTTTCTGAGCACTTCGCGAGTCGACCCCAACTTTTCATGAGTCGACCCCCGACTTTCAGGAGTCGACACTTTACTTTTGGTGAGTCGACCCTTTGACTTTCTAAACATTTCTATTTTTAGTATCACGACCTCGAGCCGACTCGGGAAAAGCATGAGTCGACTCCAGCAAATCTGGGCGAAATTTTTACGGATGCCAACTCAGCTCCAACGGTAAGATTTTTGATTAACGGCTATTTTTCTTTGTTCTAACGGCTATATTTTTGCAGAATCTATAAATAGAGAAGCCGTTTTCAAATCAAAGAATACAAAAGAGAGATATTCATTTCAAGAGAAAAGAAAGAAAAAGGAAAAACAGAGCTTCATTTGAAAAAATCCGTGATTCAAAATAGAGTGAAAGAAAGAGTGTGAAATCAAAGGAAGCTCCTTCTGTGTTCAAGCTCAACAATCCAAGGAAGCTTCAGAAGAAAATCCAAGAGCTATTCAAGAGCATTTCAAGATTTTCAACACTCAAAAGAGGAAAAGCCAAATCAACTCCAAACATTCCGTGAAGAATCCAAGCTGAGGCCGATTCTACACTTCAAGAGGAGGAGAGAAAAGAAGAAAAGCTCAAAGCCAACCAACTGCAAATCAGGCTTTTCTAAACTTTATTCTTACATTTGTTATCTGCTCATTAAGGAGCTTTGTAACTGAAAAACATATTTATTCTTTGTGTCTAGTTCAATCTGGGGGATTGAACTAGTGGAGGTAGTCTTACCTCGGTCAAGCTTGGAAAGCTTGGGTTAGGGTTTTTGTGCTGGTGAGCCCTTGAAAACCAGCTGGGTTCGTTGTGCGCCCGGGAAAACAACAAGTTTGAGTTGTGAGCTTGTAAAACAACTCTGCTGTAATCTAGGGTGATTATAGTGTGGACCCAAGTGAATCTTGGGAGTGGACGTAGGTGTTGGATACACCGAACCACTATAAAATCTTTGTGTTTGCCGTGCTTCATTGTCTCTTCTCTATCTCTGTTTTATTCACTGCACTTTGTATTTGCTTTGCTATTGCCTTCATTCTTCTTAAGAAAACATTTTTAAAAGGCTAATTTTTAAAGAACCCAATTCACCCCCCCCCCCCTCTTGGGTTGTCATCTGGGCCAACACACCTACTTCAATAAAAAAGGTTTTCTAAAATGTTCAAGTGAACCAACACTTTATGTGAAGAAGCAAGCACAACAAATAATTTGGTTGAGAAGAATACTTGAAGATATGGATGAAAAGCAAGAAGAAGCTACTACTCTGCTATATGACAACAAATCTACTATTTCTATGACAAAGAATCCTATATATCACAGCCGCACCAAGCATATCAAAATCAAGTATCATTTCATTAGAGATGTGGTAGAAGAAAAAGAAATTGAAGTCAAGTATGTGAAGACTGAAGACCAAATTGCAGACATCTTCACCAAGGCTCTATCCAAGGAAAAATTCATTCACTTTAGAGATCTCATGGGTATCCGAAAACAACCATTAAAGGAGAGTGTTAAAATATAATGGTTGTTAGTTTTTTTGGTATTTTATTTTATTTTATTTAGTCTGAGTTAGGCTTTTATATAATGGGCCTATTTTTTTATGCTTTGGTGGGGTAGCCTCAGATGAATAAGATCATAAGAGGCATTATGTTTATCCATAAAAATAAGAAACAATATTTATATGGTGATGTGCTTAATGAAATGAAATAGATCTTCTTTTTTTTTGAGAGAAAAACCTTCTTCTACCTTTGATTTCTCTTTCCAAAATAATCTGTGTTGGAAACAATCCCAACAGTCTAGAGGGACCAGAGTCACCAGCTGCATCGAAGGGGGCCCAACCCACCATAGAATCAAAGGAAGAGGGCAGAGGAGGAGGCAAGAAGTCAGTGATCAATGTGTGCTTGGAACTAAGTTGTATCCACCATGACCCTTCGCGGGCACTCACCGGCATTAAGAAGCACTTCTGCCACAAGCACGACGACAAGAAGTGGAAGTGCAATAAGTACTCTCGTTGAAATATCCAGACTAAAAGGCCCACTCCAGGACCGCTTGTTGAGAATTTGAAAAAAAATAAATAAATAAATAAAGATGAAGATAAGGATAAAGAACTAAGGGAATGAAGATAAGGATAAGAATCGATGCTTGAACATGATTGAATTTCTATTTTTAAACGTTATTTGCTCTCTCTGGAATACTTTTTGAGCCAACCACAAATATGTTTGCAAGATTTAACAAGCCTTGATCAAAAGTACATAAAAGCATTAATGAACCCTTGATCGTAGGCAATATATATATTTTTGGAATGTGTTTTTAAAGTCGATCGTTGCGATATGGGATGCATCAATTCATCGGAGCGCTGTGACACTTCATAATAAATTTTTTTTGTGAGAATCGCCATGAGAAAGTTTGTGACTCTCACCCAAGACACGCACACTTAGTTTAATGTGAACAAAACCCAACAATCCCCAACTTGGTCACATTGGACTAAGTACAATCTAGAATAAACTAAAGAAGCACTAATACAGTTAGGTGTCTTTCGATTTGAACCTAACCTTAGTGAAAGCATTATAAAGTCTTAATGAGATCGTTAATAGCATGGGAGCTTTGAACTGTTATCCCTTGTGTCAAGACCGATGACACTCCACACACCTTAGAGTTCTTTTCCTACTCCACTGCTCAACACAATTTATGGCCATGTGCTTATCCTGTTTCATAAACCTTTTTATGAGAGAAACTCCAACTCTCACTTGAGATGGCACCATCTCAATGTGCACATAGGTGAAGTTCTTTCAGTATCTCTATTACAACAAATACTTGTCCACATGATTGAACTTCATTAAGGGTTTAAAAGCTCAACCCTCCAACTTGTAATAATCAGCACTATACACTAAGTGCAGCTATAATCCACTTATCAATGACTTGTTGTTATCAATTGAACCTAAGACTAGTCATTTCCTAGTATTAGGTTGGGTTGCCATCATTGGTGGACTTTTACTCAAGGAGTTTTAGACCCATTCCTCTAGAATTCATCTTCACTAAATCTCTTGTAAGAGGTTTAGTAATTGGATCAGCTAGATTATAGCTTGATCGCACAAAAGCAAGAGAAATTATCCCATCCTTGATTAATTTCTTCACATACTCATGTCGTAGACTAATGTGTCTAGATTTTTTATTGTACACTTCACTGTACGTTCTGGCTAAAGTGGCTTGACTATCACAATGTATCGATATAGTTGAAATATTCTCACAAGCCAACGGGATTTCTAATAGAAAATTCCTTAACCACTCAGCCTCATGTCCTGCTGAAGCTAGAGCCGCAAACTTTGACTCCATTGTTGAGTATGTAATGCAAGTTTGTTTCTTGGATTTTCAAGATATTGCACCATCCGCTAGTGTAAACACCCAACCACTAGTAGATTTACTATCTTCCACACTCGATATCCAACTTGCATCGGTATATCCTTCCAATACAGTAGAAAATTTAGAGTATTGTAGACCTAGCCTTTTGATTTTTAAAAGATAACCAAAAACTCTACCAATAGCCTTCCAATGCTCTACACTCGGGTTGCTAGTAAATATACTCAGCTTACTGACGCAAATGCTACGTTTGGTCTAGTGCATTGCATCAAACACATTAGACAATCAATAACACTTGCATACTCAAGTTGAGCCACGGCTTGTCGGCACCCCCCTCACTCTTGGAAGGATCGACAATACACCCTGCATGCGTATGGCAATCGGATAGAGTTCTGCTAGCCTTTATGTAGCGCTCCATAAAGACCTAGGAAACTCCAATAGATTATTACAAGCAGCAGACACATAAAAATACATTTTGGTTAAAAACTTTTTATATCCTGCTCAAATATACATATACATCATACTGCTCGAACAATATTTTTCCTATAACATCCTCAGGCAGTTTATAAGATCACATTCACAATCAAAAACATAATCACCGATACATACATTATACTCATAATTCCCTCTAAAACATCAGTCTTCCATTCATGTCCACGTAAGTCTAATACATCACCACATCTCATATATATATATATATATATATATATATATATATATATATATATATATATATATATATATATATACATATACATATACATAAATGTTTTCACAGACTAACTCAATGTACAAAACTATCATTTATACTCATACATCCCACAGGCTTCAGTAGCTAAGGGTCCCAACCTGCTAACCTTAATCCTACAAACAAGCTTAATGATCTAGAAATAAAATGTCAATAACAGAGGGGTGAAACTTAAGTCCCAGTGACTGGATAACCATCTAACCATGAAAAAATTGAGAACCACAATAGTCACCTTTTCAACAGTATGCAAATACAATATAGCATGTATAAACCAAAGTATATTTTTAATATGATATCAGATAACATAAAACATAACTTATTCTTCGAATCATATATCTCTTTAACTGAAATATCATGCAAATATCTTTCCCCTTTGAAAAATATCCTCATATTTGTGTACATACACCTTTTTACAATGATAAAAGATAACTTGTAAGTTAGCTTATACTTACAATAATATACCAGTACTGATATACTCTATAAATAACTTTCCACACTGGGAAATAACTCATTTATATGAAAATTCATAAATAATGCATTTTGTTATAAAACACCAAATCTCTTTTAGGCAGCCCAGCTTTTCCTTTCTCATTTTTTTGATTCCCACTAGGATCTAACTTGCCCATTGGCATCTCATATAAACCATCCCCACTGGGATGGATATCTGGCCCATTAGCCCTCTTTAAATCACAATACAAGTTTTTTAAATCTCATGATGCTGGGCTGTGTGTGATGCCTTTGAGGTGCCATCTTGCAGTCGCCCTTTTGCAGGTGTACTCTCGATGGGTGCATGAACTGGCAACAGGATCCCCAAATAAATAGTACCCTATACCCCTGCGGTTCACCTGGCAAAGTGCTTTATTCCTTAACCCTAGAACCTCATGTTTTTTTTCTGCCCCCACAGGCTATATAATAACCAGCTCCACTAAGCTATGATTTTTGCCTCCATTGGCTATTTATAACCTGCCCCACTGGGCTTGGTCTAGCATGCACTCACCCCTAGTTCTGAGGATCATCGTACAATCGAATCGCAAGAAGATGCTGGCTCAATAGTAGTGTGCAATGCTCATGCTATAGCACAGTCTACATGATGATTAGCCCTATAACTATCTGATGCTCAGTATGATACATACATCAAAACATGTTCTTTCTACAAGTTTATCATGCAAATATATCATGTGTGTATCTGAAATCTATATATCAAAAACTAGGCTTAATACTTTCATTTAAAATTCATGTTTAGAACTCATACTTTGCTTCTTAGCTTAAACTCATGCTTTAGACTCACGTATTAAAACCCATGCATCATAATATCATATACTAGATTCTCATTTCTCAGGTTTAGAATACATGTAATACTGTACTAAGTATAACATACCACGACTAAGTATTAACATTATTATACTAGCTCAAAAATAAATTTTTTTATTGCTAGATAAGAAACCTACTCACCTCAGCAAATAACACACTTATTTGGGAATCAACACCGATGTTCCTGCTTCCTAAAACAATCCTCTTGACCTATGTCATCATACAGACATAGTAACTATTAGAATCATCAACATGCAATGTTTCCCTTGAAACCATGCATACATATATGCTCAAACCCCTAGCACCTCATTTTCTTTCTTTCCTCCTTTCTCTACTTAGATTATCTCTACTATTATCTTATCTAAAATAATCTCTAAAAAATCTATGCTATACTGGGTTTAGAGAAGCTAGAGCTTACCTTGAAAACTAGCTTCTTCCCCAAGCTTTCCCTTCCTTTTTCCTTCTTCTTCTTCTTCCCCTGAAACCATGCATACATATATGCTCAAACCTCTAGCATCTCATTTTTTTCTTTCCTCCTTTCTCTACTTAGATTACCTCTACTATTATCTTGTCTAAAATAATCTATGAAAAATCTATGCTATACTGGGTTTAGAGAAGTTAAATCTTACCTTGGAAACTAGCTTCTTCCCCAAGCTTTCCCTTTCTTTTTCCTTCTTCTTCTTCTTCCTCCTCCTCCTCCTCCTCTCTTTCTTTCTTTGCCTGATTTTTCCTCTTCTCCTTGGCTTTACGAAAACTTATAGGCTAAGGCATTACGTAGTGGGTTTTAAATGATTCAGTAAAATTATCATTTTACCCTTGATAACTTTTTAATGCATGCTTTTTGGAATACACGTGACTCATATCTAATCATTATATTTTACACTTCAATTTTTATTTCCCAAATTACCCCTAAAAATTTCTTAATTAACTTCTCAGGGGAGTCACCCATCCTCACGCCCAAGCATGTATAGAAATCTATCAATATCTTGAACAATAGTGATCCTGTGATCGCATACAAGATGTTCATAGGACCCTCTCGAGATAATACTTCAGTCTATAATTACCATTGAACTACTACCCAATCACTTTTTTAGTTATTAAAGAACCCACTTTCACATCTATTTTATCCAAATCCCCACATTACTTAACTTGAAAATGAGTATCAAGCAGTTCAAATCAACATAATCGACTACTATGATGTCTACCTACTTCTCCCTGACAATTCAAATATCTCTCCCTTGCCAGTCAATTGGCAAACTTGCCCAGTTGATTGGACAACACAACCCTTGTTTCCCTGACAAAAAATCCCAAAGCCTTCCCATTTTGACTAAGAAATTCTAACCCATTTCTCTCTGACAAACTCCCGAAGCCTTTCCAAAAATAGTTGACTAGCAAGCTTTCCAGTCGACTGAGCCAACTTCACTACGTAGTTTGCCAGTCGACTAAAAAATTTCAACCCATTTCTCTCTGACAAACTCTTGAAGCCTTTCCAAAAATAGTTGACTGGCAAGCTTGCCTTCACTATGTTTTCTCCTAAAAATTTCTGGTAGCCTCTTCTAAATCAGTCGACTAGCAAAATTTTCTAGTCCACTAAGCCAGTTTCTCCTGACAATCCCATAACTCCTCTCAGCTCAGTCGGCTGGAATTCACTAGCCAGCCAACTGGCCTATGAAATGCATAGTAACTATGCATTTCATATGCCAAATAGGGAGGAGGGAAGGCAGCTTAAATCAGGGAAAAAAGAAGAAAAAAAATTGGCAGCCAACCAATCACTCCATTTTTTTTCATTATAGGTTCAGTCAAGGGCTTTTAAAAACATTTCAACTTTTGGATTTCATTTTCATCTCTTTTAACTTGCTACAAATTGCCATTAAAGTACAGATATCTTTACAAGAGCTCTGATTATAATTTCAATTGAATAATTTACACAAATCTCCTAAAACAACAAAAATTCAAAAACTTGGAATGTTACACAGCTCGTCCACTATTCTTTTCAAGCTTAAGACTTGGATCGAACGGGGTATTCACTTCTTTGAACTTCAAATGTTTGAACTTGTGTAACACTTTCTCAACATAATGTGATTGACAAAGTTCAAAATTCTCACTATTTTGTTTCACTTTGATGCCCAAATAGTGTCAACTTGTCCAAGATCTTTTATCTTGAAAGTGGATGATAAAAACCTCTTCATTTCTTGTATGTATTTTATTTCATTGCTAATGATCAATATATCATCAACATAAAGATACATATACCATAAAGTCACCATGCACTTTAGTATATAAACACTTGTCAAAAATGTTGTGAACAAATCCATTTGAGAGTATGGCAGAGTCAAACTTCTTGTGCCATTATTTGGGTGCTTGTTTCAATCCATATAAGGATTTAACAAGCTTGCACACTATATGTTCATTACCCGATAGAACAAAATCCTTTGGTTGTTCTATGTAGGCCTCCTCATCGAGATCACCATTTAAGAATACCATTTAGAAATCTATTTGATAAATACAAAGGTTGTACAATAAAGCCAATGCAAACAATACTCTAATTATTGTTATTCTAACTACAGGTACACGATGCGTGTCATAGCGCAACAATTAAAACACCTTAATTTCATTAATATTAGTTAGAGTAGCCAGAGTAAAGGATCGAATCCATAGGAACTTTGAGTGGTTATTTTGAAATAAATTTATATAATTAAAATTTTAAATAAATAGATAATTAGCAGTAAAAATAATTAAGATATAATCTATCTTAATTAGAGTACTGTCTGTACCAATAGATCATGGCACATCCTTTTTAACTCTACTTAGGTTCTTAGCATCTTTCACTAAGTAACCGGACCCTGTCACCTAAGCAAGTGATGTTACTCGCATAAAAAGATGAGAATGTGAAAGAATCTAAGTAGAGTCAGTCCTATTTGAAGCCTTTTTGACTTGAGTCAGTAAGTCCAAGGGGTATTTTACACCTAATGCCTTAAAACCAATTGGTTTGAGAGCCATTGGCCTAAAGCTCGCTACAATGATCAATTAGAAAGCAAGGGATTAGGATATTGCACTTACTTTACATGTACATAAATAAATAAGGGGACTAAATGACAAGAAGACACTACACCCAACCCAAATTAAGTTAGAGGACTTAAATAGAAAAGTAAAAAGTTGGTGAAGGAAGATTTCTATAATTTCTTAGGGACTGCACTCTGTCACTAAATAGGTAAACTTGATAATCCGATGAAGCACCTCCCTTATGATCTAACCAAAAATCTTTTGATTTTATAACTGTAAGATAACTATCGATTCTTGGACTAGCTTAGTATATATTTCTAGATTTCTTATTTACTCGAGGATGAGTAAAATTTAAGTTGGGGGTAGTGATAAACGCACAAATAATTAAAATAAACCTATTAATTAATAGGTTAAATTATCTTTATTATTTAATATTTGATTACTTTATGCAATACTTTTAGAAAAAGCTCCATCAACTAATTAAAGAGCTCAATTTTAGGAGTCTAACGATGCAAATGGCACTCAACCCCCAGTCTCTTTGTAATCTCTCCACAATCTCTCTGCAATATCTCCATAATCTCTCTGTAATCCTTTCGTAATCTTCCCGTAATCTCTTCGCAATCTCTCTACAATATCTTTGCAATCTCTTCGTAATATGTCCCCGATCTCTTCACATTCAGGTGTCTATAAAATATAAATAGCCTCAGAGGGGAGAGAGGGGGGGCAGCCTGGCTTGAAAGAGGAAACAGAGAATACTGGGGAGTTTGGCCATAAAGCAGATTCAGGAGCTCACCTAGCAGATCTGAAGCCATCTTCAATATTGTTGCCTTCTTGTAGATGTCAATGAAGAATAATTTTTAATTTTAATTTTAATGTACTCTTTTGGATGCTATAAAATAATGTATTTATTTATATTTAATTTTTATTGAATGTTTTTCAAGTAAAAATACTTTTTGACTGATCTATTCTTTAAAATAGATAGGTCATGATCTATGGGTACGGTCTGTATTCTAATTAAGATAGATCATATCTTAATTATTTTTACCAT
Source organism: Calamus simplicifolius (assembly GCA_900491605.1). Classification (NCBI taxonomy): domain Eukaryota; kingdom Viridiplantae; phylum Streptophyta; class Magnoliopsida; order Arecales; family Arecaceae; genus Calamus; species Calamus simplicifolius. Next base: position 205,698 of record UESW01004093.1, on the reverse strand, counting down.
CAATTATCTGTTTATTTAAATTTTTATTTGCATAAAATTATTTTAAAATAACCACTTAAAGTCCCTATGGATTCGATCCCTTACTCTCGCTATTCTACCTAAGATTAGTGAAATTAAGGTGTTTTAATCGTTGCACTATGACACGCATCATCTGTTTTATGGCCAAACTCCCCAGAATTCTTTGTTTCCTCCTCCAAGCTGGACTGCCCCTCCTCTCTCTCCCTCTAGGGCTATTTATAGATGCCAGAACACAAAGAGATCGCGAACAGATTGCAGACAATTATGGAGAGATTGCAAAGAGATTATGAAGAGATTGCAGAGATAATACGAAGATATTACAGAGATATTACAGAAAGATTATGAAGAGATTATGAAGATATTGCAAAGAGATTGCGGAGAGATTACGAAGAGATTACGGAAATATTACGAAGGGATTAGAAAAATTTATGGTTTGCATCATTGGACTCCTAAAATCAAGCTCTTTAAGTTGACGGGGCTTTTTCTAAAAAATATATATAAAATAATCAAATATTAAATAATAAAATAATTTAACCTATTAATTAATAGGTTTGTTATGATATTTATGAATTTATCATTACATATGTATCAAAATAGTCAATTCCTTCTTTTTATCAAAACCTTTAGCTACTAGTCTAGCCTTGTAGGTATTTAAAGTACCATCACTATGATACTTCTTAAACACCCATTTACAACCAATAGGCTTAGACCCTTTAGGTAAATTGATAAGCTCCCAAGTGTGGTTTGACATAATAGAATCCATCTCATCTTGAATAGCTTTCAAAAAGTAGAATCTCTCAAACCATTGCTTTCTTAAAAGTTTAGGATCATCTTCTACTTGAAGAACAATAGGTACCTTATGAATAAAATTCTCTCGACATTGTTCAAAAGAAATGAGATTGAGCATTATCTATCTATATAGTTTTTTCTGGAATGTGTTTTTAAAGCCGATCATTGCGGTCTAGGATGCGTCGATTCATCGAACCACCCCAACGCTTCATAATAAATTTTTTTGTTGTAAGAATCACCGTGAGAGAGACCGTGACTCTCATCCTACACATGCACACTTAGTTTAATGTGAACAAAACCCAACACCGCTGCGACTGCGGCACCCATAGGTATTGCCGACTGCGCAACCCAAACCTGAAGCACTGGCCGAAGATGTTGGTGTTGGGTAGTGATCAGAACCAAGTGGCCAACCAGCTGAAGAGAATGATAGAGTTTTGACGATGATGTGAAAGGAAGGCAAGGGTTCTAGCTGACAGGAATGGAAAAATCCCATCTAAACGAGTTAAAAATGGATGGGTTTAGATTGGATTTAAAACATTGCATTTTCTATTTTTTATTTTTTATTTCTAAAAATAATTTTTATTTTCCTATTTTAATCTTTAAAAATACATTTGGTATGTACAAAAAAATATTAATAATATATAAAATATAAAATAAATATTTTACTATAATATATATATTTATATTATATAATATAGTATTATAATAACTCTATAATATATTGCATATTATGATATAATATTAATAATATTATTTACATTTTATATATAATCTTATAATAACATATTATTACATTATATATCATATAATGTACAACATGTTATATATATATATTACTATAATATCAAATATAAATTATATATTATAAATAAATTAATAATATTATTTCAAAATTATAAGTAGATATTATATATGTATATTCTATATATTATATTATATAACATAATAAACTTTATAATATTATACTATAATAATAATTAATTTTATAATATTATATAATTTATATCATATATTTATTATATTATAAATAAAAATAATATATTATTGATGATATATTATTATAATAAATGTGATGTGGTTGGTAAAAGCCACGTGTAAGTTAACAGCCAAAATTACCCAATGACGGGGAGTCATTAGAATATCAATGGCCCCAGTCACTAAGCGGCCTCGGCTCCTAGGTTGCCCCAGCTCCTAAGTGGCCCTGAAGCACCTCAGCTCCTAGGTGGCCCTAGCTTCTAGGTGGTCTCGGCTCCTAGGCGGCCCCAACTCCCAAATGGCCCCAATTCGTAAGCGGCCCTGAAATGGCTCCGACTCCTAAGCGGCCCGGAAGCGTCCCTAGGCGGCCTCATATCATTTTATTTTATCTTATCCCCAAGATCTGCTTCAGCTTCTCAAGCAAGCCTTCACTTTTGATAAGGTCAGGCCTACCAGCCATCATTGATTCATATGAGATAAACTTGTCGATTCTGGCACAAGTCTAAGAAGTCATAATCCATTATGACGCTTTAATGGCCTAGATCAAATGAGCCTAGAAAGTCATCATCCATCATGAAGTTTTAATGACTCTGGTCAGATAAGCCTCAAAAGGTGATCATCTACCATGAAGTACCAATCATCTAGTTCAGATGAGATGAATCCAATCCTACTAGTTCTGACATTCCATTCATAAAAGTCATGGTTCATCATGAGATGCCAATCTTATCAAGCAAGCCACACAGACTCAGAGTATCAACAAAATGGGTAAGAGGGACCCCCTAGACCAAGGTATGAACACTCAAGCAAACACTTAAAGAATTTTCTCATCTTCTTCCTAAGGCTGATTCAAGCTTCTTCAAGCTCACGGCTATGATTCTGATCGCTAACTTGAGCATCGAAGGATCCCCACTGGAATATCCGATCCCCGAGACTTCTTGCAGATCTCGAAGCTGAGGCAAAGCTTCTTCGCCAAATTCATGGCCTGTTTACTGACGCTCAGGGATGTTAGCTCAGAGTGATTAGGTATCATCAGATTGGCACACCAGGTAGGGGGCGTGTTGAGTAGAAAAGGATAGCTCTGTAACTCTAAGCTATAAGCTCGCCCTCTCTTGAACAATAATGGTGAGGATGTATGTTCAGGGAGCTTCTACCAGTTACACTGGGGGGCATCTCCCTTGTGCTGAGCAACCAGAGGCTAATCTTCCTGCTCTTTCCTCACCACCGGTCTTAGATACTCCATAAACTAACTGGCCACCCTTACCCAACAAGTCCAAACCCTTGTCGAGATGGTTCGTGAGTTACAAGAGCAACGGCTGGCGGGTGTTCAACAACAACCCAAGCTTCCCATGCTGCCGGTGGTAGCTGCCCCAGCTAGTCGCAATCTACATGCAGAAAACCCCCTCTAGAAGAGCCTCACCATTGCCATGCTCCATCCAAATGCCACCACCACCCTAAAGTCTCCAAAAGGTCGCTTCCCCTATTCGTTGCTCGAGTAATCCCTCCTTCAAACGGCAATGAGGGAAGGAGCCCTGACGGATGTGCCACCATCAGTGTCATTATTTGCCCAACTCATCTTTCGAATCAATGAGCAAGGATCCCAATCATCAGATGGAAAGGCATTTGGAGTAGGACCAGCAGTTGAAGGAGCTCAACCAAAAGCTCCATAACCAACCAGGGATGGATTATGACACTCGTCCACCCCTAACTCGCTGAATTATGAGAGAGCCTGTCTTTCATAGGTTTTATCTTTCCTATCTGGATCCTTACGATGGCACTATGGATCTATTTGACCACTTGGAGAGTTACAAATCTCTCATGCAAATTCAGGGGGCGACTGATGCCCTCCTATGTATTGCTTTCCTTACTATCCTTTGAAAGGCTGTGTGTGCTTGGTATTCTTGCCTACTCACACACAGCATCGACTCCTTTTAACAGTTAGAAAAAGCTTTCGTAGCATACTTCGATGCATGTTGGAAATTCCTTGGGTGGTGGACAGTCTGTTCTCAATCCAACAAAAGGAAGGAGAATCTTTGAAGGATTTTATGGCCCGATTCTAGATAGTGGCTCTCGAGGTCTATCACCTCGATGATACTGTGGCCACTCTGGCCCTGAAGCAAGGACTCTATCCCTCCTGCTTTGCCTATTCATTGGACAAGAGACCTTCCAGTTCTTATGCTGAGCTTCTAAGTCATGCATAGAAATATATTCATGCTGACGAAGCTAATTCCACACGAAAGGACACTAAAAGAGGGCCTAGCAAGAGATCAATCCATGCGGAGCTAGGCGGACCTCCCACCAAGAAGCCTGAGCCCCCATACCGGTTAGATAACCGGTGCCCAAACTTTGCCTCCAGAGAAGAAAACTTCACACCTCTCCTTGCCTCCCGGTCTTATATCCTTATGGAGATCAAAAGTGAGTCTTATCTCCAGCGCCCTTCTCCATTGAGGACAAATGACGTTCGTGACTGGAGTCGTTATTGCTGCTTCCATAGAGATTATGGCCATGATACCAAAGATTGCCATAATCTGAAGCATGCTATCGAGGAGCTCATCCAGCAAAGCTATCTTGGGAAGTTTGTCCAGAAGGGAGGACCTACGACCATCCCAACTCTAATGGGGCCTCCATCTATTCAGGCCAACATTGACAACACCCCAATAGAGAGGATGGTGGGTATGCTATCATGGGGAATGACTTTATCTTCTAAGAGACTGAGGGAAGATGAAGGGGTAGGAAATGTAACCCCTTTTCTGAAGGAAAATTAGTGGGGGGAGGCAATCTAAATGATGATAGCGTTGTCGTCTCTATGACGATCACTAAGCATCCTGTAAAAAGAATATTGGTTGATAATGGGAGCTCTGCTGATATCCTTACTTATGATGCTTTTGTTCAAATGAATCTATCTCCCAGCTCTCTCCAATTGGTGATAGCACCTCTGGTCGATTTTACAGGGGATTTGGTGAAGGTAGAAGGCAAAATTATCCTGCCAACCACGACGGGATCACCGTCGTGTCAAAGCACGGTCCTAATGAGGTTCTTAGTGGCCCGAGTGCCTCTAGCATACAATGCCATACTCGGTCAGCCTGGCTTAAACCTCTTGGATGCAGTGATATCTACCAAGCACCTACTCATGAGATTCTCTACCAGTGAAGGAATCAGCGAGATGTGTGGGGAGAAAAATCCCGTGCAGCTATGTTATCATATGGCACCTAGCCCTCAAAAGATGGTGACCCCATCAACCTCAGTGCTACTCGATCCCATAGAGTCTAAAAGAAGGAGAGAGCCAGCCAAATGCTTATTATCCTACCCACTAGGGATGATCCTGGAAAGATTGTGTAGATTGGCGAGCTCCTTTCCTTGGAGATGAAGAATCGACTCCTTACCTTCTTATGAACGAACGCAGATGTCTTCGCCTAGTCAACATTGGATATGCCCAGCATCCTTTCGGAGGTTATTACTCATAAGCGTAATATTGATCCAAAGTACTGGCCTATCCGCCAAAAGAAAAGAAGTTTCGCTCCTGAGCGACAGAAGGCTATTGATGCAGGGGTCAATAAGCTACTTTTCGATGGCCACATTCAGGAAGCATAATACCCGAACTGGCTAGCCAATGTGGTAATGGTTTGGAAGGCTAGTGAAAGTTAAAGAATCTGCATTGATTTTATTGATCTCAACAAAGCATGCTCTAAGGACAGCTTTTCACTGTCATGGATTGACCAATTGGTGGATTCTATATCTAGCCATAAGCTCATCAGCTTTATGGATGCCTTCTCTGAGTACAATCAAATAAAGATGGATCTGATGGATGAAGAAAGCATCTTTTTCATCACTAAAAATGACATCTACTACTATAAGGTGATGTCTTTTGAGTTGAAGAATGCAGGGGCCACCTATCAGAGATTGATAAATAAGGTCTTTAAAGATCAGATTGGGTATAACATAAAGGTGTATATGGATGATATGCTAACTAAGAATACCTGCATCGCCAACCGTATCGCCGATTTAGAAGAGACATTTAATAATCTTTGATGCCATCAAATGAAGCTTAACCCTCATAAGTGTGCATTCGGGGTCACTGCCAAAAAATTCTTGGGCTTCCTAGTGACCCAACGAGAGATTGAAGCAAATCCGGAGAAGATACAAGCCATTCTTAATATGAGACAGCCAGTCAATAAAAAGGAGGTGCAGCGGCTCACCGAAAGAGTGGCCGCTCTGAGCCAATTTCTATCAAGATCAGCTGAGAAATGCCTTCCCTTCTTCAAAGCTCTACGCAAGGCACATGGCTTCGAGTGAACAAAGAGTTGCCAGAAAGCCTTCGAGGAGCTAAAGGAGCTCTTGTCCACGCTGTCGTTATTATCAAAGCCAAAAGAAGAAGAAAAGCTCCTCCTCTATCTTGCTGCTTTTTTGGAAGTGGTCAACTCTGTTCTGGTATGCCTTGACCCCAATGGAGCACAAAAACTTGTCTATTATACTAGCAAGGTGCTTCATGATATGAAGATTAGGTACTCCAGAACCAAAAAAAATATTTTTACTCTAATCATCTCCGCTCAATGTCTCAGGCCATACTTTCAAGCCTATCTGATCGTGGTGCTCACAGACTAGCACCTTAGAGCTATCCTAGCTCATCCTGATACCTTCGGTCGACTAGCTAAATGGGTCATCAAATTGGAGGAATTTGATCTTTTATTTTAATCCCGATCTGCCTTGAAGTCCCAGGTGCTAGCAGACTTTCTAGTGGAACGCACCTGGACAGAGGAGCAACCTAAGGACTTCCTCATGACATGTTCAAATGTTGATGAGGATGCAGAAAAGGCCTAGATTCTTCATGTTGATGGTGCCTCTAATTCTCAAGGAAGCGGGGTCAGTCTTATTCTTGCAAATCCAAAGGGCGTCATATTGGAGTATGCTCTCCAATTTCTTTTTAAAGCTACAAATAATCAAGCCGAGTATGAGGCCTTATTGGTCAGAATCAGGCTTGCACGAGAGCTTAGAATAAAGTATCTCAGGGCCTTCACCAACTCCTAGCTCATCTTCGAGCAAATTACCGGAGAGTATGAAGCTCGAGACCCCATTATGTCTCAATACCTAAATAAGATCAAATTGCTGACCTCTTCATTGGCTTATTTCACTATTAGTTATATTTCCAAAGGCAAAAATGCTAGAGCCGACACCTTATTACGACTAGCTACCTCGACAAATAATACATTAAAAAGAACATATGTTGAGCACCTAAAAATCCCAAGTATTGATGCAGCAGAAGAGATTCTACCGATTGCACTGGAGTCAACATGGATGGATGCTTACATCCACTATCTTACTGATGGTACTCTTCCTGCTAGTTCTATAGAAACCAGGCTACTCAAATGGAGGGCCCCTAAATTTGTATTACTGAATGAGCAATTATACAAGAAGTCTTTTTCTTATCCCCTCCTTAAATATGTTGGTCCTACAAACGCTGACTATATTCTCAGGGAGATTCATGAAGACATATGTGAAAACCACCTTGGGGGCATATCATTGGCGTACAAGGCTCTTCGCCAAGGATATTATTGGCTCACTATGCGCAAAGACGCTGATGAGCTAGTCCAGAAGTGCAACAGCTGCTAACGATATTCTAATATCTAATGATAGCCAGCCTCTCAGCTAAGCTCGCTCTCTGCTCCGTGGCCCTTCGCTCAGTGGGGGTAGATATCCTTGGACTATTCCCCCTAGCCTCAGGTCAATAGAGGTTCTTACTCATTGCCATCGACTATTTTATCAAATGGGTTGAAGTCGAGGCATTAGCCAAAATCACTGAGAGCAATGTGAAGACATTTTTTTGGAAATCTATCATCTATCGATTTGGCCTGCCCCATACTATTATCACCGATAATGGTTGCCAGTTCGATAATGCTACATTCAATTCCTTTTGCATCGAATTGGGTATTTGCCACCGATTCACTTCTGTCGAATATCCATAGACCAATGAAGAAGCAAAAGTCATGAATTGGACCATCCTTCGGGGACTCAAAACCCGACTGGAAGAGTTCAAAGGCAAATAGGTGGAGGAACTCCTAAGTGTATTGTGGGCATATCATACGACTCCAAGAGTCCCCACAGGGAAGACTCCTTTCAGTTTTATCTTTGGATCTAAAGCGGTATCCTAATGGAGATTGGCCTTCCAAGCCCCTAGATAGAATCATATAATGAAGAAGATAATTTTGATTAGCTAAAGGTGGCCAACCTCGATCTCATCGATGAGGCACAGGACCAAGCGCAGCTCATGATGGCTATCTTCCACCAATAAGTAGCAAAATATTATAATGCCCGAGTCTACCCCAGGACATTCTGCCCAGAAGATCTAATCCTCAAAAAAGCCGAGGTATCTAAGCCAATTGAAAGAGGCAAGCTATCTTCAAATTGGGGGAGGGCCTATCGAGTCATCGAAGCACTTCTTCAAGGAGCATATCGACTCGAGAAGCTCGATGGGCAGCCAATTCCGCGTACTTGGAATGCAGCCAATCTTCATCAGCATTATCAATAGTAAGTGTACTTAGCCAATGATTAAAAGAAAAGTTTTTAATTTCATCTTTCTATTCAAATTAGAAAATGTCAAAAGGACCTCGATGGCCCCGTGATCATAAGGATACCCCCGGGCTAGCACGAGAAACCTCCAAGGTGATTCAAATCCTATAGTCTCGGCGGCCCCAAGTCAAACTCTCAGAATGGTGCAAGAAACCATCATGGCAGTTTTCAAAAGGACCTCGATGACCCCATGATCATAAGGATACCCCAAGGCTGGCGTGAGAAACCCCCGAGATGGTTCAAATCCTATAGTCTCGGTAACCCTGAGTCAAACTCCCGGGCCGGCATGAGAAACCACCATGGTAGCTTTCAAAAGGACCTTGTCGGCCCCGTGATCATAAGGATATCCCTAGACCGGGATAAGAAACCTTCGAGATTGTTCAAATCCTATGATCTTGGCAGCCCCAAGTTAAACTTTTGAAAACAGCCATGGCAGTTTTCAAAAGGACCTCATCGGCCCCGTGATCATAAGGATATCCCAAGGTCGGGGCAAGAAACCTTTGAGGTGGTTCAAATCCTATGGTCTCGACGGCCTCGAGTCAAACTCCCAAGCCGGTACGAGAAATCCTTATGATAGTTTTCAAAAAGACCTCGGCGGCCCCGTGATCATAAGGATACTCCTGGGCCGGCGTAAGAAACCTCCGAGATGGTTCAAATCCTATGGTCACGATGGCCCCAAGTCAAACTTTCAGGCTAACGCAAGAAACCCCAGTGGTAGTTTTCAAAAGAATCTCGGTGGCCCGTGATCATAAGGATACCCCCGAGCCAATGCGAGAAACCCCCGAGGTGGTTCAAATCCTATGGTCTTGGCGGCCTCGAGTCAAACTCCTGGGCCAGCATGAGAAACCCCCATGGTAGTTTTCAAAATGACTTCAGTGGCCCTGTGATCATAAGGATACCCCCGGGTAGGCGTGAGAAACCTCCGAGGTGGTTCAAATCCTATGGTCTTGATGGCTCCAAGTCAAACTCCTGGGTCGGCACGAGAAACCCCCATAGCAGTTTTCAAAAGAACCTCGGCGGCCCGTAATCATAAGGATACCCTCGGATCGATGCAAAAAACCCCCAAGGTGGTTCAAATCCTATGGTCTCAGCGGCCCTGAGTTAAACTCCTAGGCCAGCATGATAAACCCCTATGCCAGTTCTCAAAAGGACCTCGGCGGCCCTGTGATCATAAGAATACCCTCGGGCCAACGCGAGAAAACTTTCGAGGTGATTCAAATCCTGTGGTAGAGTTGGGCATTGGGCCATGTCGTGCTAGGCATGGCCCAGGTCCAATGGGTCGCTACCTTGGGCGTGTCGTGCCTGGCACGGCCCAGTAACAAATGGGCCATGCCGAGCACGGCATGCCCAAAAAAATTTTAGGCCCGGCATGGCCCATAGCCCAAATGGGCCATGAGCCATGCTGGGCCTGAGCAATGCCGAGCCAGGTATGGCTCCTAACGGCTTTATAGCCATTTCTAGCCATTAAAAATGGCTAGAAACAGTTATATAGCCGTTAGGAAGGCTTTTGACTATTTTACCCCCCTCTCCAATAACCATATAACAGCTATATTGAAGGATATTTTTGAAAAAAAAAATTAGGACTTCTATAAATAGCCCATTTCTCCTTCATTCTCACCACACTAAACCAACTCTTCTTTCCTCTCTACTACTACTATTCCTCTCTTCTAGCAAGCTCTAGCAATTTAATTTTAGTTTGCAAGTGTTTTGGCAAGTGCTCTACAATTCTAGCAAGTGCTCAAGTGCTATACAAGAGGAGGTTCTTGTTGAGAAGTACAAGAGAAAGAAGGTCACTTCTTTTTGAGAGGCGATTGGTGAGAGAACAAGAGGAAGCTCAGTAGCTCACAAATCTTGACTCCACGCCCTCACCTCTGATCCTCTTCTCAATTCCTTCTTGTGGATAGTTTTTATTTTTTTACATTCATTAATTAAAAATTTTAGATATGGCATCTTATAACAAAAGTAACTTTGGCATCCATCCTTTTTCTGAGGGTGGGGAAACTAATCCGTAACCCCAACCCCAAACACAAATTTCCTTTAGAACCAGTGTCAGTGAATGTCAAACCTCTTCTCGTAAGAGGACTAGTAATGTTTGGAATGATTTCGATTGAATTGTGATTGATGGAGTCTACAAAGCAAAATATAAAAAATGTGTAAAACTTTATAGTTGTAATAGTAATGGGGGAATGGGGCATTTAAAAAGACATAGAGAGACTCGTAGGATGCATGATTTCCGCCAGCAAAGTACTCTTAATATACAAGAGGGATCACTTGTAGGTAATTTTGCATATAACCATGAAAATCAAAGAAAATTACTTGTAAGATGGATAGTTCAGGTGAATTACCTTTTAGTTTATATAAATTTTATAATTTTAAATTATGTTTAAGTAGGCCTACAACATGCTTATAGAAGAACTAGTAGGCGTACATTTAGAAGAGTGGCTATAATAAACTTTTTAGCAATAAAATAAAGTTTAATTGAAACACTTTCAAATTTAAATGCTACAATTTTTTTAAACTTAGCGCTCTTGGGAGGCAACCCAGTTTATCAGTTATTTTTAACTTTCTATTTTCTTAGTATGACTAAAGAAGAGCAACAGAAGTAGATTGAAAGAAGATGGCAATAATAAAACCTCCAACCTTCAAATACTCGACCAGATAGTATCTTTCCTTAAAATTAATTTTTCTTCCATTAGGGACAATGAAAATTAAGTTGGGGGGAGAATAAGTAAATCCTCGAGTAAAACTATAATTAATATTTGTATACCAAATTTTATCTTGATTTGAAGTTAATCAAGCATTCTAATCAATGAACGATTAATGGTTAGATTATTTTAGAGATACTGAGGAACAAATTATTAAGAAAACCTAATAAAAGATAGGGTTTAGCCCAGAAAAATTTTTAGAATAATTTTAGATCCTCCTTACCACTGATCTTAATAGTACAATCTACTTAATAAGGATATGGATAAAAATGTCAAAAAAAAATTAAAAATATTTTTTAAAGTTAATAAATTAGGTTCTTAGCATCTTTTACTAAGTAACCGGGTCCCATCACCTAAGCAAGTGATGTTGTTCGCATAAAAAGGTGAGAATATGAAAGAACCTAAGTAAAGTCAGTCCTACCTAAAGCCTTTTTGACTCGAGTCAGTAAGTCCAAGGACTGTTTTACACCTAATGCCCTAAAACCAATGGGTTTGGGAGCCATTGGCCTAAAGCTCGCTACAAGGGTCAATTAGAAAGCAAGGGGTTAGGATATTGCACTGACTTTACACATAAATAAATAAATAATGGGACTAAATTATAAGAAGACACTACACCAACCAAATTAAGTTAGAGGACTTAAACAGAGAAGTAGAAAGCTGATGAAGAAAGACTTCTATAAATTCTTATGGACTACACTCTATCACTAAATGAGTAAACTTAATAATCCGATGAAGTACCTCCCTTATGATCTAACTGAATATCTTTTATTTTTAGAATTGTAAGATAACTATCAATTCTTGGACTAGCTTGGTACATATTTCTAAATTCCTTATTTACTCGAGGACGAGTAAGATTCAAGTTGAAGGGAGTGATAAATGCATAAATAATAATCATAAACATATTAATTAATAAGTCAAATTATCTCTATTATTTAATTTTAATTATTTTAAATAATATTTTTAGGTAAAACCTTTTCAACTTAAAGAACTTGATTTTAGGTGTCCAACGACACAAATGGCACTCAAATCAGACTTAAAATGAGCTCAAAATTAAATTTACAAGGATTTATCTTTATTTGTATGCATCTCAAAGCAAACTCGGCAAACCAATTGCCGAGTTCAATCGCAATCTTCACAGATTCATCGTTTTTCTCTTTCGATTCTTCTTCCCCTCTGATTCCACCACTCCACCAACCAACCCGAAAATAAATTAGATTGAAGACTCTCAGATTGGAAGGAAAATCATCCGCTATCTCTCCAAAATCTCTTTGCATTCGTCCGAGTGCCAAATCGGAAAAGAATCTCAAATTGGAAGGAGATCAGCCCGTGTTCTCTTCGTGTTCATGAAATGTGCAAACAAATTGAGAGTCTGGGTGCATTTAAGGTAGCAAACAGAGGAAGGAAGAAGAATCAATCCAGCAGCCAAGGAAGGAAAATCAATCCGCGTCCATGTCTTCTCCGTGTCTGCATCCTCTCTGCATCCGAGAGTCTGATATGGAAACAGGGGAGGCGTTCGTGATCTCTCCATGATTTCTCCGTGTCTTCTCTGTGTCCTCTCTACGTATGAGCATCTATAAATAGTTTTGGCTGGGCAGAGGAAGGAGGTAGCAAACAGAGGGGGGAACTCGATGGTCTGAAGGAGGTTTGGAGAGAGAGAGAAGTCTGAAGCGAGGCATAGAGTAGCTAGGAGGTGTTCAGAGAGGTTCGCATCATCCTTGGAGGTTCTAGCTCGGTTGAGGAAGAATAGAGAGTCCATCTTTAGTTTGGTTCAGTTTGGTTCGATTGAGCCCATCTTCGGTTCAGTTCAGGAGAAAGAATCCTAGGGAGTTTAGCCTGGAAGCAGATCCAAAGCTATCTTCAGTGTTGTTGCCTTCTTGATGTCAGTAAAGAAGAATTTTTAATTTTAATTTTAATATACCCTCTTGGATGCTATAAAATAAAATATTTATTCATGTTTAATTTTTCTTGAATATTCTTCAAGAGAAAATAATTTTTGACTATCTATTCTTTAAAAGGAACGGGTCGTGATCTACGATACGGGTCGTACTAAGATAGATCATATCTTAATTATTTTCACTGCTAATTATATGTTTATTTAAATTTTAATTGCATAAATTTATTTCAAAATAACCACTCAAAGTCTCTATGGATTTGATCCCTTACTCTCGCTACTCTACCTAAGATTAGTGAAATTAAGGTGTTTTAATCGTTGCACTATGATACGTATCAGGCATCGATGGCTGCCTCACTGAACTCTGCAGCAAAATCAGTGGATCTTTTACAATTCTCTATGGCCTCATGAGCTTGGGTCTCGGCGACGTCTATCCTCTCCATAGCCCGAGCCTCGGCAGCGGCTACCTTCTCGGCAACCTGAGCCTCGACAACGGCCAACTTCTCTGTGGCCTCTTGAGCTTGGGCCTCTACGGCGGCCTTCCCGTCCCAGGAAGTCTGAGCGTCCACCTCCATGATGGTCAGCTTCTCCACGGCAGCCCAAGCCTCCGACTTGGCCTTGTCAACCCTCTCCTCAGCATGATCCAACTTAAGGAGAGCCTCCTCCAGTCTCTCCTCGATCGGCCTAAGCCTCGTCATGGCATCCATGAGCTTAGCCCGATGACTCTAGCCTTACTCTCGGCCGCCTCTTCCTGGGCCTTTAAAAAACTACTCCCCTCCTGGGTGACTCGGAGTTCACCAGCCACCTTCGTTTCTTGAGCCTACACCTTGGCCAATTCATTGGCCAGGCTATCGACCCAGGCCTTGGCGGCATTCAACTCATACTGAACACGCCAACAATTATTGGCTGCCCCAGCACATGCCTCCCGAAGGACGAAGAGGTCATTGGATATCTGCATAAATCAATTTAGTTAGAGCTCAGACCAAATCCTCATCCAAGTAAGAAAAAGAGATGAGGTCGGCAAACTCACCTGAAAGGCGACGAAAAAGAGACTATCAAAGATGCCGGCGATCGGTCAGCAGCGAAGCTTAACTTGGAAAGTAGGGAAGCTAAAGCACCTTAATACCTACTTCGCCAGCTGACCTCGGTTCATCGCCGTCATCCAGGATGGCCGACTCCTGGGGTCACTGGTAGGGGGTGTTCCCCCTTCCTCTAGCATCATATGGGTGGCCGGCAAGGCATCTTCTTCAATTTCCACCACCGGAGGCATCATAATCCTCACCTCCGGGGCGGTTTCGCCTTCGGGTTCGGCGGTGGCCAGGGGCTCCTCCCTAGATGGCCCCACCTCAGTCTCAATGGGAGGAACCCCTACTGATGGCGCTTCGATAAGGGGATCCTCCCTCCTTGGCTCTTCCACCGGGGCTGCCTCCGAAGCTATGGAAGGAGACATGGGGGGCTAGGATGGCCCACCCCGTCCTTCCTGGTGAGGCTTCTTAGGCACCGCCCTCGTCATGTCACCGACGGCCTATTTCCTTTTTCGGAGGCCCGCCATCAGAAAATCAAGAAAAAACTTCATGCATGACTACACAAAAAAGCAAAAGTTAGAGTAAAAAAAATGGTGACAGGGGGGTATGGCACTCACCGGGCGCCAGTGCTAACGATGCCGACGCTACACTGGCATCACGAAGGTTATCCTCTGATAGCAGCTCTCGAAGAGGAGGAAGGATGGATGACAATAGCGAATCAAACACCTCCAGGTCTTCCTTATTTATAGTGGAGTTATTGTTAGGGCTAGTGTCGGGAATGCCCCAGCCCATTTTCACTCCGTCCAAATGGATAGAAAATCGGGATTTTCATCCCTTGATCTTGGAAGGCAGGTCGAGCTTGAGGGCTCTCTTGGGTCTGGAGGCAAAGCTCCACCATCTGGATTTGTTGGGATTGCGGAGTTTATAAAAGCCCAGAACAAAGAAATCGGGGCAGAAAGGCCATGATAATGGCAGAGTACTAAAAAGGCGCAGATAATATGAATGGAGTTCGGAGTTAGCTGTGCCAGGACAAGGTCATATCTATCTAAAAGATTAAAGAAGAAAGGATGGAAAGGAAGATGAAGCCCGCTCTTGAAGAACTCCTCATACAAGGCGATTCTACCAAACTGGCTGGAGGTCACCCTATCACCAGGATGGGAGGCAGAGGTACAATGCTAGCGGGTATCTCATACTATGCCCTATGGTTCTTAACATCCTGGGCTGTCATGGTGGAGGCTATCCCCTTTGGACCTATGGACTCAGAAAGGGTAGCCGGGAGACGCCGCGTGACTAGAGGGTGGAGAAAAAATCCTAGGTGGTGGAGAAGAAGCCCTAGGTGGCGGAGGAGAGGCCCTAGATGGCATTTCATCCCCGATCACCAAGCGGTCGCTGATGGAAATACCACCAGGAGCCCACGCTGTGACTAAAGGATCTCCTCCCTGGAGGGTTCGACCATGGGGCTTTTACCTTTCCTACAGGAGCTAGAATCCATGAGCGAAAAGGACAAGGACGGTGAAAGAAACTGATCTAAGGATAAGGAGGATAGAAGCAAGAGCTCGGGACTCAGAAAGTAAAGAAGGCACAGGAAAGATAGTGGAGACGTGAGAAGCTCGAAGGGGCGGATGCGGCAGTCTTTATGTAGAATTTTTAAATGTCCCGCCCACTACAGTGCTACATGAAGATTTGTGAGTAGAGGTTTCACCCAGCTATCCTCAGATTGTTTGCCATTTGAGATACGATGCCTCGGTGACACTTGAGAGGCACGATCCATGCCCAATGATTGGGACACAAATAAGAACCATCCAATAATGGCGCCCCACCTTTTTCCGTTGATCGAGAAGTATTTTTCTCAATCTCCCCACAGACCATATCACTTCTAGTGCCATTCTTTAAATGATGAGAAGACTTTGAAGAGACTTTACCTCCTCAAAGACATACGCCTGCCTCCGCTAATTTATGGCACGCGAGACCCATCAAAGGCGGAAGATTTTGCAGGAGATTATGCGCTCCTTTTCTCTTGACAAGTGTTGCGCGCATAAGTGCCAAGACTCAGAAGTGGGAGGGGGGCATATGATGTGGCTGGTAAAAGCCACATGTAAGTTAACGGCCAAAATTACCCAACAGCGGGGAGTCGTTAGAATATCAATGGCCCTAGTCACTAAGTGGCCCTGGCTTCTAGGCAGCCCCAACTCCTAATGGCCCTGAAACGGCCCTGGCTCCTAGGCGGCCCCAGCTCCTAAGCGGCCCTGAAGCGGCCCCAGCTCCCAAACGGCCCCAGTTCGTAAGTGGCCCTGAAATGGCTCCGGCTCCTAAGTAGCTCAGAAGCACCTCTAGGCGGCCTCATATCATTTTATTTTATCTTATCTGTTGGCCGAGATGGCAACCCAAGAGGAGGGGTGAATTGGGTTCTTAAAAAATTTTAACACTTTAAGACTATGTGCTTTGATATGAAAGTGCTTGAGTGCAATGTATAGATAAATGCTAAGCACAAATAAATGAGATAGAGAGAAAGAGATAAAGCACAACAAACACAAAGATTTTATAGTGGTTCGGTGTATCCAACACCTATGTCCACTCCCAAGCAGCACTTGGGTCCACACTATAATCCACTTGATTACAGTCGAGTTGTTTTACAAGCTCACAACTCAAACTTGTTGTTTTCCCTGGCTCACAACGAACCCAGCCGGTTTTTCCGGGCTCACCAACATAAAACCCAACCACAAGCTATCCTTAACTTGTCCCGAGGTATACTACCTCCACTAATTCAATCTCCTGATTGAATTAGCCAACTACAATGAAAAATAAAGTTTACAATACAAGACAGCTCCTTAAGTGAGCAAATATGCAATTAAATGAACAAGGGTAAGAAAAGCCTGTTTGAAGCGAATTTTTTTGAGATTTTCTTCTTTTCTTCTTTTCCTCTTCTTCTTTGAAATGTTAAATCAGGCCTCAGCTTAGATTTTTCACAAAAATTGCAGTTGAGAAGTTGGGAAAAACAAGGCTTTTGCTTTCTTTTTCTTCACTAGGAAAATCCTCCGATTTTGAACTTGAATGCTTTGGATTTCTCTTTCGGACTCTCTTGGATTGGTTGATGTAAGCTCTGAGACTTTCCTTTTGATTTTTCTCTCAAGATTTTTAAATTTTTCACAAAATATTTCCTTTTTCTTTTTCTATTTTCCTTTTTTCTTTTTCTTCTCTTTCAAACGGATGGTTTCCCCTTTTTATAGATCCCTTAATCCAAGATTAGGTAAAAAAATAGTCGTTACAGAGTAGTTGGATTGCTTCTACATACAAAGAAAAATAGCCTTTAGAGATTAGGTGGAAAAATATTACCGTTGGAGTCCGTTCTAACATTTGAAAAATCCGTTCCTGACAGGTTGGAGTTGGCTCCAACTTTTCAGGTGTCAGCTCTGAATCGGGGTGTCAAAAATAGTAATAAGAAGTTCATTGAGGAGTCGGCTCCAAAAAAGTTAAGTGTTGGCTCGGTGCCATCGGGAGTCGGCTCCGAAATTTCAAGGTGTCGACTCTAACTTTGTCCAAAAAACATGCTCTATATTCTCAAGTTAGAGTCGGCTCCAGATACTTAGGTGTCGGCTCCGCAACTTTCAGGTATCGGCTCCCAAACTCCAGGTGTCGGCTCCAGAAACTGAAGCAGAAACCACTTCTCTGTATCTCAGGTTGGAGTCGGCTCCGAAACTCTAGGTGTCGACTCCGGACCATGCTAAAAATATAGAAAGGTTCTGATACGCCCTGGGGTCAGCTCCTGACTGTTTGGGTATCAACTCTAGGTTCTGAACTTACATATTTTCTTTTCAATTTTGATTCAAAACTTATTTCCTTACACCTTTTGACTGATTAAACATTTTTAATCCCTGAAATACTTATTAAATTTGTTAGAAACATAGTGAATATACTTATGTCTTTTGTTAATCATCAAAATCAATAATTGGGTCAACAATCTTCCCCTTTTTGATGATGACAAAAACATAGAGTATATGCATGATTAAAAATAAGAGTTGCAAATCAAATTTCTTAAATTTTAAGTTCTCATAGTTAAGCTCCCCTTGAATGAGGTAGCTCCCCCTATGATACTCAATTTAACATCTTCTCTCCCTTTATCATTAAGACTTAATGAGCATATCAAATAAAGTGCATTTAAAACTTGATATTTATCTTATCGAAACTACTTGATGTCAAAACTTAATAAGCATATCAAATGGTCATAATTAACTAAGCATTTAAAGCATACCAATTAATAAAGCATTTAAAGCTTGATACTTATTCATTAAGCTTATTTGTTTCCAATGCATATACAATCTTCTCTCCCCTTTTTTGTAATCAACAAAAAGGTTTTAGAAAAGATTCATGTTCAATTAATCTTTCTCAAAAGAACAGTCAAATTGCATTGCAAAATACAAGTAATTCACTCATTCAAAGTTCAACATTACATATGATAAAAAGTAAACATTTTACATCAAAAAGAACTTCATTTCATCAAACTTCATTACATTAAAAGTAACTTCATTTCAAAAAAAGAAATTACATCAAAAGTATTAAAATGCAGTATTTAATGATTTTTAAGAAGCCTTTGCAATTCTTCTACAATTTTTTTCATTCCTTCACTTTGAGTTCTGACAAATTCCTTCAATCTTCTATCAATGAATCCACATGCAGTAATAATTTTGTCTTGAATCTCTGCATTGCATTTGGAATAGGTTTTAGAATCTCCTCCAATATCTTTAAGTTCCTCAAAAATGTTCTTGAGATCATTCTTTAATGCTTCTGAAGAGGATCCAATGATTGACTTAATTTTATTTACTCTCTCATCCAAAGAATAAAACATTTCTCTTAAATTCATCAGACTATTGTCAATTTCAGTTTTCATCTCTTCCTTGTGAGTAGCAAATAGACTTTTAAGTTGTTCTAGCTAAATATCAAAAAAATTGGTAGAAGCTTGAACAAATGAACTTGAAGCAGGTGTAGGAGCTGCTGAAGGTGCATGGCTACTAGGTCCTGGCGAAATATGTCTCACAGAGGGTCCAGGTGTTGTAGCTCCAACATCAGTAGCTCTTTCATCCAAGAGACTTTTCCTTTCCCAAATTCCATCCTTCTTCACAAATCTCATTCTATGCACAGTTGCTAAACTATAGTAATTTGTGTGCCTTAAATTCTTTTTCGGTTCATTTTCAGAAATAACAACACCCTGACTCTGAAAAGCTAAAGTCAATATCATACCATAGGGTCAAATAGATCTTTTCTTATTCCCAGCTTCAGCCATATACCAGACCATCATACCAGCCAAATTAATTCGTTGACCAGTTAAAACACTGTCCATAATTACAATGTCTCGCTCTGAGACATACTCAAACCTACCGATCTTAGGAAATAAAATCCTTCCACATATATTATGAAGTAATCTCAACTCAAGAGGCAATTGGTTTGCCCTAATCTCTTTAAATTCAGTAACTTCTCTTCCTAGCATCCTTGATAGAGCATTTAACCTTTCACTGTGAATACTTCCAGTAAGCCCAGTAACAGGAATCCCTAAAAGATTTCCTAAGATTTCTGAGGTTATATGAATCCTTTTCCCTCTTACTAAACTAACTATTCCTCCATCTCCTCTAGACAGATTGAAATAAAACTCTTTGACTACGGCTGGATAAGTAGGTAAATCAAGGGAGCATACCTTATCCCAATCTAGTTCAATCAATTGTCGTCCAATGGTGAAACCTTGTTCCTCAAAGAAATGAAAGTCTACTTTCCTACCCATAGTGATTACTCGGCCTGCTAGAGTATCGATTTGAGGTGAGGAGGGGCTTGGAGCAGCGCTTGGAGTGGATGACGAGGAAGAGGATGAAGAACTTGGCGAAGGCTGCCTTGCCGGATGCCTCACTGTCCATTTTTCGATCGTCATCGCTCCACCAAACACTGATCCCCTATGTTTGGGTGCCATTGAGAGCTAAGGAGTGGTTAATTTGAGGAATTTTGGGTTTTGGAAAGAGTTGGAGAGAGTTTGGAGGGGTTAGGAGTCGATTGAAATGAACGAGGAGTCGGCTCTGCCCTAGATAAGTCAACCTGGGATCACTTGAAGTCGACTCTCGCAAAGCGAGGTGTCGGCTCTAGGTCGCTAACACAATCAGCGCTCGAACTGGAGTCGGCTCCGTTAAAGCGGGTGTTGGCTCTAAGGTCTCAGATTGAGAGTGACACAGACAAGGTGTCAACTCCACAAATTGAGGTGTCGACTCCACTGACAGTTTCAGAAAAAAAAGGGTTTCAAACATCCGAAACTTGTCAAACTAAAATCAATAAATTTTGGATAAAATTTTTGGAATGTAGAGAATCAAATTGTTCAATTGTCTAGATAAATTGTCCTTAAAATCAGGAGAGAAATTTTAAGAAATTGATTGAATTCTAGATAATCATTCCTTAGGGGTTTCAAAATCATTCCAAAGGGTCACAAATCCTAACTCTCTTCTAAGATAACAAAATCTTTCTTCACTCAAGAGTTTTGTAAATATGTCAGTTAATTGTTCTTCAGTACAAACATAATCAAGACAAATGTCACCATTAGCTACATGTTCTTTAATAAAGTGATATCTAATTTCAATATGTTTAGTTCTTGAATGTTATATAGGATTTTTCATTAAGTTTATTGCACTTGTATTATCACATTTAATAGGAGTTTTATCAAGTGTTATGCCATAATCTTTAAGTTGTCACTTAATCCAAAGGATTTGAGCAAGCAACTTCCAGCTGCAACATATTCTACTTCAGTAGTAGATAATGCAATCGAATTTTGCTTTTTGCTAAACCAAGAGATTAAGTTACTTCCTAAAAATTGACACGCACCACTTGTAATCTTTCTATCTAATTTACAACCAGCATAATCAGAATCAGAATAAGCAATCAAATTTAATGTTGAGTCTCTAGAATACCATAATCCTACATTTTTAGTTCCACTTAGATATCTTAGTATTCTTTTTACAGCAATTAAATGAGATTCTTTAGGTTCAGATTGAAATCTAGCATATAGACAAACAGCAAACATGATATCAGGTCTACTTGCAGTTAAATAAAGTAGAAATCCTATCATACCTCTATAATGCTTTTGATCCACTTTCTTACCATCTTCATCTTTATCCAATTTGCATGAAGGACTCATGGGTGTTCCAAGGGGTTTGATTGATTCCATTCCAAACTTCTTGAGAATTTCCTTTGTGTACTTTGTTTGGTTGATGAAAATCCCCTCTTTGCTTTGTTTGATTTGTAGTCCTAGGAAGAAATTGAGTTCTTCCATCATGCTCATTTCGAATTCACCCTACATTAACTTAGCAAATTCTTGACACAAAAGATTGTTAGTAGCACCGAATACAATATCATCTACATATATTTGTACTACTAATAAATCTCTATCTTTTCTTTTCAAAAATAAAGTTTTATCAACATTTCCTCTAGAGAAATCATTTTTAATTAGAAATTTGGTTAATCTATCATACCAAGCTCTAGGTGCCTGTTTTAAACCATATAGTGCTTTGTGTAATTTAAAAACATGGTTTGAAAATTCATGATCTTCAAAACCAGGTGGTTGTTCTACATAAACTTTCTCATTTATAAAACCATTTAAAAATGCACTCTTAACATCCATTTGAAACAAATTGATATTCATATGACATGCAAATGCAAGTAATAATCTAATTGCTTCTAATCTAGCTACAGGTGCAAAAGTTTCATCAAAATCAATTCCTTCTTCTTGATTATATCCTTTTGCAACTAATCTAGCTTTATTTCTAATTACTATACCATTTTCATCTAATTTATTTCTAAATACCCATTTAGATCCTATAACTGAATGACCTTTAGGTCTATCAACTAAGAACCATACATTATTCCTAGTAAATTGATTTAATTCTTCTTGCATAGCTAGCATCCAATTACTATCTTTTTCAGCTTCTTCAATAGTTTTAGGTTCTATTTGAGATACAAATGCAAGATGATTATTGATATTTCTCATAGATGATCTAGTTCTTATACCTTGAGATGGATCAACTATAATCAATTCCTTAGGATGACCATAAGCATATCTCCAATCTCTAGGCAGATCTACATCATTACGAATAACATCAACTCTAGGAGAATCATCATCTTTAGCTTCTTGTTCATGGTCTGAAGATACATCTATATTTAATTTTTCAATATCTCTCTCTAGCAAATTTGTATCTTCCTCATCATCAATCTTTTCTGAACTTGATGCTAAAGACTCATCAAAAACTACATGAATAGATTCTTCTACAATTAAGGATTTCTTGTTAAATACTCTAAAGGCTTTACTAGTTGTTGAATATCCTAAGAATATGCCTTCATCAGATTTTGCATCAAATTTTTCAAGATTATCTTTACCATTATTATGAATGAAACATTTACAACCAAATGCATGAAAATAACTAATATTTGGTTTCCTATTATTCCATAGTTCATAAGGAGTTTTCTTAAAAATTAGCCTAATTAGAGCTCTATTAAGGATGTAGTATGCCGTGTTTATAGCTTCCGCCCAAAAGTATTTTGGAAGATTGCTTTCACATATCATGGTACGAGCCATGTCCTCTAAAGTTCTATTCTTTCTTTCTACAACTCCATTTTGTTGAGGTGTTCTAGGTGCAAAAAATTATGATGAATGCCATGTTCAATGTAGAAATTTTTAAATAAATGATTTTTAAATTCTGTGCCATGATCACTTCTAAGAGACACTATGGTGTTGTTTTTCTCATTAGTGACTTTCTTGAAGAATTTTGAAATATCGAGAAAGCCTCATCCTTGTTAGCCAAAAATAATACCCAAGTGAATCTAGAATAATCATCTACTATCACAAGACCATAATTCTTTCCTCCTAGACTAGTAGTTCTAGTAGGTCCAAAAAGGTCCATGTGAAGTAACTCTAGTGGCCTAGAAGTGGAAACAATATTTTTAGATTTGAAAGAGTTTCTAGTTTGTTTTCAAATTGATATGCATCACAAATTCTGTTATTTTCAAAATCTAACTTTGGAAGACCTTTAACTAAATCCATTCTAATTAATTTTAAAATTAGGTGTATGCTTGCGTGACCTAATCTACGATGCCATAGCCATCCAATCTCATTAATATTAGCATTATCAGCAACTAAGCAATGATTACTAGTAGACAAATTATCTAAATCAATTAAGTATATATTGTCATTTCTATTTCCAGTAAATATAATGCTATTGTTAATGGGATTAGAAACAGTGCAGATAGAAGCTTCAAATGAAACTTTAAAACCTTTATCACATAATTGGCTAATGCTAATCAAATTATGTTTTAAACCATCTACATATAAAACATTTTCTATAAAAGTGGAGGGAGTTATTTGAATTTTACCAAATCCCATAATTTAGCCTTTTCCATTATCTCCAAATGTAACAACTCCTCCACTTTTATCTTCAAGAGTGATGAATTGATCCTTGTCACCCGTCATGTGCCTTGAGCAGCCGCTATC
Source organism: Calamus simplicifolius (assembly GCA_900491605.1). Classification (NCBI taxonomy): domain Eukaryota; kingdom Viridiplantae; phylum Streptophyta; class Magnoliopsida; order Arecales; family Arecaceae; genus Calamus; species Calamus simplicifolius. Next base: position 182,226 of record UESW01004093.1, on the reverse strand, counting down.
AAGATACTACTCACGTTTTGATCTTTTGGCCGCAAGACACTCCTCCAAAGTAATCAAATCTTATGTTTAGGTACCCAAGCTTTCTTGGGTCCTTCATGGTTAGTAGCAATAAAGATTGTTCCTTTCGGAACCCATATTTTCTTTCCTTTAACACTTAAATTCTTATTAATTTTTCTAAAATTGCATTCATAAGCTTTATGTCCTTTCTTGTTACAGCAATAACATGAAACATCATTTTATCTTATTTCTTTATAAAGAAATTCTTAACAAATTTTTGTTTCTTGTTAGGCCTATAACCTAATCCAGCTTTATCAAATACAACTCTTTGATTACTCAATAGCGAGTTAAGTTTTTCATAGCTATATATAAATTTATCAACTATATTTTTATATTTATCAACTTCTTTCTTTAAACTAGTATTTTCATTAGAAATTGATTCTTTTTCTTTTAATAAATTTTTATTTTCATAATTTAATTCTTCAACTTCATGAGTTAGTTTATGTTTTCTTTGTCAAGATTTAAATTATCATTTTTCAAAGATTTGCTTTTCTTTTTCAAAACTTTAAAATTACTAACTAATTCGTTAAATGCATCAAACAATTCTTCAAATGTAAAGTCATGAGTTTCAGTGCTTACCTCATCATCTTCTTTTGTCATGAAGCAAATGTTTGCAACTTCTTTTGTTCTTCCTCGGAAGAGGATTCTTCTATCGCTCCATGTTGCAACATAAGCCTTCTTTTTCTTTTTGTAGGCTTTCTTTAATTGAGAACGATCATATCTAAAGTGCCCCAGTTTCTTACATTCATAACATATGAGGGGGTCTTTCTCTTTGTCCTTGTCCTTCTCTTTTTCTTTTTCACTTTTCATTTTTGTTCCATACTTTTTCTTATGGAATGGTCTCCTTCTTTGCATAAATTTTCTGAACTTCTTTGCAAGAAGGGTTGTCTCATCATCTTCCTCTTTCTTCATTGCTGCTTGTTTCCTTTTCTGCGGCTTTAAGGGCAATCGTTCTCTTCTTTTTGACTTCTTCCTCTTGATGGTACTTCATTGTCAGCTCATGGGTCATCAATGATCCAAGTAGCTCCTCCAAAGGTAAGGTATTGAGGTCCTTGGCTTCTTGGATTGCAGTCACCTTTGCTTCCCATGATCTTGGAAGATACCTAAGAATTTTACGCACCAAATCAAAATTAGTATAGGTCTTACCAAGACTTTTTAGACCATTTACAATATCAGTAAATCTAGTGTACATGCATGTGATAGTTTCATTTTGTTCCATGCTAAACAATTCATACTTGTGCACTAGAATATTAATTTTTGATTCTGTAACTTGATTAGTACCCTCATGGGTAACTTCTAGTCTATCCCAAATTTCTTTTGTGAAAATACATGTAGAAATTCTATTAAATTCATTAGCATCTAAAGCACAATATAAATCATTCATGGCTTTTGCATTAAGCTGAGCCATTTTCCTATCGTTCTCATTCCAATTCCTTTCGGGTTTAAAAACTATTGAACCATCTACAATGTGTATGGGTGTGCTAGGTCCATTAGTGATTACACTCCATAGTTCATAATCTAAAGCTTGAATAAAAATTCTCATTCTAGCTTTCCAATAAGAATAATTTGAACCATTAAATAAAGGAGGTCTATTAGTGGATTGACCTTCAGCAAATGAAGATCCAGCTTGAGCTGCCATTTGGATATTTGACTCTTGATCGTTGGATCAAACAAGAAATGAGTACTAGCTCTGATACCAATTTTTGGCCCAGATGGCAACCCAAGAGGGGGGGTGAATTGGGTTCTTAAAAAAATTTAACACTTTAAGACTATGTGCTTTGATATGAAAGTGCTTGAGTGCAATGTATAGATAAATGCTAAGCACAAATAAATGAGATAGAGAGAAAGAGACAAAGCATGGCAAACACAAAGATTTTATAGTGGTTCGGTGTATCCAACACCTACGTCCACTCCCAAGCAGCACTTGGGTTCACACTATAATCCACTTGATTACAGTCGAGTTGTTTTACAAGCTCACAACTTAAACTTGTTGTTTTCTCGGGCTCACAACAAACCCAGCCAGTTTTTCCGGGCTCACCAGCACTGATATGGCTAATCAACTGTCAGGAGAAACGATAACACCACACGATTTTTTTTGGATAATTATCACTAGCTTAAGACACAGCCGTAGCTCCGATTTCAGCGGCGGCCTCGGATTCGGCTTGAACTCAGCTTGAGCCTTTGATTCGGCTTGGACTCAGCTTCGGCCTTTGATTCGGATTGGCCTCAGCTTCGACCTCGAATTCGGCTTGGCCTCAGCTTCGGCTTTAGATTTGGCTTGGCCTTGGCTTTGGTCTCCGATTCCACTTACCTTTCTATTCGTGCTACGTGCTCCCTACATTCATGAAATCAACTCTGAGTGTCAAGCTCAGTGATGTAAATCACCAACTATGACACGGCTGGCCCGTATATCACGGCTAAATTTGCGGGAAGTTGCCAGCACGCTCAACAGTCGTCGGTATTTATGGCACTCGCCTCGCAACGAGGTACCGGCCTGTTGTTCACAGGATCTATCCGAAGGGATTCGACGGCTCCAACGAAATGAGGTAAAAGGAACCCCCCCCCCCCCCCCCAGACAGGTATAAAAAGAAGACCCCGAGCTTAGGGCAGGGGATCTTCTTCTTCTTCTTCTTTTTCTTCTTCTTCTTCTTCTCTCTGGAACAAATCCACGAGAGATTACTGTTCTACAAGCTCACTAACTTGAGCATCGGAGGGTCCCCGCCAGAAACACTGGCCTGGGACTTCTTGCAGGTTCCCAAAGAAAGAAAACAACCTTTCCCTCTCCTCGGAGGCCCACGAAGATCTCAGCACACCTAGCGCTCATTACAAGTGACTTGGGAGTAACAGATTGGAGAGCCAGGTAGGGGGGCGGGGGCATACGCCACAAGCAGACGTTTACCCTCACGCATCTACGACCTCACAACCACTGCAAGGAAGACGATGGTGACTACGCGAGCTCAGGAAGCTTCTACCAGCCATGCTGCGGAGTGCGTCCCGCAGGCTGAACAGACTGAACAATCAAAGGACAACCTGCATGTTTCACCTCCTGCGCCACCTTCGGTTAACCAAGTCAATCGGCTTGATGCCCTGGCCCATCAAGTACAGGATCTGATGACAGTGGTGCGGGGACTACAGGAGCATTGCTTCGCTGCCACGCCTGGGCCACCTTAACCCCCTCCGTCTCGCGAGGGGGGTCATGAAGCCAATCAGCCTCATCAGGGTAGGACCCCTCCTGAGGCCTCCCACCACTCATCCCCAAGGCCTCACCACCGGGAAACCTCGAAACGACGGCGGTCCCTCTCCCGCCATTCTAATCGTTCCCACAGGCGGCGCAGTGAGAAAGAGCCATGGAGTGTGCACTCTATACACCACTGGGCCTCTTCATCCTCATCCTATGACTCCTCTAAAGGAGACTCAAATAAGAAGGCCGCTCGTCGGGCCGAGCAACGGCTTGACGAGTATCATCAATGGTTGAAGGAACGCAGCCATCGAATTGCCAACCCAAATGGGGCGGACTACGACCACCATCTCCCGCTTTCTCGATGCATCATGGAGGAGCCAGTCCCACCCCGATTCCATCGTTCCCAATTGGACCCATACGATGGCACGACGGACCCTCTGGACCACTTGGAGAGCTACAAAGTCCTTATGCAGGTCCAGGGAGCAATGGACTCTCTCCTGTGTATTGCCTTTCCAGCCACACTTCGGAAGGCAGCGCGTGCATGGTACTCTCATCTGCCACCATGCAGCATCAACTCGTTCAAGCAACTCGAGCGATCCTTCCTGGCCCACTTTGACGCATGCCGAAAGATTCTCGAATTGCCGATAGCTTGTTCGCTATCCAACAAAGGAGCGGTGATACTCTGAAGGACTTCATGGCTCGGTTCAAGGAGGCCGCGCTCGAGGTCTATAACTTGAAGGATTCTGTAGCCACCCTAGCACTAAAGCGAGGACTTCATCCTTTCAGATTTGCATATTCTCTGGATAAAAAGCCTCCCGGCTCCTATGCCGAGCTGCTAAGCCGGGCGCAGAAATACATTCGCACCGATGAAGCAAACTCTTCCAGAAGGGAGGCCGACAAGAGTTTCAGCAAGAAGTCGACGCCCGCGGAACCTGCTAGAGGACGGTCCAGAAAGCCTGAGCCTCCTTGTCGCTTAGATAACCGGCCCCAGACACTTGTTCCCAAGGAACATTTCACACCCCTCCTCGCTCCGATATCTCACATCTTATTAGAGATCAAGGAAGAGCCTTACTTTCGATGCCCACCTCCTATGAAATCAGGGGTCCCCGCAGCAAGGAAGTCTACTGCCGATATCATAGAGACTATGGCCACAATACTGAAGATTGCCACTTACTGAAAAAAGCTATTGAGGAGCTTGTTCAGCAAGGCTACCTAGGCAAGTTTGTCCGGAGGGGGAACCCTACTGCCGTGGGTCCGTCGGCACTTCCCGCACAACAGATCGGCTTAGACAATGCCCCAACAGAGAAGACTATGGCCATGATCTCCTGGAGGGCAGGTAGCGGTTCTAAAAGATAGCGAGAGGAGAAAGAAAATTCTATAATTCCCTTCTCCAAAAAAGACCTAGAAGGGGTAGTGAATAAAAACGATGATAGCATCATCGTTTCTATGACGATCGCCAAACATCCTGTAAAGCGGATTTTGGTTGATAGTGGAAGCTCAGTGAATATTTTGAGTTATGACGCTTGTGTTAGAATGAATTTAGCTACAAGTTCTCTTCTACCTATCACCACTCCGTTGATGGGCTTCACTGGGGATTCAGTCTGGGCTGAGGGGAAATCGCTCTCCCTGTCACTGCCGGAACTCCGCCATGCCAGAGCACGGTTCTCATGAACTTCCTAGTGGTGCGGGTCCCTTTGGCATACAATGCTATTTTGGGGAGACCTGGCTTGAATTTGCTGGATGCTATCATCTCTACCAAGAGGTTACTTGTGAAGTTCCCCACCAGCGAAGGAGTAGGAGAAATGAGGGGAGAACAAAACCCGGAACCACTCTGCTACCACCTAGCCCCTAGTCCACAAGAGACAACATCGGCAACTACAACTAAACCGATCGACCCCCGAGACATGGAAAAGAGAGGGGAGCCAGCCGAGCACCTCCTGACTTTCCCCTTGGGAGAGGACCCCATGAAGACCATCCAAGTTGGGGCATTGCTTCTGGAAGAGGCCCGCGATCAGCTCCTTGCTTTCTTGTGTGCCAACTCCGACGTCTTCGTATGGTCGTCCTCTGATATGCCGGGCATCCTTGAGGAGATAGTCACTCACCAACTCAACCTCAAGCCAGAGTGTTGACCTGTCTGATAGAAGAAGAGAAGCTTCATTCCAGATAGGCAGAAGGCTGTCGACGAGGAAATCCGTAAGCTAAAAGCTACAGGCCATATTCGGGAAGTTCACTACCCCGATTGGTTGGCTAATGTCGTGATGGTCCGCAAGGCCAATAGGAGTTGGAGGATGTGTGTAGACTTTATTGACCTCAACAAAGCATGCCCGAAGGACAGTTTCCCTCTACCTCAGATCGATCAACTGGTGGACGCTACGTCTGGCCATGAAACACTTAGTTTCATGGACGCCTTCTCTGGGTACAACCAAATTAGGATGGAACCAACAGACGAGAAGGCTACCTCCTTCATAAACGAGAAGGGAATCTACTGCTACAAGGTGATGCCGTTCAGACTGAAGAACGCTGGGGCCACCTACCAGAGGCTGATGAACAAAGTCTTCGAGAACCAGATTGGATGCAACATGGAGGTATATGTGGACGACATGTTGACGAAAAGTGTCCGCGCCACCAGCCATATTGCTGACCTAATGGAGACTTTCGATAACCTCCACCGGTACATGATGAGGCTAAACCCCTGCAAGTGTGCCTTTGGGGTGACAGCCAATAAATTCTTGGGTTTCATGGTGACCCAACGAGGAATTGAAGCGAACCCCGATAAAGTCCGAGCCATCTTGAACATGAGATCTCCCACCAATAAGAAGGAAGTGCAGCGTTTGGCTGGAAGGGTAGCAGCCCTGAGCCATTTTTTGTCTAAGTCCGTAGAGATATGTTTGCCTTTCTTCAAGGCACTGAGCAGAGTCAATGGTTTCGAATGAACCAAGGAGTGTCAGGAGGCCTTCGAAGGAATAAAAGAGTTCCTATCCACCCCACCACTGCTGTCCAAGCCAAGGGGTGGAGAAGAACTCTTCTTGTACCTCGTCGCTTCCCCCGAAGCTGTTAGTTCCGTGCTAGTGCGCATGGACACTGATGGGACACAAAAGCCGGTGGACTACACCAGCAAGGTGCTGCACGATGCGGAGACAAGATACTCGAAAGTCAAGAAGGTTATCTTTGCACTGATCGTCTCTGCGCAGCGCCTCAGGCCCTATTTCCAAGCTCACCCAATCGTGGTGGTCACCGACCAACCGCTCAAGGCGGTCCTGTCCCATCCTGATACTTCTGGCCGGCTGGCAAAGTGGACGATCAAGTTGGGAGAATTTGACCTATCGTTCTGACCAGGACAGCTACGAAGTCCCAAGTCTTAGTGAACTTCGTGGTCGAAGGCACCTGGACAAAAGAGCAAAGAGAAGAATCCCATGCGAACCCTTCGGATGATGAAATCAAGGAGGGAGGGAGCGACTGGCTCCTCCACGTGGATGGGGAATCAAACTCTCAGGAAAGTGGAGCGGGCCTCATTCTAGCCAGCCCAAACGGAATGGTGACTGAATACGCCCTTCGTTTCCTTTTCCTAGCTACCAATAACCAAGCCGAGTACGAAGCCCTACTATCTGGGATACAGTTGGCTTGCGAGCTCAGGGTGAAACCCCTCAGAGTTTTCACCGACTCTCAGTTAGTCTGCAGCCAGATAAAGGGGGAATACGAGGCACGAGATCCCAACATGTCACGTTACCTGAGTATGGTACAGTCGCAGGTCTCTCCCCAAGCCCGTTTCAACATCAGTTACATTCCCCGGAAGGAGAACGCTAGAGCTGACGCACTATCTCGTCTAGCCACATCGGCCGACGGAACCATGGGAAGAACCTATGTGGAGCACTTGGAGGCTCCAAGCATTGACACAATAAAAGAGTCCATGCCAGTCAGCCAGGAGCCTTCTTGGATGGATGTTTACACCAAATACTTCGCTACTGGAGCCCTCCCAACTGACCCCGCCGAGGTCAAGATTTTCAAACAACGAATACACAAGTTCCTAATGTTCGATGGACAGCTATATCGGAGGTCCTTTTCTCATCCTCTCCTAAGGTGTGTCGGTCCCACAGATGTTGACTACATCCTTTGAGAGATCCATGAAAGTATCTGTGGAAGCTACTTGGGGGGCAGAGCACTGTCATACAAAGCCCAACGCCAAGGCTATTACTGGCCCACCATGCGGGAGGACGCCGCTGAGCTGGTCCAGAAATATGATAGTTGCCAGCGGCATGCAAACATTCAATGACTGCCAACTTCTCGGCTGAGCCCTCTATCGGCACCATGGCCGTTTGCCCAGTGGGGATGGACATCTTAGGACCTTTCCCCCAGCTTCTGGCCAACGAAGGTTTTTGCTCATCGCCATCGATCATTTCACTAAGTGGGTGGAAGCCGAAGCGCTGGCCAAGATTACTGAAGCTAAGGTGAGGAGTTTCTTTTGGAAGTCTATTATCTGCCGATTTGGGCTACCCCAGATGCTTGTTACCGACAACAGGCACCAATTCGACAATGGCCCATTCAGAGACTTTTGTGCTGAGCTAGGGATACACCAAAGGTTCACTTCTGTCGGTCACCCGCAAACTAACGGGGCTACCAAGGTGATGAATCGGACAATCTTATAGGGACTCAGGACACGCCTGGATAACTTCAGGGAAGATGGGTAGAAGAGCTCCCAAACGTGCTGTGGGCTTATCACACGATACCCCGGGCTCCAACTGAAGAGACCCCGTTCAGCCTTGTCTTCGGAACAGAAGCTGTCATTCCAGTGGAGATCGATGTCCCCAGTCCCCGGATACAGTCATACAACGAAGATGATAATCCTAGTCAACTAAGGGCCAACCTCGACTTTGTTGAAGAGCTTCATGATCAAGCACGAATCAGAATGGCCTCTTACCAACAAAGGATTGCAAAGTATTACAACGCCCGAGTTCGTCCCAGGACATTCTTCCCAGGGGACTTGGTCCTCAGGAGAGCCATAGTCTCCAAACCTACGGAGGGAGGTAAACTATCTCCCAATTGGGAAGGGCCCTATCGAGTCACTCAAGCACTCCACCACGGGGCTTACAGAATCGAGGAGCTAGACGGGAAACCTCTCCCTCATACCTGGAATGCGGACAACTTCCAGCGGTATTATCAGTAGTCCATTGCCATATTTGTTTTGAACATTACCCTATAATTATCATTCATCTTTTTGCACTAACGGAAGTGTTTAAGCATTCTAGCTCCTCACCTGAGCTCGGCTCCGCGTCGGCACTCTAAGCCCGGCTCCGTGTTGGCACTCCAAGTCCGGCTCCACGCCGGCACTCCAAGCCCGGCTCCGCATCAGCAACGAGCTCGAGTCTCCCCTTGGCAATTAAGCCTGAGTCTCCCCTCGGCAATTAAGCTCGACTCTACGTCGGCACTCCAAGCCTAGCTCCGCGTCAGCAACAAGCCCGAGTCTCCCCTCGGCAATTAAGCCCGACTCCACATCGGCATTTCAAGCCTGGCTCTGTGTCAGCAACAAGCCCGAGTCTCCCCTCGGCAATTAAGCCCAAATCCATATCGGCACTCCAAGCCTTGAGCCGCATGGACAACACTACTGGCTTCGGCCTCGCCATGGCTTCCAGCTTCAGCCTCGCCATGGTTGTCGGCTTCGGCATCGCCAAGGCTGTCAGCTTCGGCCTCGCCATGGCTTCCGGCTTCAGCTTCGCCATGGCTGTCGGCTTTGGCCTCACCATGGCTTCCGGCTTTGGCCTCGCCATGGCTGTCGACTTCGGCATCGCCATGGCTGTCGGCTTCAGCATCGCCAAGGCTATCGGCTTCGGCCTCGCCACGGCTTCCAGCTTCGGCTTTGCCAAGGCTGTCGGCTTCGGCCTCGCCATGGCTTCCGGCTTCGGCCTTGCCACGGCTTCTGGCTTTGGCCTCGTCATGGCTTCCAGCTTTAGCCTTGACATGGCTGCCGGCTTCGGCCTCGCCACAGCCACCGGTCTTGGCCTCTCTTCCTTCTTGGTCGTTGGCTCTGGCTTCAGCCTTGTCACGACTACCAGCTTCGACTTCACCTCGACCACAATCCTTGGTTTCGGCCCCAATCGATGGCCTCAACTTCACTTTGGCCTCAGTCTGACCTCAATCCTTTGGCTTTAACGCTAGTATCGGCTATTCTCTAAAAACGACTCTTACCTACTCGCGTTACCATACTCACCGGAACTAGCTAACTATGGGCAAATCAAGGGAAGATTGAAGTGTTCATTAATAGCAAAACAGTCTTACAAAATTGTCGGTCAAAGCCGGACTTGATACAACCAAAAAGAAAAAGTTAAGATTCGACTGGGTCTGAGCCATCGTCCTCCTCGTCTGGCTGAAGATCCTCAATCCCTTCGAGGCTGTATAGCTTTTAGATTTTTTCTTTGCAATCCTAGAAGCCGCCGTCATACGCAAATGCCATTGTCTCAGCCAATTCTTTGTTGAAAGCAGTAGACTTCCTGAAATCTTCTATAGCCTCAATGGCCTTCTTCTCGGCCTTGGCGGCCCTTTTTTTGGCTTCAGCCATCACCGCCTTTAGATTAACAATCTCAGCATCGGACCGGCGGGCGATTTCCTTAGTGTTCTCGGCTCTCTCCTCGGCCACACCGATTTCGATGGAGGCAGAGTGAAGTTAGCTCTTCAACATATACACCTCCGACTCCGCCACCTTCAACTTTTCTTCCGCCTCTCTTTGCTTTTCCTCGGCCACTTGAGCATTGTCCAGCTCATTGGCCGCTTGGCGCTGGGCCGCCTCCAGTGCATCTTCCACCTTCTTAGCCCTAAGCCGGGCAGCCTCGGCTTCGGCTTCAGCCTTCTGTGTTCGGGCAGTCTCCACCCAGACCTCTTCCAAGGCCGCCTCGGCCCTCGCCTTTACTTCTTGAATCTCTTCTAGTGACTGATCGAGAGCGGCCTGACACTGGGACCAAAGGCCCCTCATGGCGGTCAAGGAGTTCAATGCCTGCGCAAATCTCATAGTTAGATGAATAAACAGGAATAATAGAGGTTGACAGGAGAACAATATTTACCCAAAGTTAGGCCACGGACGCCTCTCGGAAGAATAGAGGACTTTTGGTGTCGAAGATACCTCTGCAACTCGGGCATAGAGGCTTCGATCAATGTTTTCTCGGCCCAGCGAGTGTGATGAGACAAAATTGACTGGAAGGAAATGTCGATCTCTTCCTCTTCGGCGGACTCCATGGCGATCGGCACAGGCTCGACTTCTGACTGCACGACTGGCACCTCGGCTTGAGTAGGTCCAGCTCCTGCTCCCTCACTAGAAGGGGCAGCCTCCAGATCAGGTCCCGAAGCCGCATCGGTTGGCTCCACCTCGGGGGCCATTGGAGGTGAGGACGGCGCCTCAGCCCTTCGCTCCAGAGGGGTGTCCGTCAGGTCGATTGGGGATGGTGCATAAGGTGGAGAACGAGTCCGTCCTTCCTCGGCCTCGTCCCTTGCTGAAGCCTCTCTAGCTTCAGCTTCTTCGACAACCTTAGTGGCAACCTCCCTCCTAGCGGGGGCCTCCTCTTCCCGAGCTTTTCTTTTCTTTGTGGCGGCCCTCCTTGTCTCACGGAGCGATGGTGCCATACCTGCGAGCCAATAAACTTTGGTCAAAAGGGGAAGAAAAGAAAAGATCAAGAGGAAAGGCTGTACTGCTCACCATCACCAGAAATAATACCCGCTAGCCGAAGATTCTCCTCGGCTAGTAGCCAGTTGCAGCGAGGGACGTTGGCAGTAATTAACTGCCCGAATGCCTCCTGATCCTTTGGAAGAATTCTGGGGTCTTTGTTGGCCTCAGTATCAGGTATTCCCCACTCAGTCTTCACTTCGTCGATTTGGGCAAAGAACAATCTATTTTTTCATCCCTTAACCGAAGTGGGAAGATGCAGCCTAAGAATTCTAGTGGGCCTAGGGGTAAAGGACCACCAGCCTGATTATTTCCTAAGGGTATAGAAGCTACGAAAGAAAGAAATCATGGCCTCTATCCCATGTATGTGGCATAGCACTAGGAAACCTACAAGAGTCCGAATGGAATTCGGGACCAATTGAGCTAAAGCTAAAGAGTACCTATCTAAGACATTTAATATGAAGGGATGAAGGGGAATACGAAGGCTAGCCTTGAAGTAATATTCATAAAGGGAAACCCTATCGGGACAAGAAGAGGTTATCCTATCCTCAGGAAGAGGCCTGTATAGGCGGAGGTTGGTAGGAATCTGATAACGAGCCCGAAGATTAATAATCTCCTAGGCCGTCATCACAGAGGCAGTCCCCTTGGGGGACTCCCCCGCGTGAGAGGGGTCGGCGATGGCCGGACGGCGCCGGGCGAGGGTCTGTCTGGCGGCCGAGCGATCCTCGCCGAGAGATCGCCCGACCACTTGTGGCTGCTCCGCTGGGACATCTTCCGTGGAGGTGGACCAGCTGAATGCCGAAGAAGGGGCAGACTGTTGAGGAAGGTCAGGGGAATAGCCCCCAGAACCAGAAATAGAGCATGAAAGGGATGAATCGGCCATGGTAGCAGAACTAACCTGGAGAACTTGAGCACGAAGAATCGAAGGTGAAGGACTCAGGAAGATGGAAGATGAACAGGCACGGGCGAAATCAAAGTTGGGACAAAAACAGAAGCAACAAGGACATCTGGAGCCAAGAACATCACCCTTTATAGACTTGTCTTATCAAAATCGTCCCGCTATTTTCGTTCCGACTACGTGCTCGCTTCCCATTGGGGGCAGCTATGGCAACCACCTAGAGCGTTGAACTCGGAGGCCACTGCCAACGAAGAGATAGCGGTGACCTCAACGTAATGATGTGTTCGCCCCATACTTGAGAGAGATCCACCTCGATCCCAATAGTCGAGGTGGGCTAAATGATGGCATCGTAGCGTCCGATGCATATTTAAGGGCAGGGCCCTTGGCATGTGGCACCTGAAGATTAGCCACCGGGTGATAAAGTGCCCCCATTCGATGGTAAGTGCATTCTCACCCATCTCGGGGGCGGGGGGGCACCTGATATAGCTAATCAACTGTCATGTGGTACGATAACACCATGCTATTTTTTTGGATAATTATCACTAGCTTAAGACTCAGTCGTAGCTCCGATTTCAACGTCGGCCTCGGATTCGGCTCTAACTCAGCTTGAGCCTCTGATTCAGCTTGGCCTCAGCTTCGACCTTTGATTTGGCTTAGCCTCAGCTTCGGTCTCGGATTCGGCTTGGCCTCAACTTCGGCCTCGGATTCGGCTTGGCCTCAACTTCGGCCTCGGATCCGGCTTGGCCTCAGCTTCAGCCTCGGATTCAGCTTGGCCTCAGCTTCGGCCTTTGATTCGGCTTGGCCTCAGCTTCGGCCTCAGATTCGGCTTGGCCTTGGCTTTGGTCTCCGATTCCACTTACTTTCTGTTCAAGCTACATGCTCCCTACATTCATGAAACCAACTCCGAGTATCAAGCTCAGTGATGTAAAACACCAACTACGACACGGCTGGCCCGCATATCATGGCTAAATTTGCAAGAAGTTGCCAGCACGCTCAACAGTCATCGGTATTTATGGCACTCACCTCGCAATGAGGTACCGGCCTACCGTTCACAGGATCGATCCGGAGGGATTCGATGGCTCCAATGGAATGAGGTAAAAGGAACACCCCCCCCCCCCCCAAACAGGTATAAAAAGAAGACCCCGAGCTTAGGGCAGGGGATCTTCTTCTTCTTCTTCTTCTGTCTGGAACAAATCCACGAGAGATTACTGTTCTACAAGCTCACTAACATGAGCATCGGAGGGTCCCCACCGAAACACCGGCTCGGGACTTCTTGCAGGTTCCCGAAGGAAGAAAGCAACCTTTCCCTCTCCTCGAAGGCCCACGAAGATCTCAGCACACCCAGCGCTCATCACAAGTGACTTGGCAGCAACAAGCACAAAACCCAACCATAAGCTATCCTTAGCTTGTCCCGAGGTATACTACATCCACTAATTCAATCCCCTGATTGAATTAGCCAATTACAATGAAAAATAAAGTTTACAATACAAGATAGCTCCTTAAGTGAGCAAATATGCAATTAAATGAACAAGGGTAAGAAAAGGCTATTTGAAGCGAATTTGGTTTGAGCTTTTCTTCTTTTCTTTTTTTCCTCTTCTCCTTTGAAATGTTGAATCAGGCCTTAGTTCAGATTCTTCACAAAAATTGCAGTTGAGAAGTTGAAAAAAATAGGGCTTTTGCTTTCTTTTTCTTCACTTGGAAAATCCTCTGATTTTGAACTTGAATGCTTTGGATTTCTCTTTCGGACTCTCTTGGATTGGTTGATGTAAGCTCTGAGACTTTCCTTTTGATTTCTCTCTCAAGATTTTTAGATTTTTCACAAAATATTCCTTTTTTTTTTTCTATTTTCCTCTTTTTCTTTTTCTTCTCTTTTCAAATGGACAGTTCCCCCTTTTTATAGATCCCTTAATCCAAGATTAGATGAAAAAATAGCCGTTGTAGAGTAGTTGGATTGCTTCTACACATAGAAAAATAGCCGTTAGAGATTACATGGAAAAATATTATTGTTGGAGTCCGTTCTGACATTTGAAAAATCCGTTCTTGACAGGTTGGAGTCGGCTCAACCTTTCAGGTGTCGACTCCGAATTGGGGTGTCCAAAAATAATAATAAGAAGTTCGTTGAGGAGTCGGCTCCGAAAAAGTTAAGTGTCGCTCGGCGCTATCGGGAGTCGGCTCCGAAATTCCAAGGTGTCGACTCTAACTTTGTCCAAAAATATGCTCTCTGTTCTTAGGTTAGAGTCGGCTCTAGAAACTTAGGTGTCGACTCCGCAACTTTCAGGTGTCGGCTCCCGAACTTTAGGTGTCGGCTCCGAAAACTGAAGCAGAAACCACTTCTCTATATCTCGGGTTGGAGTCGGCTCCGAAACTCTAGGTGTCGACTCCGGACCATGCCGAAAATGTAGAAAGGTTCTGATACGCCCTGGGGTCGGCTCCTGACTATTTGGGTGTCGACTCTAAGTTCTGAACTTACATATTTTCTTTTCAATTTTGATTCAAAACTCATTTCCTTATACCTTTTGACTGATTAAACATTTTTAATCCCTGAAACACTTATTAAATTTGTTAGAAACATAGTGAATATACTCATGTCTTTTGTTAATCATCAAAATCAATAATTGAGTCAACATTATCCCCAAGATCTTCTTCAGCTTCTCAAGCAAGCATTCACTTCTGAGAAGGTCAGGCCTACTAGCCATCGTTGATTCATATAAGACAAATTCTGGCACAAGCCTAAGAAGTCATAATCCATTATGATGCTTTAATGGCCTAGATCAAGCCCGAAAAGTCATCATCCATCATGAAGTTTTAATGACTTTGGTCAGATAAGCCTCAAAAGATGATCATCTGCCATGAAGTATCAATGACCTAGTTCAGATGAGATGAATCAATCCTACTAATTCTGACGTTCCATTCGCAAAAGTTATTGCTCATAATATGCCAATCTTATCAAGCAAACCACACAGACTCAGAGTATCAACAAAACGGGTAAAAGGGACCTTCCGGACTAAGATATGAACACTCAAGCAAACACTTAAAGAATGTTTTTACCTTCTTCCCAAGACTAATTCGAGCTTCTTCAAGCTTACGGTTGTGATTCTGATCGCTAACTTAAGTGTCGAAGGGTCCCTACCAGAATATCCGATCTTCGAAACTTATTGCATTTCTCGGAGCTGAGGCAAAGCTTCTTCACTAAATTCATAGCCCATTTACTGACGCTCAGGGACGTCAGCTTAGAATGATCAGGCACCATCAAATAGTATTATATTATTATTATAAATATTATTATTCATATAATATAAAAGATATATTATTAATATAATATTGATTATTATATGTATAATAATAGTTAATATTATATAATAATATATTATTATATATTATTATTTTAAAAAAGTTATGTTGTGTTTCTCCCAAAAAAAAAGTTACTTAAAGATAAAAGGTAAAAATTCTGTAACCAAAATTTTTTTTTTGATGAATTTTATGTTTCTATTTTAAAAAATAAAAAATAAGAAATTATTTTTTACTTTCTTTTTCTATGGAAAAATAAAAGTATTTTTAGATTATTTTTAATTTTCTATCATTTTCTGAGTTGCATTTTTGAAAATCTATTTTTATTTTTATATTTTTTAAAAAATAAAAATAAAAAATAAAAGTATTCTCGAGCAAGCAAAGGCATCCTAATTCTTAAGATCCGCCTTCTCTTATGCACGCTGTGTAGGGCTGAAAACGGATCAGATACGGATCGGATAGTAGTATATCCGTATTTGTATCCATATTTTTTAACGAATACGAATACGGATACGAATACTAAATGGATATTAAAATTCATATCCATATTTATTCTAAACGGATACGGATACGAATCGGATATCAAGTATATCCATATTTATTATATACGGATATGGATACGAATCGGATATTCAGCATATCCATATTTATTATACACGGATACGGATACGAATCGGATATCCAGCATATCCATATTTATTATATACGGATACGGATACGAATCGGATATCCAGCATATCCATATTTATTATATATGGATACGGATACGAATAGGATATCAAGTATATCCATATTTGTTATATACGGATACGGATATGAAGATAGAAATTTCTATGATCTCACGATGGTATTATATGATGAATAGTTGTGAAAGAGTTAATAAATAGAGGAATACTAAAGAAGCCACTAAACTCCCTACTGTCTACCACAAGAATAAAACATAGGCAATAAGAATATGGCTACATAAATCTTCTCTTAATAAACTTGAAAGAAGTTAAAATCCACAACAAATCCAACTAAGCAACAGTGTAACAGGATCTAAAATATTTGAGGTGGAAATCATTAAGCATTGAGACAAGAATTTTCACGGAAATGTAGACATATATAAGAATTTGCAGTTCACTAATACAAAAAAATGCATAAATACAACAGGAAAAGCAAAATGTCAAGCATATTTTCTTGAGTACTACTAAGAAATACAAGTAGCATGTTTCTTAGGACTTACCAACATTGGTGTTATGTACATAGCAAGTTCACCAAAGAATGGCAGGAAAGAAGCCTTGAAAGTTTTGATCAAAGTGCCCAAACAATTACCAACCTGAAGAACACAAAGGAACAAAAACATAGGACAAAGTCACAAAGGTCAAGTTTTATAATATATAAATAATCATATCAAGGGGCTAGGCTTAAAATAAGTAATTTGTCAAGCATCCACGAAGTATGATTTTTGAAAATATAGCACAGACCTGATCAAAGACGGATGATTCTTGAAAATATATCACAGACATGATCAAGGAAATGAATAAATATCCTCCAAGACGCTAGTAACTTATCTGATATAGGGACATAGTTTGAGTTGGCTCAGAAAGACATTATCAGCTGTTATTTCCTGATGGTTACAATTTGCATGCATCCGAGTCAGGAAATGCTATGAATCTGCCTAACATCATGGCCCTTGGCTCAGATAGAGTGTCAAACATATGCTTCACAAATCACAACGGTTGCATTTAGAAATGCCCTCCAAGTCATGATTTCAGTGTCAAACATATGCTTCACAAATCACAACGATTGCATTTACAATGCCCTCCAAGTCATGATTTCACAGCCCACACATTGAGCATCAAAACAAATTGGAAGTCCCTATCATCATTGCCAAATTAAATTGAATAGGCTCAAAATATTATCACAGCCCACACATGCACAAAGTTTTTGTTGACGATAAATCTTAAATGCATCTCATCAACTCAAATGTCATAAGAAGTATTTCATAAACTATTAAGTAAAAAGTTCATAAATCATTGAATAACATCATATGACAATCTTCAATGCTCTAATCATCCTGAAATAAAACATGTTAAGAATATTATTAGTACAAAAGTTCAATATATATAAATAAAAATAATAACTTATTTTTAAAAACTATACATCATTTGCATTTACCTTATCCAATATATCAGGAGAATTGAGATCATGAACAATGGAAGGAATATGACCTGAAACGAAATTTTAAAAAATAGTAAAATATTATAAATAAATTAAATCTAATAAAAAGTATTGTATAAAATGCAATAAGTTACCTTTTTTCTCGAATCTCAACCAATCTTGAAGACAAATCACAGCTTCAACAATATCAGGATCTAATGAACTTCGAAATGCATCTATCACTCGTCCACCTGTACTAAATGCTGATTCTGAAGCTACAGTAGATACTGGAATTGCCAAAATATCTCTTGCAATCCGAGATAAGATAGGATACTTTGGACCATTAGATTTCCACCAGCCTAAAATATCAAAAGCATCACCTTCAATCCATGGCCAAATAGATTCCTCCATATATATATCCAAATCTGTTCTAATTTGTTGTTGCTGTGCATTCTTCTTCATAAATTGTGCAAACCTTTTTTTTTCCTTCCATCTCATCAAACTCATCAGAAATATATCCGCTATCTCTCGATGAACCAATATCATGAGTAATTGGAATAGAAAATGAAGGAAATTTTTTTTCATACTCACTATAAAGGTTTCGAATAACATTTTGAACATCACCGACCTCTTTTTCTCCATTAAAAGAGTAAATCTGTGAGTAATAAAATTCTACCATCTTCATTTTGTAACGAGGATCTAAGAATGAACCCACTGCTAGCATAAGATTAGATTGCTGCCAATATTTGTCAAACTTCTCCTTCATTGATAATGCCATAAAGAGAAAAAGTTGATCCTTAGGATTTGTGCACCATTCAATAATTTGCAATTGAATTTCACAAAATTCTTGAAAAAAGAGATTTGCAGTTGGATATAATGTGCCTGAAAGGAGCTCGGTGATGTTATAGAAGTTTTTCAAAGCTTGACAAAATATTTTTACCTCTATCCAATTATCATTTGTTGGGCACATATCATATTTGTATGGATCAAGACACTGCAATCTTTTAAAAGCTTCTTTATAATAACAAGCATCCCTTAGCATCATGTACGTAGAGTTCCATCGTGTTGGGACATCAATTGACAAACCTCTACGTGTATCCAAATTACATTCTTTAGCCCTCTTTTCAAACTCCTCTAACTGTAGTGGAGAGATTCGAACAATCTTCACCATTTCTCTGATATTTTCAATTGCCATATTAATTTTTTTTAGTCCATCCTGCACAACTAAATTAATAATATGTGCAGCACATCTCACATGAAAGAACTGGCCATTACATACAAGTGTTCCTTGAAGCCTATCCACGATTTCTCTGACACACACATCATTGGCACGATCATTATCCAATGTTAATACAAATAACTTACGATCAATGTTCCAATCAATCATATTTTTGATAAATGTATTACACAAATTGACTCCAGTATGTCTTCCTCCCATATGCATAAAATTAATTATTTTCTTTTTCAAATTCCAATCATCATCAATGAAATGTGCTGTCACACATAAATAAGACTTGTTTTGTCTAGAAGTCCACAAATCCATAGTTGCACTTATCCGACATGAAAGTAGACCAAACATATCATAAACTTTTTTCTTTTTCTCTAAATATGTTTCCATAATCCCTTTTCTAAGGGTTATGCGGCTCTTTAATTCAAAAGATGGTCTTAAAGACTTAACAAAATCAATAAATCCTTCATGCTCAACCATAGCAAATGGGTATTCATGCATAACAAACATCTGTATAAGCTTCTTACGACTAACATCTCCATCATATGTATAGGACTCAAAGAACAAGTGCCATCCTCTTTTTGCATTGATGTTTGTAACATTAGTTGGCCTTTGACATTAGTATTCTTCAAAAATGAATGGCACTTATCAAGATGATTTTTCAAATGTGTTGTCCCCAACCTACTATCTCCATTAAATATTCTTTTGCAGTGATTACATCTTGCTTCTTCTGTTTTAAAAATATTTCCATCAACTTCCTTTTCTAATTCATACTTTGTAAAATCATCCCAAATTTTAGATGTTAACTTTTTCTTTTGTCTTTTCCTCTCTGTTTGATTTGTAGGCTCAACTGATTTGCTATTTGCATCTTCAATGGTTCCACTAGAAGACATGATATATAAGAACTGCATTTAAAATAAAAAAAATAAAATATATAATAAGAAAATCCATGATCACACAAGTCAATGAGAATTCCATCACAAAATATATATATATTAACATACTCAAGCAGTCATTCAATTTCATGTGTTGGAAGAGACAATCAACAATGAGCATGCAAGAGATTAGATTATAAGAACAATTCTTATGAAATTAATGTGAAAGACATTGGAAGATCCCACTCGACTCAAGTGAAGCTATATTTAATCACTCAAGAAAATTTGCATTGACATGGTTCTCACACAATTAACAGAAAGTCTAATATAAAGTTTAAAAGATTTATTATTTTTTAAGCTTTTGAGATTAGATTCGAGTTAGATTAAGGGCTAATACTTTGAGCCTTGGGCTAAGTCTGGGCCATGCTAAGTAAGCTTGATTCAATATATATATATATATATATATATAGGTCTGGGCCGTCTGGCCCAAAGTCAACCTGGCTTGATGGACTGGTTAGCACAAACTTAATTCCAGCACTATTTTGGTCCCATTGAAATCTCTAAAAGACTTTGCCTTTTCCGTTGGTTCAAACTTGATTGCTTAGGCTTGTATATAGATTATAGCATCATTAGCATGCATTGGTACCCAACCCAAAGAGGCAAAGACACTAAGACAGTCAGTGACTCAGTGTAGCAGTAAACACTGAAACAATAAGTTCTCTGCATTATAAATAACCAAATTAACAAACGCAGCACATACGTGATACGTCTCGTTGGGAAGACATTCATCCTTTCATGAGGAACAGACAATAAAGCATGAGGAGGCAAAAGGTTAGAACGATCCAGTGAGCAGTCAGCAGACAATAACTAATAAAGCATGAGAAGACATTCATCTGATTTTTAGATGACACCATGTCTCATTGTTTGAAGAAATAGCAGTCAGCAGATCAATCATCCCATCCTTGAGAAATAACTTCCGTCTTACATCTTCACAGAAGGAAGCTCCAATCGGACCAATCCAATCCTCTCAGAAGTTCAGAACTCAGTTGGTATAGTGGTATAAATGGGAATCCAACTCAATCTCGCATTTTAAAGCGTAAGAATTGGATTCAAATGGCATAATTCTATCCCAGGAAATTGGATTAACAATTCCATGTGTTAAGAGGATGGTTCCAGTCTAAATGTTAAGAGGATGTTTCCAGTTCTCATACCTCTCTCGAAGAAGAAGAAGAAGACGAAGAAGAAGGGAGCCCTGTTGTGTTGGCTGTAGCTCCCCTGTTTCTCTCGAAGAAGAAGACGAAGAAGAAGGGAGCCCTGTTGGCTGTTGCTCCCTGTTTCTCTCGAAGAAGAAGACGAAGAAGAAGGGAGCCTGTTGGCTGTTGCTCCCCTGTTTCACCTGAAACAGGGGAACAATCGAGGAAGAAGAAAGCTTCGATTCTCTGGTGAAACAGGGGAACAATCGAGGAAGAAGAAAGCTTCGATTCCTCCGCCACTCTCTCCCTCTCTGAGTCTCTCTCCCTCCCTTCCTCTCTCTCTCTGAAATTGGGAATGTGGGAAGGATCAAGGTTCATTGGTTCAAGGAAGCTTACCTGTGAAGTGTGAACTGTTGGCTGATGCGGCGCAGCAGCGAAGATTAGCCGATTAGGGGAAGGATGCTTCGTGAGAATCGTGACAGCTCCTCCTCGACCGTCTGCCGTCTGGTCCGTCGTCCGTCTCCTTCGCTGCCGCAGTGCCACCTCCGCAGATCGCTCCCAGCCCCCAGGAAGTTTGGATGTGGACGGTGGAGTGGAAGACGAAGACGGAAGAAGGAAGATCAAAGAACTCCGTGACTCCGTCTCCTTCGCTTCTCCTCCACGGATCGATCCCAGGAAGTCTAGAAGTAGATGCTGATGTCGACTGTGGAGTGGAAGACGAGACGAAGAAGAAGAACGGTGAACAGAAGAGAAGATTGGAAGAAAGCTCGCTGTGCACTGTGCAGTGAAGAACTGAGGTGACTCAGGTGAGGAAGAGCCGAAGTCGTGCCGAAGTGAAGTAGGGAGTCAGAGAGTTTGCGATCCGTATCGACGTGTCGATCATGCATTTCTTCCGGGCGTTGTGATGTTATTGTTTTAACTTAAAAATTGGCTCTCTGTTTCGCTTGGGCCGTCCCAGACTCCCAGCGCCCGGGCTGGCGTGGCGTGGCGGGCTTTGAAAAGGAAAATTCAAAAGTTAAATAATAAAATATTATATTATTATCCCTCCAGATATAATAAAATGGATATCCGTATCCGTATTTAAATATGTATATAAATCCGTATCCATATCCGTATCCGATTATTTTTTGGATTAGATATCCGAATCCGATTAAACAGTAAAATAACTATTCGAATTTGATATAATTCGAATACGGATCCGGATCCGATCAAGATTTATCCGATCCGTTTTCAGCCCTAACGCTGTGCGGACGTTCTCGATCATGTAGGCCTCTTATAACAACGGTAAAAGCACTGTGTTGACTTTCTTACCCCATAGGGATTATAATGATAAAAAATGGCAATTTTAAGAACATCTTAAAAACATTTTATACTTCGGACCAAAGCTAAAACATCATGAAGAACATCTTAAATATAGTTTTGTTTTATGTATATATAATAATTCAGAGGGCGTCCCACAAGGGACCCTTGCTCCGCATGATGGCGAGCTTCTTGCTTTCCCCGCCGGCGGCCACCGGCCCTCGCTGCGCCCTCCACAACAGCCGCCGTGGCGGTACCGCCGGCGGTGGCAAGCACATCCACCGCCTCCTCTCCTCGCTCCACGCCGCCGCCGACCCCTCCTCGGCCGATGGCCTCATCCGGAAGTTCGTCGCTGCCTCATCCAAGTCCGCCGCCCTCACACCCTCTCCCATCTCCTCTCCCTCTCCTCCCCCTTCGCCCTCCCCGTAATTCCCCCGCTCCTGCTCCCTTAAATTATCCACAGGGGCAAAATATTTTCGAAAATTGAAGAAAGGTTCCATTTTTGTGCAGGCTTATAGAAGAATCAGCGAAACCAATTGGTTCAACTGGAACCCGAAGCTTGCTGCCACCATGGCAGCCGTGCTCAAGAAGCAGGGCCGCGCCGCCGAAGCCGATACGCTAATCTCGGAATCGATCTCCAGGCTAACTCCAATCAAGAAATCTCCCTCTTCTACTTCGACCTCATCGAGGCCTTCTCTGAGCGCGGATTGAAACACTACGCTCTCGAATTCTGCTCTCGTTTGCGTGAAATGCCGTGCTCTGGGAGGAAACTGTATGAATCGATGATTAAAGGCCTCTGCTTGATGGGATTGCCGGTTGATGCCGAGGAGAAGCTAAAGGAGATGGCTTCGTTGGGACTGAGGCCTTCCCCTTTTGAGTTTAGGTTGGTCTTGCGGAGCTACGGGAAGTTGGGCTCTTTCGCCGAGATGAGAAGGGTTCTTGGCATAATGGAGGATGCCGGACTTGCCGTCGGCACAGTTTGCGCCAATGTTGTTCTTTCTTGCTATGCTGATCATGGGGAGCTCGGTGATATGGTTTCTTGGATTAGAAAGATGAAGGTATTGGGTATTAGTTTCTCGGTTCGGACGTTTAATGTTGTGTTGAATTCATGCCCAGCGGTTATTTCAATGGTACGGGATGTTAAATGTATTCCTCTCTCATTTGCGGCTTTGGTCAAGAAGGTGGAGGAGGATTCTTTGCCGGATGAAGCATTGCTGGTTACGGAGTTGGTTGCTTCATCTGGTTTGATTGACATGTTGCGGTGGTCTCCTGATGAAGGGAAGTTGGACTTGCATGGGTTTCATGTGGCTGCGGCATACGTAATCTTATTGCAGTGGATGGAGGAGCTGAGAATGAGGTTCAGTGCGGATGAAGTTGTTCCTCTGGAAATCTCAGTTGTTTGTGGATCAGGCAAGCATAGCAATAAAACAGGGGAATCACCAGTGAAAATGCTGGTTTCAGAATAATGTTTCAGATGAATAGCCCAATGAGGATAGACAGGAAAATGCTGGTAGATTTGTTGCACGGGGAAAGGCAGTGCGTGACTGGTTATGCTAGTAATGAACCATCTAACTCAATCTGTTTGACAGCTTTGGTTGTAGTGGCTGTTGGCTCCATTATCTTGTCCTATATTCCTTGATTTGCTTGTAAGCTATTTTAGTTCAGTTTTTGCTTCTTAGTCTTCATTTCAGAATTCAGACCACTTTTTTTTTTCTGAAATGATGTCATATATGGATGATTATCTAACAATTCGTTTGAAATGATATCACATTAGCAGATTTAGAGATCATTTTTTTAGTGCAACCGTTGGCCTCTTTGTTTTCTTCTTCTTCTTCTGCACTGTGCTTGGCAGTTGAGTCTTTGTGTTCTCTTCTTTATCATGAACTGACACAGTGTGAGTGGATCTAGGTAGCGACTTTTCTCCATGGAACTCGCATGATGGCCATGAATAGGTTGCTCAGCCTAATTTGCAGGCTATGATACCAGCTAAAACCAAATATTTCCTTTTGGTTATGACACCAAGCCAATCTTTTGAAACATAAACTGAGATTTTGACGTTTGCAGCTCCTCTTCCTTTTCTTTGTCAGTTTTTCTATTGCCTTGTACTTGCAGCCATCAAAATGCGAGGTTCAGTTTATGATAAAATAACACCATGTGAATAGATCTAGGTAGCAAGTTTTATCCATGATATTCATATGATGCTCATGAGTAGGTTACTCATCCTCATTTGCAGTCTATAATATCTGCTAAAACCAAATATTTCCTGTCAGATATGAAATCAAGCCAAATCAATTGAAAGATAACAAATATTTTGATGTTTGCAACTCCTCTTCCTCTTCTTTATCAAGTTTTTCTATTATCTGCGGCCATCAAAATAGCAAGTCCAATATATCTCATTTTAAATTTTACACTTTCTGCTTAGAGAAGAGTCAGTGAAGGTCATAGACTCACATCTTTTAGTGTGAACTCAACAGTCACCTACCAACTTCTAGCTAACATTTAAAAACACCATCTTCTCTCGTATTTCCCTTTTCTTTATAAAATTATCTAATAAACTTGATTATTTGCACGTTTATCAAGTTTAGTAATTTCCATCAAAACACATACAAGAATTCTGCTTTATATACCTAATATTTTCTTCACAAATTGGATGGCATGTTAAGTGAAAGGCTTACAAATTCTGTAAGGACCTATTGAGAATCTTTCTCTTCATGGACAATATGAAGACAATTGTTAATACTATTACTTCAGCATGTGTGATCAATTGACTGATTATGAAGTATTTGATAAACAACCGAGATCCTATCAGTGATAAAATGCTTTGGATTTTTTTTTTTTTTACAATCGATTTTCCTTTTTATGAATTGATAAATGTAGTGCCATTATTTTGATGTACCTATCTTGTGTTTATCCGGTAGAATATTATCTGAAAGAAGGGGCAGAGAGGGTTGTGTGAGCAGAGATTGTGGGTAATGGGCCAAAATAGGCCTTGAATACCCTAATGGGCCTTGAAAGTCCATTACCTCCTTATGTATATGAATGAAAAAATTATGGGGATATTTAGTCTGACATCGAAAAAATCAAGAAAGGAAGGTTCACTTATATGAAAACCACTTTCTTAAAGCTTAAGTTCCTTATGCTCACAATAAGTGGAGCATCACCCTCGCGCACGCGCACGCACGTGTGCGAAGGGCGTAATAGGCGCTTTGTAGGCGCACTTTGCACTTCACACTTCGCACGTGCGCATCATTGCAAGGAGCTTGAGGGGCTTTAAATTTTTCCTAGATCAGGAGGATCCGACGGTGGAGACTGATCGGATCAAGATAAAGGGCTGAGATCAATTGACCGTTGATCATCGGATCAGGATCAGAACTGATCATTGATCGATCGGATGAAGGGTTGAGATGCGGTGATCAAATCACGATCGCGATCGCGATCCAACGGCTCACACCCATCGGTTGACCAATCAATAGGACCGTTGGTGATAAGGCGCTCCTCCGATCGATCAATGGTTGGTGATAAAGCATCTGTCCAATCGTACAGTTGGAGATAAGGCGTCGCTTCGATCAAGCCATTGTGATAAGAGATCATGAAAAGACGTATCATAGCCGCGCTATGACTTATCCGATCGCAGAATTGCTTTATCTGATTGGAGAAACTACCGTTCAGATTATAAAAAGGCTTATCCGATCGCCTGATCTGAAGATCACGATATCTAAAGGGCATATCAAGGGTGATAAGCCCTTAACCCTCACATTCTCCGATCAAAGAATTCAAATTAAATTAAATTCGTAGGGATGCTTTCAAAGGGCACCTAAAAATCTATAAATAGGACCCTAGACCTTCTCATTTCATTCATTCCAATTCCATTCTAAATTGAGTTCTCTTTTAGGCATTTGCATACTTTCCTAAGGGTAGTATAGCATAGTGCATTAAAAAGAGAGTAGCATTCTTGGTTCGAATTTTTGGTGAATTGTAATGCTGCTTTCATCAAAAGGAGACTGTTGTATTCTGGGAGACAATCATCATACTAACCGTGAGCACCATTGTGGGATGAAATTATCTTAAGGACATAGAGTGTAACTCTAGCATCAGTTTGATAGATTAGGTAGCCACCATCTGCTACACCCAACAATCTTAAGACAATTTCCTACTACCACGGAAGTGCTGCTGCAGATGGCTACTTTGACGACATCAGTTCAAGCACGGACTTCAAGAGGTAGCAACAAAAGATGCTGTTCTACCTCACAACTCTGAACCTGGTTAGAGTGCTGAATGAAGATCCATCTGTCCTGAAGGAAGGGGAGACCGACAAGCAAGTCATTGCTGCGGTGGAGGCATGGAAGCACTCAGATTTTCTTTGTAAGAACTACATCCTTAATGGTTGGACAATACCCTGTATAATGTGTACAGCAGTAATGCTACTGCCAAGGAATTATGGGCATCCCTGGATAAAAAGTACAAGACAGAGGATGTTGGACACAAGAAGTTTGTGGTTGGAAGGTTCTTAGACTACAAAATGGTCGACCACAAAACTGTTATGGAGCAAGTCCAAGAGCTCCAGATCATCCTGCATGAGATACATGCAGAGAGAATGTCTCTCAGTGAGTCATTCTAGGTAGCTGCCATCATAGAGAAGCTACCACCACTATGGAAGAACTTCAAGAACTACCTGAAGCATAAGCGGAAGGAGATGGGACTTGAAGACTTAATTGTCCGCCTGAGGATCGAGGAGGACAATAAAAGCCAAGACAAGAAGATAGGAGGACAACCTGCTGAGCTAAAGGCCAACCTCATAGAAGGGAAGAAGAAACGCAAGTTTCCAGGCAAAGGCTTTAAACAGAAAAAGGGCAATCCAAAGAAATATAAATTTAAGGGAAAGTGCTTTGTTTATGGAAAGCAAGGACACAAATCCAAGGATTGTTGTTTCAAGGATAAAGAAAAGAAAGAAGTCAATGTTACTAAAACCCTATCCAAAGAGGTATCCGAGATGATGCTGTAAGCTGTTGTATTTGAAGCAAACATGGTTGACAAAGCAAATGAATGGTACATCGACACTGGAGCTACCAGACATGTCTGCCCTGATAAAAGTATGTTCTCATCATATACTCCTATCAATGGTAGAAATTTGATCATGGGTAACTCTGCTACATCCAAGATAGAAGGACTTGGTCGCATTGTTATGAAGATGACATCTCGCAAGGAGCTTCTACTTAATGATATGCTACATGTCCCTGACATCCGAAAGAATCTTATATCAGACTCCCTCCTAAGCAAATATGGCTTTAGGATGGTCTTTGAGTCTGATAAATTTGTACTTACTAAGGGGGGAATATTTATTGGAAGGGGTTACTTGAATAATGGATTATTCAAGGTTAATGTAATGACTGTACACAGAAATCTTGAAATAAATAAAGCTTTTTCTTCTGCTTATATGATTGACTCCTCTTGTTTATGGCATGATAGATTAAAACATGTGAATTTTAATTCATTACAAAATTAATAAAATTAGAATTATTACCTAATCGTGAAATCGATCCACATTACAAGTGTGAAGTGTGTGTCGAAGCTAAGTTAACAAAAACATCATTTCCATCAGTTGAAAGAAATATTGAACCTCTTGTCTTAATTTACAGTGATCTATGTCACTTAAAGTTAATTTAAACTAGAGAAGGTAAAAAGTATTTTATAACATTTATAGATGATTCAACAAGATACTGCTATGTGTATCTACTAAAGTCTAAAGATGAGGCTTTAGAAATATTTAAATGTTATAAGAATGAAGTTAAAAATCAACTTGGGAAAAAGATTAAGGCCATAAGGAGTGATAGAGGTGGTGCATACGATGCACCTTTTGACGAATTTTGTCAAGAGCATGGCATTATTCATCAAACTACTGCTCCTTATTCGCCTCAATCTAATGGAATTGCGGAACATAAAAACCGCACATTAAAAGAAATGATGAATGCTATGTTATAAATTCCGGTATACTACATAATTTATGGGGAGAAGCAATTCTCTCAGCAAATCATATTCTTAATAAGATACCTCTTAAGAAAAAGAAAGTTATTCTATATGAGTTATGGAAAGGAAAGAAGCTTCTTACAATTACTTAAGAGTGTGGGGTGTCTAGCTAAAGTAGCTATTTTGGACCCCAAAAAGGTCAAGATAGGACCTAAAACTGTTGATTGTATATTTATCGGTTATGCACATAATAGTAGTGCATATCGCTTTCTTGTGTATAAATCAGATATATCTGATATACAGAAAAATAAAATCATGGAATCAAGGAATGCAACTTTCTTTGAAGATATATTTCCAAGCAAAAGGAAATTAGAAATAAGTTCAAATAAAAAAACTTATGATAATACTGATAGTAGTAGTCATCAGGAAGAATATCCTGAAGATGAACCCAGACGCAGTAAGAGACCAAAAGTTGCAAAGTCCTTTGGTCCTGATTATGTAACTTATATGTTACAAGATGAACCTCAGACATTCAAAGAGGCAATGTTTAATCCAGAAGCACCATTTTAGAAAGAAGCTGTCAATAATGAAATTGAGTCCATCATGCATAATCATACCTGGGAGTTGGTTGACCTACCATCTGGTATGAAACCTTTAGGGTGCAAATGGATTTTTAAGAAAAAGCTAAAAGCTGATGGATCATTTGACAAATAAAGCCAGATTAGTGGCTAAGGGCTTCAAACAAAAAGAAGGTATAGACTTCTTTGATACCTATTCACCAGTAAGTAGAATAACATCTATAAGAATGTTAATCACTTTTGCAGGCATTAACAATCTTGAAATTCATCAAATTCATCAAAACTGCTTTTCTGAATGGTGAATTAGATGAAGAAATATACATGGAACAACCTGAGGGATTTATTGTTCCAGGACAAGAAAAGAAGGTGTGTAGACTTGTTAAATCCTTATATGGATTAAAGCAAGCACCTAAGCAATGGCATATAAAATTTGATAATATAATGTTATCAAATGGATTCAAAATAAATGAATGTGACAAATGTATATATGCCAAAACCCTGCCTGAAGGGTATGTGATAATTTGCTTATATATAGATGACCTGTTAATCATTGGTAGTAATACTGAAATGATTAAACAGACAGAAAATGTTGATCAAACATTTTGATATGAAAAATATGGGTATTGCAGATGTTATACTAGGGATTCGAATCACTAGAACATCTGAAGAAATAATATTATCTCAATCTCATTATATTGAGAAAATATTAAATAAGTTTAAAAGGTATGATACTAGCCCGGTGAAAATACCTGTAGATGTTAATCTACATTTGGCTAAGTATACTGGAGAACCCATATCTCAATTGGAATACTCATGTATAATTGGCAGTCTAATGTATGTCATGAATTGCACTCGTCCTGACATAGCATACGCTGTCAATAAGTTGAGTAGATTCACAAGTAATTCAGGTCCAAATCATTGGACAGCTTTAATAAGGGTATTAAGATATCTGCGATATACCCTAAGTTATGGATTACATTATTCAAGATATCCAGCTGTACTAGAAGGATACAGTGATGCTAATTGGATATCTAACACAGAAGATACGAAATCCATAAGTGGATATGTATTCACCTTAGGAGGTGGTGCTGTGTCATGGAAATCTTCTAAACAAACATGTATAGCTTGATTCACTATGGAATCTAAGTTTATTGCTTTAGAAAAGGCAGTTGAAGGTGCAGAATGGCTTCGAAACCTTTTAGAAGATATTCCATGTTGGCCAAAGCCTGTGTCTGCAATATGCATACATTGTGATAGTCAATCGGTAATTTGCAGAGCACAGAATAAGATAGTCTAGACATATACGTCGCAGACATAATACCATTAAGCAGTTACTTGAAATTGGTGTAATTTCTATTGACTATGTTCAGTCAAAGAAAAACCTAACAGATCCATTAACTAAGGGGTTACCAAGAGATCAAGTAAACTGTTTATCGAGGGGAATGGGTTTAAAACCTATAACTGAAAAATCTTCATAGTGGATACCCAACCTAGCTGACTGGAGATCCCAAGATCTAGGTTCAAAAGGGATAACTAAATTATGAATAGACTTGATAGCACTAAGGATGTACAATCCTACTCATTCCTATGATAATTGGTGTTACCTGCTAAAGGTACTAGGATAAGCATTGCTTTTAATTATTCTTATGATATGAACATCATATGGGATATAGCAGGATACTCTTAATAAGAATCACCTATGTGAGTGTGAACTGGGCCAATTCTTTGAGAATTTTAAGGTTTAATTCTCTGAAGCACTCATGAGACCAGGAGTTGTTCAGGGCCAAAATGAACACAACCATGAAAACCAAAAGAATGCTCGGAAAGAAGTTGTGTGATTGTTATTGTCTTAGTTTACACAAAACGTTGAAAGGTTCAAGACATCATGTTCACCTTTTAGCAAGTAAATTCGATAACAACTCACTAAGAAAGGTTCAAAGCCATAAGCTACCTATCCCGATGCAACTTCATCCCATTATACTCTTTTAGTGTCTACATATTCATTTGCATTAAAATCCTTTTATGTGGGGGTTTGCCTTTGCTGATCTTTGATGATCTTTGATCCAAGTCCAATTTTCATTTTTGTG
This sequence comes from Calamus simplicifolius, assembly GCA_900491605.1. Lineage (NCBI taxonomy): Eukaryota > Viridiplantae > Streptophyta > Magnoliopsida > Arecales > Arecaceae > Calamus > Calamus simplicifolius. Next base: position 151,791 of record UESW01004093.1, on the reverse strand, counting down.
GGGGATTATTGGGTAATGGGCCAAAATAGGCCTTGAAAACCCTAATGGGCCTTGAAAGCCCATTACCTCCTTATGTGTGTGAATGAGAAATTGTAGGAACATTTAGTCCGACATCGAAAAAATCAAAAAAGGAATGTTCACTTATATGGAAACCACTTCCTTGAAGCTTAAGTTCCTTAGGCTCATAATAAGTGGAGAGCTTGAGGGTGATGCTATGCATCACCCTCACGTATGCATCACCCTCGCGCACGCGCATGCGTATGTGCGAAGGACGCAATGGACGCTTTGTAGGCGCATTTTGCATTTTGCACTTCGCACGTGCGCATCGTTGCGAAGAGTTTGAGGAGCTTTAAATTTTTTCTAGATCAGGAGGATCCGACGGTGGAGACTGATCGGATCAAGATAAAGGGCTGAGATCAATTGACCGTTGATCATCGGATCAGGATCAGAACTGATCATTAATCGATCGGATGAAGGGTTGAGATGTGGTGATCAAATCACGATCGCGATCGCGATCCAACGGCTCACACCCGTCGGTTGACCGGTCAACAGGACCGTTGGTGATAAGGCGCTCCTCGATCGATCAACAGTTGGTGATAAGGTATCCGTCCAATTGTACCGTTGGAGATAAGGAGTCGCTCCGATCAAGCCGTTGTGATAAGAGATCATGAAAAGACGTATCATAGCCGCGCTATGACCTGATCGAAGAAACTATCGTTCAGATTATGAAAAGGCTTATCTGATCACCTGATCTGAAGATCACGATGTCTAAAGGGCATATCAAGGGTAATAAGCCCTTAACCCTCACATCCTCCGATCAAAGTATTCAAATTAAATTAAATTCATAGGGTTGCTTTCAAGGGGCACCAAAAAACCTATAAATAGGACCCTACACCCTCTCATTTCATTCATTCTAATTCCATTCCGAATTGAGTTCTCTCTTAGGCATTTGCATACTTTCCTAAGGGTAGTATAGCAATAGTGTATTAAAAAGAGAGTAGCATTCTTGGTTCGAATTTTTGGTGAATTGTAGTGCTGCTTTCATCAAAAGGAGACTGTTGTATCCTGGGAGACAATCGTCAAACTGACCGTGAGCACCATTGCGGGACGAAATTATCTTAAGGGCATAGAGTGTAACTCTAGCCTCAGTCTGATAGATTAGGTAGCCACCATCTGCTACACCCAACAGAGATAACCTAGATGGGGAGTATATTTTACAGAGGCATCACAGTTCTCCCATTGTACATAAAGGTTTTCCATTAACTAAGCCTTCATGGATAAAAAGAATAAGTAAAATAAATACTTCTCGACACCATACATTCTCTTCACCACAACTTTTAAATCATGAAAGGTTTAATGACCAACATCACACTCACAATTTAGTTATCCATGGAATGAAAATGAACTCTTGGCATACATTGCTTATTTAAACAGCGACTTGCTTCTAACCAAGTAAACTTAATATGTGCATCATAACATTCCATTAAGCAAACTGATAGATAGCAGTTCCGAAAGCAAACACCATGACGACAGAAAAAAAGAAGGCAGAGGTTCTGCACATAACTCAAAACAACCTGATTATTTGGGCCACTGCAATTTGGTTGCAGATGTTCAGGGAGTTGAAGAAGGACCTGATGGAGACAAAGTGATGGCAATGGTATTTCTGATTAATGTGAAGCTGTGATTGAGTGGTTTGCTAGATAGCGGACTTCAGAGGCTGGTTACTTTGTAGGAGTGGGCGAATCTTGTTCGTTGGGTTGCTCTCCAGTTGGATTGGTTTGAGGGCTGGGCCCAGTAGCACTTGATGATTGAGAGGTAGAGCGACCTGAAGCTGATTCATCGGTTGATGTGGCATTAGAATCTTGTTGGCTGTTAGGCTCAGTAATTTGACTCTCTTGTGGTTTTGACTGGTCATTAAGAGCAGCTGTTGGAGGATTTTGCTGAGCAGAAGAAGTTGGTTGAGGAGTTGATGGAGCGGTTTCTTTCTCTTGAGATGTTGACTGTGTACCTGTTTCTGTTTTGAAGTTGGGCTGAGTGTTAGGTGCAGCTTGTTGAGGCATAGACTGGTTCCCAATAGAATCTTCTGTACTATTTGATGAAACTTCTGAACCTGCTTGAGAGTTTTGCTGGGTGTTTAAACCTGGTTGTGGGTTTGATGTAGTAGATGTGGCGGATTGAGCATTCAGGTCTTGCTGATGTTTTGTCTGGATGTTGGAATCTGTTTGAGAGCTTTGGTTGGTAGTAGTACCTGCTGGTTGAAGACCAGACTTTGTATTATTGGCTGGTGGACTGATGGTCTCAGAAGTATTGGCCAGTGGCTGGCTGCTAGGAGTAGCTTGTTGTGGGGTAGACTGGTTGCCAACAGAATCTTGTGTAGCTTTTGATGAAACATTCAAAACTGGTTCAGAGCTTTGCTGGGTATTTTGACTTGGTTGTGGGCCTAATGTAGCTGATGTGGCTGACTGAGCATTTGGATCAGGCTGAGGCTTTGGTTGGGTGTTGGAATCTTGTTGAGGGCTTAGGTTGGTGGCAGTATTGGCTGGTGGACTGGTGGTCTCAGCAGTAGGGGGTGCACTCAAGTTTGGCTGAGGAGAAGAGGCTGGCTGAGGACTGGACTTCACACCTGGTGCTGCTTCATCTGGCCCACTGGCAGGCTGGGAAATTGGAGCTTGTTGAGGACCAGACTTCATAGCGTTAGCTGGTGGACTGATGGTCTCAGCAGAATTTGTCATTGGCTTGCTGCTAGGAGTAGACTGATTGTCAACAGAATCTTGTTTAGCTTTTGATGAAACATCCAAATCTGGTTCAGAGCTTTGCTGGGTTTGTTGACTTGGTTGTGAGCCTAATGTAGTTGTTGCGGCCGACTGAGCATTTGGCTCAGGTGTAGGCTTTGGCTGGGTCTTGGAATCTTGCTGAGGGCTTAGCTTGGTAGCAGCATTGGCTGGTGGACTGGTGGTCTCAGCAGTAGGAGGGGGTGTTTGTAAAGTTGGCTGAGTAGGTGGAGCTTCTGGTGTATCAGGGTGCTTATATTTGTGCACATGGACCTCATTCAGCTTGCCTTCCACATATAACCAAGAAGGCCGCTTAGAGATTGTTTCCCACCATCTTCTAACATTCTTCCTTGAGTCAAAGAGGTGGCGCCACTCTTGGGAGGTTGCAAGGTAGAAGGAGTTGGGGAGGTGTGAGAGATCTGCCAGAGTAAATTCATTACCTGCTAGGTACTCGCTCTCGCTTAGTCTCTGTTCGTAGACATCCAGGACCCTTGCTAGCCTCTGCTCACTCTCGGTGATCAGGCCTCTATCTGGTTCCATGAAGCCTGCGAGGGGGCAAAGGCCAGATGGAAGACCAGTGTCCAGCTTGGAGGGTCGAAGCTCTGCTCCTCTGACTTCAACCATTGTTCAATGGAAGCCCTTTCTAGGAGATCTCGTCCCAGCAGATATTTGTTCCCTTGGTCTGGATACTTCTCTATAACATAGCGGCATATTGCTCTGGATTCTGAAAAACAGTAAACCTCATGTCATCACTTTTAGTATTTTGTCTGCTTAGCTTAAAGTTCTTAATATTGTCCGCTTAAGATCTGCCACTTAATTAGGACAGGAAGATAGTTTCTGTCTGGGTTATAAATGTAGGCCAGTACTTATTTAGCAGATTATATGACTCCTATATTTTAAGACAGGCATTGAAAATTTCAAGTGCCTTCCTTTTTGGCCCTCGCTGGATGGCGCGCGCACACAAAAAAAAAAGCCAGGTAACAAGCATTTGGTTTGAGCCTCATTACAGACTTGGCAGGACCGGAGATTGTTGTGGTAAACAAAACTAAACTAGAATGCTTTACCAGTGAGAAATGTGCTTCCATCTTCAAATCCAGGGACCGGGGCTCGGTTTGAGGCCTGCTCATAAAAAAAAAAAAAAGGGCGTTACAGAGAGAAAAATCTCGGACATTGAAAAACTGGTAGATCAATGGCTCAATAGTGTGAGGTGCTTCATTGAGAAAGCCCTCACGGGACCAGAGACCAAATTCCAACCGGAGATGAGCTACGTACCTGGAGCTTGAGGAGGTCCAGGGGCATGGTCTGACCCTTGTACATGTCAATGGGCTCAAAGTGGATCGCCTTCTCGTGGAGACATGCAAGAACCCTCGACACGTCTGGTAGCATGGGCTTCCCGTAGTATACCTTCACTGCTGGTGGGGTCGCCATGAATAAGGTGGTGGTGGAGCGATCTCTTACTGCAATCTCTCTGGGATTTATGTAAATGGTCTTGGCATTACGAACTCCACTGATCAAGCAAAGAAGATGCCAGGACGCACTGCTTAAGAAAAGGGTATGAATTTAAGACACGAAGAAAGAATAAAAAAAGAAAAGAGAAAAGAAAGAAAAGAAAAAGAAAAAGAAAAAGAAAAAGAAAAGGAAAAGGAAAAGAGACAACCCGGAGGCTTTGTGGATCGCATAAACTTCGGTTTTAGTGTACCCAGGAAAGTTGCTTGGCTTAAACTATTGGAACTGTTGGATTTTCACAAAACCTTGTATTATTGAGTGTATCAGCTGAGTTCTGAAACATTGCAGCACACGTGACATTTGGTCAGATTGGATTGATTCAACGTGTAACATGGTTTCGTAAGGACTGTTTTAACACTGTGAGGACTGCAAATTATTCTTGATTTTTAGTGTTCATCTGATTATTTTATTTAATTTTCATATCATTTATTCTCTTAGTAGTTATACTATCAGCATAACGTTATTATCTAATTTCTAGTAAAATGACAAGTAACAACCATTATAATGGTAATTATTTTTAATCTAATCAAGCAGTGGCTGGACTCTTGATGTTTTGGGTTCATTAGCAAGGAGAGCTGATTAGTTTGGAACTTTAGAATAATGGTATGTTGCTCTGCCCAATCGCAAAAAGGTTTCCTGGGTGCATGATAATAATGGCATGGCAGCTCACGACTAAATCACGGTCCGGGTATCAATCACATCTATAACCGAGACCTGCTTAACACTCACAAAAACTGTAACCGTACGTCATGACAAGGGCTTCAAAATGATGATGTTTGATGGAGAGCATAAAGGATTAAAGGAAGAGAGAGAGAGAGAGAGAGAGAGAGAGAGAGAGAGTATATAGCAAAGGTAAAAGGTTTATGGTTGCTTGCAGCAAGCTAAAGCATCATGGCCAGTGGAATCATATTAATCCAGGAAAAATCAGAGTCCATAGTAATAATTCCTTTTCCTATGAAGAAATATTGTCTGGGAAAACAAAGCAAAACAACAACAACAAAAAAAAACTACCTGTAATTCATCTGTCGGGCAGGGAAACTTTCAGTCGTCAACAAAGCATCTGTCCTATGAACGACAATGGGACTGGCTCACCTTATCCACAGCCACAAATAAAGAAAGGAAGCTAAGGAAGCTTTTTTTTTTTTTTTTTTTTTTTTGGTACAGGTGAGTGATCATATTAGTCTAGTGCGAGTCAGTCTCGATAAGTCAGAAAATAGAAGCTGTTTAAGTACGATAGGATAGGGATCTTTCTGTTTCCAAAACCAAAAGCCAGAGCGATGGGCCATAGAGGCCACCATCCAATCGAAAGCTAAGGAAGCTTTGCATGTGAATTCATGCAAGAAGAAAATAAAGGCATGCCTCATTTGGTTCATAAGATGTAACTTTCAGATAGAAATAAAATGTCTGAAAATTAGATTTCAATACCTGAATTGTCACGCTTGGTTGATCATAAAAAACAAGCATTTTTCTAGAGAAGAATAAAACTATCACATTTGGTTAAATTATTTCTTTTTTAGAAAAGTAGTGTAGAATATTAACTATACACTTTAGTTTTAAAACTTTTTTTACTATCTAATTTTTTTAACTTCTATATTGGTGTTATAAAAAAAGATCAAAAAATCAAGATACCAAAATCTTAAATCAAGACAAATGTTCTAGAACAAGATACAAGTTAAAAAGTCGATATTTCAACCAATTCTTACATTGCTTTTAGTTGACACCCGTGGATCTGAAGCGAAAAGAACCAAACAAGCGAGAGTTGAAACATTTCTTCTCTCCTTCCTTTACCCACTAATTTGAAAAAAAAGGTTCACAACGCGAAGAAGGATATGTTAGAAAGAAAAAGAAAATACGCAATGATAAAAAAGTAAATCTTATGGTACCGATAAAATTTTATTTTTTATAAAATGCATAAATTCAAATCACATGGTAACAAAGCATTTTCATAGGCGCCCCAGAAATATGAACCAAACATTTTGATTTGCAAAAAATAAAATTTTGTAATCTTTTTATTGTGAACAAAATGAGCCTATAGTAGTACTGTGGCGATGTTTTTTTTTTTTTTTTTTTTTTTTTGGTACAGACGAATGAAGATGCTGCTTTAAGAGTAAGATACGTGTTGAAAATTCTGGATATTGTTGTTTGCACCCAAATGATCGATCTAAGCTAATGGTAAGGCAATGCCTTTCCCGCTCTAGTATTGATTTAGCTGGATGAATGCGAAAAATGAGGTTAAAGAGAAACCAGGAAACACAAACAAAAAAAATCATGATCGATTCCAGAGGACTGATCTAGCTCTAGGGTTTTAGTAGAATGTCAATGTCCTTTCCAAAATCTTGCATTAATTTGTAAGGTTATCAAATATTTTATGGAGTGGGTGACGCTCGTCACAATCCTCTCCTTGAATTAGTTTCCAGTTTGTGTGTTGCACAGTGCATCTCCATTATTTAAATCTGGCCACTTATTTTGGATGGCTCTTCCTTCTCTCCACCCGGAACAAAGAGAACAAAATGGGCGAAAACAAGACGGCAAACTTAAATTTGTTTAACCGATCTCAACTCGTTTATTCCGATGGATCCTTGTTTTTTTTCCTTCGAATTATGAAGTCCTAATACCCAAATGCCGACTTATAAAGTTTTTTTAGGTCTCTATCGGCCGCAGGCCACTCAAAACGAAAATTTGTTGGATGTGGCTTGGATCTAGCACCATCCTATTCATTTTAGGATCCATCTTTTTGTTTGACAGATTGCACGGAACTGTCTTCCTACCTGTTCTATGCTCTCTGGGTGAGATTTTGGCATCCCTCCTACGTGCCCACTATGTGTACTAAGAAGGAAACGGTTGACCATGCTATTTTCACCTGCTCCAGAGCTAGACAGATCTGGCGGATTACTGGCAACCGGCCTTGGGACATTAATGCTGCTTCTTATTCTCTCTCTTCTTTGGCTTGATCAGACGGGACTTGGGGACGGGTATCCTTAAGAAGGCTACGACGAGGGCTTACATTATTTATTAAGTCTGGTTATCCCAAAATCGGCTTGTGTTTACTGATGAGTCTGCTTCTTCACATAGGGTTGTCAGGACAGTCTTCTTATCAGCTGAGTACACTTTCGTCGGATTGTTCTTGATTCTGATAGCTTTGGCCTCTGGGGTTTCTATCCTGTCTTGGCAGCGCATCGGCATACGGTCTTCATTTTTTGGAAGCCCCCACCTCTAGGGTCTATTAAAATCAACTTTGATGGGAGTGTTCGTGGTAGAGCTGTTGGCTCAGGTTTTGTGATTCGGAGTCGGATGGTGCGATGCTGGCAGCTGATGGATTCAGCCATATTGACTCCTCGGTGCCTCTAACGGAGCTGTATGCCGCTTGGGCTGGTATTTCCTCTGCCATTTGCAGCCTTGGCGCTTGTTGTCTTATTATTGAGGGGATGCTATTACAGTGATTCGCTGGCTTCGCAAGGATCATGTACCTACCAACGCCTTGATCTATGATATTCATTCTCTGTAGGACGATCATTGCACTTAGATTTGGCATATCTATAAGGAAGCCAACATTATGGGGGTCGCTGTTAGAGTGGCCAACCATTCTGATTTTTGAAGTTGAAAGCTGAAAGATTCATACACTATTTTTACATAAATTTTATATACTAATATATCAAATTTGGCTTAATGTGATCGTTCGCTTGTAAAAAAAATCATTGTACTGATAAAATTTATTACCAACTCTTAAAGTTTGCGCATCATTCGGTAATCATGGAAGAAAGAAGACCTTTTCATCCATGACGACAAATTATTTCTGGTGTACAATTGAAGATTTATTGTAATTTCGCAAAATGTTAGAAAAATTCATTACAGTCCGAGTTAACCCTTGGGAAGCAGCTAGCATAGTAACACAAAGCCGGACTGGGCTCAGCTATGTTATGTTCATCAGCAGCCGCATCAGAGAGTCATCAGCCATTATTAATTACTGTCGCTGGCTCGAATCTTCAGAGGAGCACCTGTTGCTACACTCACTGCAGCATGCCATCGAGTTGACAGCTAAGATATTGCATGCCTTTCTGACCCTCTCCTCCGTGTATTCTTCTTCTCCTTCACTTGTCTCTCTTCGTTGATACTCTCCATTTTCCTTTTTCTTTTTTCAAAAAAGAAAAAAGAGTTATCTATGAACTCGAGATTGAGCCTCTTCGTATTCGCTAACCTTGCAGTCATTCTCCATGGCTACTGATCAAAATTAAAGGAGAGAACAAACCATAAACAACAACTTGAAGCCTTCAACACAAGGAGATTCAAATACATGGATACAACTCTGAAACTCAAAACAAATCCAAATCCAAATCCAACGCAATAATCTCACTGGAGCAACAAAAGTTCCTTACTCGCCTCAGCAACATAAACACAATTAAGTTGTCCAACAATCACGAGCTAAAATATTAGAAGAAGAAGAAGAAGCGCTCAAGCCGGCGGAGCTTTTCGGATCTCGACAACTCTCTTCCAAGAAGGCCTAGCTGAAATCTCCTCCCACCATCTACCCACATTCTTCATGGAAGTCAAGAGGTGGGCTCTATCGGTGGCGGTCACGAGGTAGTGGGCATTGGGGAGGTGAGAAAGATCAGCGAGGGAGAATTCATCCCCAGCCAAGAACCGGCTCTCTCCAAGCCGGCGCTCGTAGACATCGAGCACCTTCTTCAGCTTTGCCTCGCTCTCGCCGATGACTGCTGGGTCCGTCTTCAGCTTCATGCCGGGGGCAAAGACAGCTGGAAGACGAGAGCAGAGCTTGGGGGGTTGAAGTTTTGGGCTTCTGCCTCCACCCACTGCTCCACCAAGGCCCGCCCCACCAGGCCGCTTCCCATCAACGACTTGTTGCCCTGGCCTGCGAACTTGTCACCAACGTAACGACAAACGGCCCTCGATTCTGCAAGATAGCCCACAGCATTATTCCTTTTTTTTTTTTAAGTGTTAAAAATGTCACAGAAGTTGTTATCTGTTTTTTTTTTTTTTTTATACAAACAGACGATCACACAAATCTAATGTGAATCAGCCCGGATATATCAAAGTATAAAATTTGTAGCAAAACAGAAGAACAAAGTCTCCCGGCCTCCATAGCCAATGAACATTGTGCTGAGCCACAAAGGCCGCCGCCCAATTAGCAGCCGAATTGGCTTCTCGATATATATGTCGTATCTGAATAATATCCACTTTTTGAAGAATGGACCATAATCCCTGAGAAGCGGATTAATGGGGACTTCAGGAATATTCTCCTTCTCCAGCCACCTAATAACCGTCGTCAAATCTCCCTCGATCACTATCCTATGGGCATGAAAAATCTGAACAGCATAAGAAATGCTAGCCAGGCAGCATAAAGCTCGGTCATAGGAACAGAGGAATCAAGAGTGCCAAAACCACCAGCTGCCAGCATTTGACCCTGAGGCCCACGAATGATAAAGGCCGAGCCAGCTAATCTTTTACGGACACTCCCATCAAAATTGATTTTGACAAACCCTGGAGGGAGGGGCTCCCAAGAAAAGAAAATCGGACACCGATTCGCTGCTAAAGCAGCAGAAGAGCCCCAGAGGCTAGAGGAATCAGAACCAACCACTTGAAAGCACGGGCATAGTCTGCTGACAGAGATCTAATTTTACCACTAACCGCTATGGAGAAATAAAATCCTTGGAGAATATAAGTTGATTCCTTGATAACCAGATCTGATAGGCCGAAGATCGGGGGAAAAGATGGATGGAATCCAAATCTTAAAGCACACCTCACACCGCTGGTGCTTCTCTTATCTGTTCTTTTAACTCAATAAGAGTTTATTTAGAAGTAAAACGTTAACTGTTATTGCGCCTGCTATATATTAATTGGCCACTATAAATAGATTTACCAAATAAAAATTATTAGCTGATATATTTTTGAAAATTGGACAATTCATCTTAACAAACAACGAAGAAGATGTTATGCTGATTCTATTAAACTGGTGTTATTATGTGGACAATTCATCTCAATAGAAATCATTTTCTCATGAAAAATAAAGAAGTTGCCAATTAATTGGTGTTATTATGGGAGGGAGAGAAGGATTCAGACTGCAGACCGAAGAGAGTGGTGGAACCATCCTGGAAGGCAGGGACTTGGCCGAAGGGCTGTTGGAGAGAGAGAGAGAGAAGAGAATGTAAATAAATTAGGAGTTAAATGGTTGGAAAGAGATGAAGGAAGCGTAGGGGTGTGGAGAGAGAGAGAGAGAGAGACCTGGAGTTTCAGGAAGTCAGGGGATTTATGCTGGCCTTTGGACAAGTTAACGGGGTGGAGCTGGAAATCCACTTCCTTTTCTAGCAGGCAAGCCAGAACTCTCGACACCGCCGTCGACATTGCGGGCCCGTACACCTTCACACCCGCCATCTCCATTGATCCTCTCCCCATCTCCCTTTACTCTTCAGCTGCTATAAGAAAGAGCGGTGCAAAGAATCCTCAAACCTCTTTTATTCTTTGACCAAGGTGGAAGGAAGCTTCAGCCTTATCTTGAATGGGCGCAGATTTGGATGGTCCAACGTCGGGGAAGGTGTCCAGCCCTTGGACCGCTTGTTTATTACTCCCTGACACCGCATGGGCATGGCTCATCAAACCGGTGGTTGCTGAGATTGTTCGATTCGGAGGCAAACTTTACCTTCGTTGGATCCAGACCACAAACTACTTGCTAAATGCAGGGATTTCTTTTCTTATTCTTATTTTTTAAGAATAGGATGCCATGAAATTATTTTTTTAATTTCTTGAAGATAAAAATAAGTATACTTTTATCCTACTCTATTCCATCTCGGTTTTATTGCTCCATACTTAAATACCGTGGTTCTCAAAGATAAAAATAAGTATTTTTATTCTACTCCATTCCATCTATGTTCCATTAGTTCATACTTGAATACTATGGTTTTCAAAAATAAAAATAATATATCTCTATCCTGCTCTATTCCATCTCCATTCCATTAGCCCATACTTAAATACCATGGTACCATATACATACATACAAACATACCTACATACATATATATATATATCACTACAACAAAAATCGGTTTTAACAACTCTTTTTTTTTTTTCAATGCTAGAGGGAAGCGTCAAGAATTTTCGCAGAAGCATCAGCAAAAAGAAACATATTTTTTCGGATGCCGATGCTTTGTAAAGTGTTGACATCATATTTTTTTTTTCGAAAGCATCAGCTTTGTACACTACAAAAAATATTAAAATAGCGATGAAAATTTAGCGACGCATCATTGTGTCGCTAAATTGCGACCACATTGCGATGCCTCCGCGACAACAAGAAATTGCGACGCAATTAGCGACGCATTCGCGACTCAATAAATCAGATAATTAAAAAAATTAAAATTTTAATTTAGCAACGCAAGAATACGTCGCAATATTTTTAAATTTAATTTTTATAAAATATAATTATGAAATAAAAATATTACGACGTAAAACAGTGCGTCGCAATGTTTTAAAAAAAATTAATTATGTTAAATAGCGACGCAATAAACAAAAAATTAAAAAATTAATTTTTAATATTGCGACGCAAGTATTGCATCGCAATTATTAGAAATAAAATTAATTTTTATAAAATATAATTATGAAATAAAAATATTGCGATGCATTCTAGTGCGTCGCAATTTTTTTAAAAAAATTATTTATATTAAATAGCGACGCAATAGCGACGCAATAAAATAAAAAATTAATAAAAATAATTTTTTATTTAGCGACGCAAGTATTGTCGCAATATTTTTTAATAAATTTTTTAAAAAAATTAAAAATAAATATGAAAAAAAATATTGCGACGATTTTGGTGCATCGCAATATTTTTTAAAAATTTAATTATGTTAAATAGCGACACATTAGCGACGCAATAAATTAGAAAATTAAATAAATTAATTTTTAATTTAGTGATCCAAAAAATGCATCGCAGAGTTTTTTAAAAAAATAAATTTTATAAAATATAATTAAAAAATAAAAAAATTAAAAATAAAACATTACGATCACAACGGTGCAAGATCGGTCGTCATCGACCGTGATCGATTATGGTTTGGATCGATCGCAACCATCGGATCGTCGTCGATCGGATCGATCGCAACGGTGCGAGATCGGTCGTCGCCAACTGCGATCGATCATGGCTTGGATCGATCGCAACCGTCGGATCGTCGCCGATCGGATCGATCGCAACGGTGCGAGATCGATCGTCAACGGGACCGATCGATTGATCGATCGGCTTGGATCGATCGCTGATCATGGCTTGGATCGATCGCAACCATTGGATCGTCGCCGATCGGATCAATCGCAACCGTGCAAGATCGGTCGTCGCCGATCGGATCGATCGCAACCGTCGAATCGTCACCGATCAGATCGATCGCAAGGGTGCGAGATCGGTCATGGTCGATCATGATCGATCATGGCTTGGATCGATCACGAAGGTACGAAATCGGTCATCGCCGATCGCGATCGATCATGGCTTGGATCGATCCAACCATCGGATCGATCGCAACGGTGCGAGATCGGTCATCGTCGATCGGAATCGATCATGGCTTGGATCGATCGCAACGGTGTGAGATCGATCGTCGCCGACCGGGATCAATCATGGCTTGATTGGATCGATCGCAACCATCGGATCGTCGCCGATCGGATCGATCGCAACGGTGCGAGATCGGTCATCACCAATCGGGATCGATCATGGCTTGGATCTATCGCAACAGTGCGAGATCGATCATCGCCGACCGGGATCGATCATGGCTAGGATCGATCGCAACCGATCAGATCGATCGCAACGGTGCAAGATCGGTCATTGCCGACCGTGATCGATCATGGCTTGGATCGATCGCAATCGTCGGATCGTCGCTGATCGGATCGATCACAAGGGTGCAAGATCGGTCGTCGCCGACCGCGATCGATCATGGCTTGGATCGATCGCGAAGGTGCGAGATCGGTCATCACCGATCGCGATCGATCATGGCTTGGATACCGATGCTTTTTAAAATATCGGCGTATTTTTTAGGATACCGATGCTTTTTAAAGCGTTGGCATCGTATTTTTTTTATTTTTTATCGAATGCCGATAGAGTGCAACTCGGGTTTCCTTCAACCCTAATCCTAACCCTATTTATAAAATATTAACCCTAACCCTCACCCTATTTGTAAAACCTTAATCCTAATTCTATTTTTAAAAATCAGGTTCAAATTGAGTTTCAGATTGAAATTGGGGTTGAAGGAAAAAAAATCAAAAACAATCAAGATTAACATTGCACAAATAAGAAACGAGCAGAGATACAGGTGCAAGAGAATGTCCAACTTATCCAATAAAAAGAAAACAGAAATGCAACTAAAAAAATCTTTGTTCGGCCATGGCATGGCCAAACGAAGGCCCTCCGTTCGGTCCTGTTTGGCCGAACGGTGCCAGAAGGGAGGGGGCGTTGGGGGCCGGAGAGGGCCGGTGCCGAAAAGCCGAGGAGGAGCGCTGGGAGAGAGCAGGTGCTGAGGAGTAGGAAAGGGTTCTGGGAAGAATGAGGAGACGGGAGGGAGGGAGGCGATGTCGAGGAGGGAGAAGGGGTGGTATCGGAGAGAAGATGTTTAGGGGACGGAGGGCGGGGGGTGTGGAGAGAAAAAAGAAGGGTAATTTAGAAATTTTTTTTTAAATGTGGTGGGGTGTACCGAGTAATTTAGGCAGTGCAAATAGAAATTCCCTCTTACTTGCCTTCTCCACCCGCTTCCCTCTCCTCAAAGGACCATTCTACCCTCCCTCCCCTGCAAATCCTATAATCACCGCCAAGTTTCTCTTTTTGCCGCATCCTCGTTGTCGGCATTGCTTCTGTCGCTGGAACCCTAGCTCTGGCTCCCCTCCAATGGGGGCATCGTGATGGGGGGCTGGGTCTCGGGCCGGCTGGGATGGATGGAGGGGTAGTGGACACGATCGAAGAGGTCGGGGAGAGCTCGTCGCTGCCAAGGGGGCTTGGCCTTGGGGACGGCGATGGGATCGCGACGTACGACATCAAAAGAGAAATCTTCACGAGGCTAGTCAAGAGCGGAATGAGGAGGTCGTCTCCAATCCCAACTTTAAGGACAAGCTTGAGGCCCACTTCAGCCGCTTGCCCCTGAGGTAAAGTTGAACTTCTTGATGCGGATTTAGCTTGTTTAATTTTGGACTTGGCATTGAAACTGGATGCCCTTTGTTTTCCTTTTACTTCTTCTTGAATGGATTTTGTGGTCCTTTTAGTGGAAGTCTTGAGAGTTTTATTGGACTGTAGTTCTTATTGGTTATTGGACTTCAGATGGAGATCGGATGATGTTCAGCTGTCTTTCTCTTTCTAAGCTAGTATCTTGATCATTGCCGGAGTGCTCGCCAGAGGGGAGGGGAGTCGCTGCCACCCGCCGCCATGGTTGCCAACGAGGAGGCGCAAGGAGAAGAGTTAGCTTGGGAGAAGAAGACACGGTTTTCTTCCCCTCCTTCTGCTGGGTCTGGCGTGGGAGGATAAGGATGGTAATGCACAAGCAGAAGAAAGAGGGGAAGAAGAAGAGGAGGAGGAGAGGGAGGCAGCAATAACATAGGATCACGGCTAAAAATTTTAAAAATAAAAAATTTAGTTCGACAAGGGAGAGAGCGAAAGAAAGCTGCGCAAAAAAAATTTGAAAAAAAGTGACGAAAATTTTTTTACCTCCCAACGCTTTTCAAAAGCATCGGGAAAATATCTCTCCACTCTCTGTTTCCCGATGCATCAAAAAGCGTCAAGGCATATTTGTCATCTTCCTTTAAATTTGTTGTAGAGTATGTATGTATGTATACATATATACATATATTCATACATATATATATATACATACATACATATATATATACATACATATACGTACGTATGTGTATGTATGTATGTATATTAATTTTTTTTAGTTGTATTATTGATTTCATAAATTTTGCTGCAAGTTTATATATAAGTAGGAACAAAACGGGACAAAACAGTGCGAGAATAGGAATAAAAGATTTATCATTCCTATAATAAGGATAAAAAAATTCTCATTTACACAGATACTGCTTGGAGCATGATTTTTTTTTTTTTGATAAAAATAAGAATAAGTATTAAGGTTCCAGTCCTGCCCTATAATAAACTTTCTAAATTCTTAGATTATACTCTTCTAGATTGATGATCAGGTTTTTCTAGAATACTTTTTTTAAATTTTTTTAAAAAAAATCGAACTTCAATCCCAATAGCTCTAAGAGAGAGAGAGAGAGAGAGAGAGAGAGAGAGAGAGAGATGGGGTGAAAGAAGAAATTTTTGGGAGAAAAAATATGTTCCTTATTTATCCAACCCTAGAAATCAGGGTTTAAATACAATGCTTAAATGGGCATGGCTCAGGCTCAACAAAAACTTTCATAAATTAACCCAATGAAATTAAACTAACCCCAAGCCCGTATACACCCATGACTTGATTTAATCTCAACCCTTGGACCCATACCCAGCTTAATACAAGTTAGCCCAATCTGAGCCTTGATAGCACCACATCAGGCCCAACAACATTCAATATGTCACGGTCAAGCATGAGATGGATCAAGTACAGCTCATGTATGATGCATTTTTTATTGATCCAAATGAATTCAGATGATGCACAGGTTAGGTTGGATCCAGTTAAAAAATTACAAAATCTAAATTCTGCTCAAAATTTAAAGCAGGTCTAACTGGATCTACACTGGGTCACCTTACCTATGAAGCCAGTATATTTCATATAATCTTGTCCTGATTTATTATTGATCATGATATGCCTCAAGAACTAGGAGATGTGTCTGTAGAATTAGCTGCACGTTGTCCAAGTAGATGGAAATCGCGTGGAGGACACGTTAGGCATATACCGTACATTCACATCTTGCGGCAGCATCCGGTACTCAATGTCAAGTTCTCTGAATATTCTAATCATCTCTTGGATCACAAGGTCTCTCCTCTTCCATCTCTCCCATATATCTTGGTAATTCATTCGGTGCTGGAACCAGACTGATATCTTCAGCTTGTTCATGTCATCTACATCCTTGAGCAGGACAATGGGATCAGGATACCAATGGTCGCTCCTTCCCACAGTAAACCTGAAACAGTTACAGCAAAGAGAGGATTCAACTTAGTTATTAAATTCACACACAAGCAAGTATGATAAATCCAGGCAACAGGAAACCATTCAAGATTTGTGGATGTGACCACAGTGATTGAACCAAGGAATACCAAATGCCTAGAGACTTTACCATGATTCCTGTGAAAGAGGTGGGTGCATATATAATTAGTGGCCTCAAAGGTGAGAATGCTAAGGGACAAATCATAGTCAGTACCCTAAATCTAAAGATTCATATGGTGACAAGATATACTAGTGACTGATCTAGCATAATTTATAACTGCATTGTTCTGAAGAGTAGAGCAATAAACATGCAGAAGCTCCAGAACAACCTCAATTGCAAAGATTGGATGTTAATCTGAAACACATGATAAAATAGCAAATCTAGGAATAAGTATGACCTAATTCTGAAAAGGAACAAAAATACTGGATTTTTCATAGATAAGGAAATGATTTGGTTACAACCATCAGAATTACCAATACCAATGTCAGAACTTAAGTGTGATTTTATCTTATTTTTTAAGGAAAAAAAGTCAGAGGTGATAATATATTATTTGCTTGAATTGCTCCTTTCCTTGGCAGATATTAGATGGGTAATTGTAGTCAAGCTAAAAGAGAAGTTTCAAAGCCTTTTGTATCTGGAAGATTTTATCTTGGGTAAGAAATAAATCATTCTGAACTAAAAGGGATAGGGTGTTTCATTTATGTTGATATATTTCTTGTCGGATACTATAAAATAAAATTTCATTTTTTTATTGTCAGTCCATTTTAAAAACTTTCTTACAACTGCTAGACATAATATTTCCTTGGGGAAAAAGCTATATATGATATAATTTCTACAGAACAACTTCAAAGAAAAAAACACAGAAAATCAAGTATTATAATCTTTGACAAGAGAGCTCCAAGCCTCAAACAGGATGTGCTAATTGAATGTCAACTTATGTCAGGTCTAGGATAACCTAAGAAAATGTCAGTGACAAGAATCTAATTTATGACACTGAAGCGCAAGAGAAACGAAGAATATTTTGAATGCTACAATCTCCACTACTACTTGGATACGAATTTAGATAGTCTACTTGGATACGAATTTAGAGAGTCAGAATAGGATAAGTCTCTAACACTGTTAGTGGAGCATTGTTCTGGATGAAACCCAAGTAGAAAATTGCAGCATATAAAAATGGGAGTACATCAATCATGTTTCAGCAACATAAACATGTCCTGATCATTAAAGAATGGGAATTTAGGTTGTAACAGTGCTCCACAGCACATCAGTTATATAGTTCATATAATCACAATATGTTTGCCCTACAGTGGTCTTGGCTTAATCACAAGGAACAGTGGAATGGGGGAAGAAAACTCGAGCAAAATGAAAGGTGCATGTAGTTACATTTCAAGCATTATAAGAACTGTTTGTCTACCATGTTATCGCTTGAAACAAGACTTAATGCACAGTAGTCTACAAGCTAACATCACATTAATAGCAAGTTGTAACACATTAGATTTTTAGAGAAGATATCAGTATTGAAATTATACTGAGATGCGATGCGATTAAATTCTGCATGAAATTTGAGCTGCTCATAGCAATGCAGGCTTCAAAACATGGTATCAACAATTTGAGGGTTCAAATGAGCAAAAGGGTAGTCCACAGATAATACCTCTATTTCTAGCATAGTGCTTAAATATATCTTAATTTTAGCTTCATGACTTATTAATCACTTATTCTCTGAATTCTCTTTGGTTTTATATTTCAGATTAAAGCAGCAAGTAGATCTTACACAACATTTGGATGCGAAACTATAAATGGAGAAGTTTTTGTCATACTTACTCCCTTATTCTTTCTTTCATGACAGCAAGCTTTTCCACTGGAGTTGCAACATGAACGCAGAAATCAATTATGTCCATCATATCTGGACTTCTGTAGATGTTTCCAATAGGTAAGGTAGCAAGCACACTGTTTGGATATGTAATTTTCTGGTTATCCAACTTTAAAAAAACTGTTGTCAGGATATTCATCTCTTCAACAACTACCTGAAAAACATTTTAGCTACTTTTGATGACATGCAAAACTACAAGAACACCAGTAACATAACAGATTCATGTTCTTTACCTGTACTCCTTGCACTTCACAACGATCGCCAACATCAAAGGGGTGCATCACAAATAAGAAAATAATGGCTTCAAAGATTGTTCTCAATGTGTTCCCAAAGATAAAAGTTACCAGAAGCAGCTGAGAGCCAATGAGAACAAAAATATGGGATGGTGCGAGTCCTAAAATGAGAAGCCAAATACAGCACACAATAACAGCAACAACTATCTTTGCCATCTGGTGGAGCTTGTTTACTGCTGTTTTGGTATCATCTAATGTGAAAGATAAAGCTCTACGTTCTCTAAAAGCATGAACCTGCAATAGAAGCCACCCATAAAGAACTTTCAACATTTCAACTTTAATCTATCATCTATTCATAGCAATGGTGTACTTTATTGTAGCCAATGTTTGAGAAATACAAGAAAAGATGGATTCTTTACCACCCAATTCTTGAGAGACTTCCTACTGATTTTGTTGCTTTCTTGATCACACTCAATCAGGCTCATAGTTTTCAGAGCTTCATCTTCCTTCATGAAATGCATCAGATCTACCAAGTAGATGTATCTAAAAACATTTGGAAAGATTTATTGTTAATGATTATAGAAGTGTAAAGGTTGTATATCTATGTAATTGATATACCAAGTAAATTTAGCTTTGAAGTATCAAGATTAGCTAAGAAAAAACTTACAAATGCTATAGAATGCAATGAGGAGAATAGAAATGAAGAAAGCAAGCAATGGATCATGAACTGCCAATGATAAAATACAAATTGATACTGACTTGAATAACATTAAATTGCTATTCTCTAACGAGCATCAAGTCATTAGATTCTGAGCCCAGATAATGATGAGTGGAAATCAAATGGTAGATATCACATATTCTGATAACAAACATCAAGTCATTAAATTGCCAATTTTTCGTGGAGACAGGAAGATGCCACCTATTTTTCCTGCTAACTTACCACACTCTTATATATCTACAGTCAAATTTAGAGATACTCTAGCTTAGCAGGGATAGCACAGCAAAGAAAATTCTAGGACCCCAATGATCTACGTAAAGGCTTTCTAAAAGCAGTTTTACTTGCATCCAGATCAAAAATATCTTCTGAGAGAATCCCTATCTTGGTACGCTTCTCTGTATTTTGTCAGTGGACTGCCAGAAACCTTAGGTGCCCCATGTGACATATCCTGTTCCCACATTTTCCATTCAAGTCCATTCCTTGATGCTTTTGATGTCTCATGTACCAGTACTGAATTGGCGATAGCCATTATCTATCAATCATGGTCCCAAAAGAATCCCTAAATAGGCCATACCAAAAGTTGTAGAATAATGCCGAAATAAATTGAAGGTTCCTCAAACTTTATATAATCAAAATATTTTTCCTTTGAAACCCTGTTCGGATTTTGTCTTTTTTTTAAGAAGAATATGAATTTGTCGATTTTGATAAGGTATTCCACAAAACTAGCAAGAATCATAAAGATATTGAAATAGAAGCTTACATTGAAGGTAGAAATTGTCATGATAAATATGTTCTATATAATTTCATAGCTAATCTCTCGGGCACGTCTACTATGGACAAATCCATCAACTGACAGGTCTACTCAAGAACTATCAAGTTCTAATACTGTGAAGGGACATACAAAGAACTTTATTGCATTTACGTACTAATGAAAAAGCCATCATTTTTTTACCAGCATGTTCGATAATGTATGTCTTAGAAAAGGATATTCAAATTTGACCATCTATTAGCAACATTTTATTAAGTTTTGCCAACAAAAGTTGGAACAAGCATATAAACTACTGATTTTTCCCCCTATCTGTATTGGATCATATCAAAGAGAAAGTACAGTATCTTACCAATAGGCACTGCACTGCAAACTTGTTTAAAACATCATCCATCTGTATATTTATGGATAAGCATGAAAATGTACTATATCTATACATTTGAACCGTAGTTGTGCTCCATTGAGTGGTTCCTATCTTGTAATGGAATAATCCTTTCAGACTTCCATTTTCTGGCCCGCTAGCACTTCCAGTGTACTCATTCTAGGTTATAATATCCATTTCAGAACCCGTCCTTTCATTGTTTATAAGATTAGTAGACACTTCACAGTTCAAATTCATTTAGACATGGCTTATTAAATTTGGCTCTTCAACTTTTGTTACAAATATGGTGAGCCTAACCTCCATTTTTTGGTGAATGTTAATCTTCTGCCCTACATCTTGGTGTAGTCTTGACGTTAAGTTTGAGGAAAAGTGTAAAAGATAGTGCAATAGGACATTGAGTATAAAACTATAGCACATATATGCGTAATCTCCCTTGTTATGCACAAGCTTAACTCATTTAATAAGGTTGGCCATTATGTTAACACAATTCCCATATTAGAAGAAGCAGAACATCTTTGTTAATAAGCTGAATGGTAAAACGTCAGCAAAATTAAAAGGAAAACAGGACTTACATAGCTCCAGGCTTCGCCACATTGCGGAAGATCTTCTTGGCTGCAGCCTTGGCCTCGAACTCGCTCTGTATCTCTGTCATCGACTCATCCTCTTCACGAGCATTTGGCATCTGCTCATCGAGCAACGTCAACCTCCCATGCCTGACCATCCTCATCAGCCTCTTCATGTTCCAAGCTGACACATTCCTCTGGTTCAGCTTGTGGAGGTGGTCGATAGTGATACCCTCTTCATTCCGCCAGCAAGTGGCCTCATTCGAGTTCCCCTGCGAATATCTCCCAATCTTCCCTATCTGGAAGCTCTTGGCCCGCCCTGTAGCTGCTCCGAGCTCGGTGGACGCAGCGGCCTCTGCACTCTGGAGTTTCTCAAACACGGCGAAGAGGCGATCGTCCTCCTTGGTATACTGGATTTTGAACCGGGGAGGACCAGAGAGGATCTGGATCACATACTGGTTGAAGAGGTTTTCCTGGATGCGTTCAAAGTAGGTGCTCACATGGAAAGAGGAAGCCAAAGCTTTAACGAGAATGGTTTTTGCGAGCCAAAATAGTGTTGATACTAAGAAACAGAACAGGATTTTGGAGACAAAGGTAACAGCTTCGCTCTGGGTCTCGCGTTGGACCTTTTTGTCGAAGAGGAGGCTCCAGGCGAGAAGGACAAGGCTGAGCCAGAGGCAGTTCTGGACGGACTTCCGAACGCTGTAGACGAAGTAGAGGACGCGCTTGCGGAGGAGGAAGCTGCGCTCGAGGAAGAAGACGGCGACGCGGATGACACAGCCGGAGACAAGACGGCCGGAAACGAGGACGAGGACGAGGAGCTCCCACCTCCAGATGCGAAGGCCCCAGAAGGCCTTCGCCGGAGGTCGGCGACAGAGAGGCTGCAGGCAAGTACGGTAAGGATGATAATAAGGCTCGCCCACTCGAGGATGATGAGCCGCCGGAGCTGGCCGCGCTTGCAGTAGTCGACGACGGGGACGTCCTCATCGACGAAGGGGTCCTCCTCGTCATCGTCGGATGGCCGGCCGAGTTGTCCAGACCGCAGCTGCCCCGACGGACCGGGAGACCGATAGCTCTTCACGCTGTTGTCGGCAGAAGGAAGAGGAGGTGGGGGGTCCATCAGCCGAGACTGGGTCTTGGTTCGAAGAATGGGGGAGCTCCGCCTCCGGAAGGAGGCGTTCGACGTGCACCGGAGGACCTCCGCGCCTCCGTCGTCGTTGGAGGAGAAGGAGGAGGAGGAGGAGGGGAAGGAGACATGGAGCTCTCTGGAAGAAGAGTACGGGGTCGAAAAAGATACCTCCTTTGGCTCGTTCGCTCCGACGCCAGCGTCAAGATTCGATCTTCTTCCATTGGGAAGCATCGTTGACGTAGGTTCATCGCTGACCTCCACTCGATGGCGCGCCTGGTCCTGGTTCTGTGTCGCAAAGCTGGACTCCGAACGCCTTCCACCATTCATTCTGAGGACTCCGTTCTTCAAAAAATCGTTGCTACCATGGCCATTGTTGGTAACGGTGGTCTTGATGGAGGTGAAGCTGGAATGGGAGGAGTATTGGCCGCTGGCGCCGTTCAAGTGGACGGGCGGCTTGTCGAGGTCGGACCGGCGGGAGGAGGTGCGGGAGTCCATAGAGGAGGCAATGCCACCTCTCAACCCTTCGATGGGAGTAAAGGAGGAGACCAGCCTGTAAGCAAGCTTTTCTGTTTCCTTGTTTATGATTAAATTAGAGATTTTTTTTCCTCTCTCTCTACAAATTTTATAGAGATTTCTTTCTCTCTTTTGTTTTGGCGGGGGGTAGCAAGCCTCTTTATTTGGGACGCGCGCTGTTCCACTTCCGGGGGGTTGGGCAGCCGTCGGAGAGAAAGGCGGAGGCGGGAGCGAAAGGCGGAGGAGAGGAGGGTACGATTCAAAAGAATTGACACATGTCAGCATTACAAGGGTGGTGAGGTACTGTTGTTTGGATCTTCGTAGCTGATCTGCTCCGAGGTTTAGGAAGTGGTTTTCGGATAGCTAACTGAGAGGCTCGACGGAAAGCGCGAATGGCCGAAAGCAGCGCAAGTAGCGATAAAAAGGAAATATCCCGAACCGACAACGCCATTGTTGAAAATCTTCGAAGCGTCCGTGAATTGCACGCGGCTTCCTAACCGCCGAAGTGTCGTGTCGACCGTGCAAACCAAACGATTCATTAGCAGCAAAATAACGAGCTACACTGATTTCTAAGCTATGTATCGAAGGTTGGCACAGGAGTCTATTTAAGTTCGAGTTGCCAACTGAAAAGTCCCTTGGAGGCTTGGACGCCACTACCCCAAGTCCGGACAATCTGAGGCTAATGACGTCTCTGCAACCCGTTGCATGATCCATCAGCGCACTTCAAGAGGATGGCCCTAACGCCAAGCGACGTCCACCCTTAAATAAAAAGGCTAAAATTATATTTTGATTCTAAAACGTTCGCTCAAATTTTATTTTAATTCTTAAATTTTAATTATATTAATTTACTTTCTCACTTAATTAATTAAAATTATTTTTTTGTACAAACGGGTGATCATACCATTCTTGGTTGAGTCAAGTCCAGTTTATCACAATACAAAATTTGAGAGAGCACAGCGGGCACAGATCACCCGACATCCAATACCACGGTCAGAATGGTGGGCAACCCGGGCAGCAATTCAGTCAGCCGCTGAATTAGCCTCCCGATAAATGTGCCGAATCTGGACCGAATCAGCTGGTGAAGCACAGACCGATGTCTCATATATAGGGTTAGTAAGAATAGGGTCGCCCAGATCCTAACTGAGCCAGCGCACACAGTGATAGAATCACCCTCAATAATAGCCTGGGAGTACCTAAGGTACGTATGGCGTAGAAATGCCTACCCACACAGCATGCAGTTCAGCAGCCGGCACAGATAGGTCAATGAGGCCAAAACCGCCACCGCCATCAAAGCTCCATTAGACCCACGGATCACAAAAGCCGACCCGCCAGACGACCACGAACACTGCCATCAAAATTGACTATGACAATCCTAGTGGAGGGGTTCCCAAGAAATGAAGACCGTAGATCGTGCGTTGCAAAAGCAGCAAGAGAATCCCAGAAGCTAGGGCTATCAGAGTCACGGGCAGCCTGGTGAAGAATATACTCAGCAGAGAGAGACTGAGCATTCCTGACAATCCTGTGAGGGGGATCATAGGCAGCAGAGAAGATATGACGGTTCCGGGACAACCAGAGCTGATAAGCAATATAAGCCGCCAAGGAGCTGGAACGACGAAAGTCCCTTCTCATGTCCCTACGAATCATCGCCAGGAATGAGGTGCAACACTAAGCACTACTCTCTCCCCGCAAGTAATAACCCCCAAGCTGCCAAACCGATCTCGCTCTGCCATAGGAGAACAGAGCATGGTGAGCAGTCTCATCAACAGTACCACATAACGGGCAGGTAGGAGAGATCGCCATGCCCCTCCCAGAGAGCAGGGAACACGTAGGGAGACATTCCAAGCCAGCTTCCAAATGAATAGGCGAACTCTGGGGTGGATGGGAAGCCTCAAATCCAAACACACCCATCATATGCCCCGTCTAGATCTGTAATCCTGCATGATGTCCCTGATCGCGCACGGGTCAGACAGGACCTCCTCCATAGTCTAATGTCCGCAGTGTGATCAAGAACAGAGGATAGAGAGATGCGCTGTAAAGCTCTGCACCAAATAGAGAGGCAACAAGGGGTCGTTCTAGGCATTCTGATCCCTAATAATAAGGTCAGAGACTCTCATTCATGAAGGGACATCAGAACTGACAAAAGAGGGCCAACGAATCAAAGGGAGCTCCGCCAACCAAGTGTCCCTAAGGGCATCAACCGAGTCTCCATCTCCAATCATCCACGACGTACGACTGAGCACAGCCAGAGCATGACGACAAACCTCTTTCCAGAAGAAAGAGTAGCAACGACTAGCCTGGGGATAACTTGGGAGGACCAATCACCATTTTGCATGCATAAATAAGCTCCACAAGCAACCCGGATCAACAAAAATCTGATGCATGCCTAGCAAGCAGCGCCTCTCTTCTCACAATGAGGGACTGAATCCCAAGTCCCCCCTCCGAAATGGGCGTGCACATAGAGTCCCAAGCCAGCAGATGGATCCCATGGCCATCCTGCATAGAGCCCTAGAGAAAGTTTCTGAACCATCTCTCCATCTTCCTTAAACAGGTCACCGGAATGGCAGCATTAGAGAGGATATAGAGAAGAGCAGTGAGCACAGATCGGATAAGGGTGAGTCTGGCCATCATGGATAACCCAGAGACTTGCCAGCCATCCAAACGATCACGAACACGTGCTCCAAATCATGGAAATCAGAGCAACGTGGCCGCCTACCCGTAATAGGGACCCCCAAATAGAGAGATGATCAGCCTGAGCAGAAATACCCAATATTTGCATGATAGACTCCCTAATGGAAGTTTTAGTCTTCGGACTGAAAGATATCATGGATTTAGCAGTATTGATTTTCTGACCAGAAGTCCCGCAGTAAGACTGAAGCACTGAAGCAAAAGCAGAGGCATTACTGGTAGTGGCCCTCCCCATTAGGATACAATCATCAGCAAACAACAAATGAGATAACGAAGGCCCTTGGGAGCCGGCACTGTAAGGTTGAACAAAAGAAGCTTGTTGGGCCTGGTGAAGAGCTCTGGATAAAGCATCAGCAGACAGAATAAATAAGAATGGGGAAAGGGGGCATCCCTGTCTGAGACCCACTGCAGAATGGAAATAGTCCATCCGACTGCCATTAATAATAATAGAGAAGGATGGTCGATGAACACAAGCCATTATCCAAGCAATAAAAAGATCATCAAACCCAAACTCCTAAAGAGAGCGGAACAGAAAATCCCAACACACTCTATCATAAGCTCTCTCCATGTCTAGCTTGACACCATAGACACTGACGAATAGGGGCTCTATGAAGATCATGCATAACTTCTTGAGCTAACAGGACATTATCAAGATACACCGACCAGCTAGGAACGCACCCTGCTCAAGAGAGATAATACGAGGAATCACCACCCGGAGCCGAGAAACCAGGAGCCTAGCACAAACCTTATATAAAGTCGTGCACAGGCTAATAGGCCGAAGTGATGCGGCAAAGAAGCATCGTGGTGTTTCGGCACCAGAGTAACAAGAGTCCTATTCCACTCAGGAGGAATCAGTCTAGTCATAAAAACAAGCTGAATGGCCTGCTCCACATCCTGACGGACAATAGCCCAATAATGGAAAAAAAAGAGGAGGAAACCCATCCGATCCCGGGGCCTTATCTGAGCCGAGGTTCCAGAGGGCCAACCGAATCTCCTCAGAAGTAATCGGACTGGTAAGAGCAACATTCTCAGCCGCCGAGACCTTAAGAGGAGAAGCCACAGGAAACACAGAGGAGCCGTCCCCCAAAAGCTCAGTCCAACGGGAGCGAAAGAAATGGAAAAGCTATCCTTAATGCCCTGGGTAGACTCCTGAACATTTCCCCAATCATCAATGAGCCACCGAATCTGATTTGCCACACACTTTAGGGTAATCTGATGGAAAAATCTAGTGTTCTGATCACCCTCTTAATCCACTGGATCCGGGATCTTTCCTCCAATAGATCTCCTGCTGACGAGAAGGGAATGGTGGAGGCCAAGACTGGAGCGAAGAGTAGATAAATCAGAGTCTTGAAGATAGCCAAGGCGGTCTTCCTTTTCCTGAAGAGAAGCAATAACATTCTCCACCTCCTCAACTTGTCTAAAGATATCACCGACCTCCTCCCGATTCCATCTGGAAAGTCTACGCCTAGCAAGCTCCAGGCTCCGAGATAGGCGATAGGTGGCGTTACCTCTGACAGGAGTATGCCAAACCTGAGAAATAAGGGATCTGGCCGCAGAATAAGAAGTCCAGAATTTTCAAATTTAAACTGACCCCTGCACTGATCATCCACATTAGTAGTAATAAGAACAGGGCAATGATCAGAAGCAATCCTGGTCAGATGAGAAACAGAGGTAGAGGGAAAGCGCTGAAGCCATTTAGCAGTAGCCAAAGCCTATCCAATCTTTCCCAAACTCTGGCAGAACCCTGACGGTTGTTACACCAGGTAAATTGAGCTCCCTGAAACCCAAGTCCAAAAGATTAGCGGAGGCAATGAAGGAGCGGAACTCAAGATGCTGGAGACTCCACAAACTGCCTACCACCCCTCTTTTCATTGGCGCCCAAAATACAGTTGAAATCCCCAGCCAGCAAAGAAGGAACACCTTGAGATAACAAGGAGAAGAGCTCATCCCATAGAACACGCGAGCCCGAAAGCAGTACTTGCATAGATGCCAGAGAGAAGCCAGGGGGCCGAAGCACCTTCGGAGATGACCAGAGCCACCTGCTGCCCCAGTGGTGAAAGCCCTCAACTCTAATGTCAGAAGCACGCCATAAGGCCAATATGCTACCCGATAAACCATCAGACTCAATAGCATAGGAAGACCACGATCTGGATATCTATCTCCTCACATAGGCCAGACTCTGACCAGACAATCGAGTCTCCAACAAGACACATATATCACATTTATAGAGCTGCATTAGCCTCCCAAACGAGGAGCGAAACGAAGGTTTCAACGCTCCTCGTACATTCCATTAATAATCTTCATTTAGATTGGGGAGGGCCCACCCGATCCCCTATCATCTCAGTGTCAGGAGGACCACTGTCAATAGGGCCACCTGCTAGGGTCCCCTGGACCTGACTGTCCATACCTACACCTTCCACCTCCCCCTGAATAGCCTTCTTTAGAAGACAAACGACAGAGTCATGGGACCGATACTCCGGGGAAATCACCTGGGACGCCTCAGCGCAGACACCTAAGGGCAGTGCTTCTGAGGCTTTGATCAACAGGGATCCTTGACCAGCCAGAGCCCCTAGCTCCTTCGGCACCATCAACGATGCGAGAAAGTGAAGGAGGGTTCCACGTCATGGTTACGGCGACATAGATTTTCCCTTTCCCTTTCGAGGATCTAGGTCCAACCCTAGGGGCCAATGGTTCCACAAGGCGGGCCCGCTTCAGTGGCCCGGATTAGCTTCCTTCCGGGATTTCGGCCTCCCTGCCCATTTATCAGAACCCAAGAGGGCAAAGGGATTGGTAGAAGTCATAATTGGGTTATCTTTCAGAGAGTTCAGACTTCCCATTGCTCTCGGCCAGGACCGGCACAGTGAACAATGTTTGGCTCTCAGGCTTCTCAGTTTGCAACCCCCCACCAGAACGATGAGTCCCAGAGCGCCAGCAGGAATCTCAAGAGGGCTGCCCCCCCCCCCCGGCCACCCCCGAACCATCCGTCTTCGCAATGGGACTGACCACAGACCCCATCGCACCAGCCACCACCCCCGATTGCCTGCGAGAAATCTTCTTGGGAGTTGCCAACCGTCGGAAGAACTGGGAGAAGATGAAGCAGAGGCCTTCTGGGACTTCAAAGCAGAGTCCGAAGCCACAGCTTGGGGAGATCTTCGATGTCAAACCGCAGACATCCACGGCCTATACAATGGCGAGGGAAGGTCAGTGGACTTCTCTGGAGCAGAGGGACAACCCTCAGCTGAGTGCAGTGCTCCGCACAAGGGGCAGAAGTCGTCGATGTGCTCGTAGACAAAGGGCTACCAGAAGGGGACACCAGTGCCGCACACCCTCACTCCCAGGCGCAACGGCTTCCCCAGATCGACCTAGACGCAGGCACGGGCATAACCACCACGTTTCCTTTCCTTGGTAGCAGCATCAAGGAAGAGGAACCTTCCAGCAGTAGCAGGATCAGGCTCAGAATAGCCTCGGTCCAAAACTCCAGAGGAAGAGATGGCAGCCGAATCCACATGAGAGCAGAGGAAAGGATGCTTCCGAAGGAACAAATTCTGGCCTCCAATTCTCCATAGCAATCACTTGCCCATTAGCAACCCAGGGATTGCCTAGCGCCATCACTTAGCAGTTGGGTCGGAGAACCGGAGCAGGTAATGGTGGTGGGCCAAACAAATAGGTTCTATCGAACCAGCAGCACCAACGCGCCTGAGCTCACGGATGATGGCCTCAGAGGAATCCAACGTCAAGCTCCTGGCAATGACCGCCTTAGACCCCCAATCAGAGGTTTCCACCTCCAACGCCTGGAGAGGAACCTGGACAACATCTGAAACTAATACAAGCGCCGAGACAGTCGCCGGAGTTGGAGAAGAAGATACCCATTCGAACCGATTGCTCTGGGAGCGATTCCATACCCTGCCGTCCACCTTCCCCCCATCCGAGGCCACCGGAGTGGCATTCGACGGCGACCCCACCGTCAGACAGGAAACCGGGCCAAGACAGAGGCGATTGCCGAAGATCAAGCACCACCATGCCGCAGGCATGAATCTAAAAGCAGAAACAGAGAGCAGCTCGATCGAGAACCAGCGCACAAACCTAAAAGCACTATTAATTAATTAATTAAAATTATTGAAATAACTATCTTGATACAATCATATATTAAGAAACATCAAGAACATAAAATTCTTGAAGCACAAGAGATTAAACTATAATAACTAAACTTTTAGCATCGATATAAACTTTTTTCTAATGGATACGAACATAAGGGTATTGATGTGGTTGATCATACCACGTTAGGACAAGATAACTATCGGAGACCAAGATCGATCCCAGAGTCGGCCTGCAAGCTCTGACTACCGAGTCGGCCTCCCAGACCAAGACCGACTCCAAATCGGCCTTCGAGCCCCAACTCCCGAGTCGGCCTCCCAAATCAAGACCGACTCCAGAGTCAGCCTTCGGCCCCAACTCCCGAATCGGATCAGCCCAGTACTCTTGATCCCTGCCTGGCCTACCTGATACCTGCACCGGCCACATGGTCCACCTATCACCTGCAACCGCACGTGGCCTTCCGCGGTCACTGCCAGTTACAGCGCATGTCCGACAAGATCAGGCCTACCTGCCGACTACGGCGCTGCGCCAGGAGAGGGGGGACGATGGGCTGCCTCTGACAGGCTCAGAGGTGGTTGCAACCTATCTCCATCGGCCTTGCCATCTATCCCTGGCCAGATGGAGATGTCTTGAAATCAACAATCTTTCAAAAGTAAGCAAGGAGGGCTTTCGATCAGGTATAAAAGCCTTCACTCATAACGAGAGGAGGATCTGAACTCCAGGTGATTCGATCAAGTCTTTTAGTTCATCATTCGTTACTATTTCCCAAGTTTTCTCACTTGAGCATCGGAGGGTCCTCACCGGAACAACCGGTTTTCAAGGACTTTCTTGCATGATTTCTGTCCGAGAGGAGACTTTAGGAGATTCCTAGAACCGTCTTCGCCGCCTCTGGGACTAACGTCCTTCCCAACGTTCAAAGAGGGTGATTTGGCGACAATAGGTTTCTTTTTTTTATATTTACTCCTTCCTATCACCATCCCTATGTATTTAGTAAACAAGGATATAAAAAATAACTGCTATGTTCATTCCTTTTCTAATTATCAAATTTCATATTTTGCTTGTACTACTTCAAATCGTTCCCATCCCATCTTTTGATTGCTTTCAATCCTACCCTATAACAGGGCACAAACCCTTTCACTTTGAGATTTTTTATTTAATTGTTTGGAATGTAGGGAAATTATTACAAGAGTGAGAAATAACCCACTTCAGGAACTCTCTTCTTAATATGACTCATAAATTACCCAAATGCAAACCCTATAAATATCACAACCCCCTCCCCCACTAAACATATCACTAATGATGAAGACATGGCACAACCACATATCCGTAGAGATGACCTTAGAAGATTTGTAATATGTAAATTTAACAATTCATAATTAAACATATTTTTAATATTAAATCAATGTCTTAAATTTCACTACTGGATTTGTTTATAAAAACGGAAGTTCGGTTGGCATTAGAAATCTAATATTTCTTTGTTCTTACTCCACGTACTCTAGCTCCAAATCCATAGCTAAATCCTAAGGGCCAGTTTGGCAGTAGATTTGAATTAATTTTTTTATTTTTAAAAAAAAAATCTATCTCATAGAATAAAATATGTGTTTGGTTGAGCCATTTTTAAAAATACTTTTTCAAAATGATTCTAAAAATCCGAATGAATTTTGACAAAAGGAGCAACGTTTTCTTCGAATTCATCTTAAACAATTTTTAAATTTTATCCTTCATCTCTCAAAACGTCCAAAACTCACAGATTCACCTTCTTCCTTCCCCTTGCTATCTTTCTCCACGTGATTTATTGCTACCTTTCTTCGAAAAAATAGTTTTCGAAAGCATCAACCAAACATATTCTTGAATACTAAAAATCAACAAAATATAACTCAGATTTTTGGATACAATCCATATTTTAAAAATAATTTTCTAGATCACAAACTAAATAGGGACTAAGCATCTTGTTGTTTTGAAAAATATAAAAACGAATGGTATGAACTCCAGCTTTGTAAAAGTCCCTAATGACGTACCCACATGTATAAATAACAAAACATGCATCATAGACATAAATAATCAACAAATATTTGTAATACTAAAAATATACATTGCTCTTATCAACATAGCTAGTAATAATTTCAATTAACACAACATTTAGTCCATAGTAATTTAAAAGCAAATCTTTCAAGTATAGAATTATTAAAGTTATTTCATCATTTCCCAAGTACTCAATTAATATTAGTTCAGAATTAGACTAGTTATAACTATACTTCAACTCATGACTAACAATCCAAAGTAACATAAGGTCACGTTTCAATTTACAACTATCACTCCACACATCAGCCCATGGTGACAATCCAAAATAATATGGGATTGCGTTTCAAGTCGTGACTAGCAGTTCACACTTCATCTTGCAATAGCAATCATATATGGGTCACTTTTCAACCAACGACCAATAATCCAAGAAAAAATATGGCTAATCCAATATCTCTTTTCACCATACCATTATAAGTCTTCTAATTATAACTAATTTAATATACTATAGAACCATCACAATTAAAATACTTCATTTCCATACATGTCCATAATCATACTTATAATAACTAATATATCAATAATATATTTCACACATAATTAGCACCATGTTATCAAATCATGAATTAGCAATCTAATGTAAAAATATATGCATGAAGCATATGGACGTCTAAATCCATACGAAAAAGCATGCAAGTTCATATATTGCCAATACCCTAGTTACTCACTCAACTCAACTTAACTCAACTCATTTCATCTAAGTCTTTTCCGAACTACATGGGATTGACTACATGAATATGCTTCCTCCACTCTACTCTATTCAAGTCCAAGTCGATATTTAAATTACAAATAGTTACATTTTTTTAATTATTTCTATCCATGTTAGTTTAGGTCTAGCTCTACTTCTATCCTTACTATGAATTGTTAAAAGATCACTCTTTCTGACTGAAGCATCTAACGGTTTACGTTGTATATGTCCAAACCACCTTAATTAATTTTCTCTCATTTTATCTTCAATTGGGGCTACTCCTATCATTTCTCTTATATGTTTATTTCTAATTCTATCTTTTAAAGTTTTACCAAATATCCATGTTAACATATGCAATTATGTTACACTTAATTTATTCACATATTGTTTCAATATTGCTCAACCCTCTGTTCCATATAACATAACTGGCCTAATAGCAGTTTTATAAATTTTTCTTTCAATTTAATGGGATGCGTCGATCATACAATACTTTCGAAGCACTCCATTTAATCTATCCTGCTTTAACTCTATGATTCATATCTTCACCTATTTCACCTTTTTACTAGATAATTGATCCTAAATATTTAAATTTTTTACTCCTTGATATCTCTTGGCTTGCAATCTTCACCGTTTCTTCATTTGTATTTCTACTCCCACTAAAATTACATTTCATGTATTCAGTTTTGCTTCTACTAATCTTAAAATCTTTAGATTCTAAAGCCTCTCTTTAAATCTCTAGCTCAGCATTTACTCTAGATTTAGTTTCATCAATCAACACTATATCATCTATAAATAACATACACCATGGGATATTGAATATGTTTGATTAATTCATCCATAACTAATACAAAAAGATACAACTTAAGGCAGATCCTTGATGTAATACTACAGAAAACTCACTAGTTTCTTCTATTATTTTTTAACAATAGTTATTGCTCTATCATATATATCTTTTATCAATTCTATTTACCTTTTGGAAACTCATTTTTTCTTTAAAACCCATCATATTATTTCTCTAGGTACTCTATCATATGCTTTCTCTAAATCAATAAAGACCATATGAAAGTTTTTTCCTTTTCTTATATCTCTCCATCAACCTTCTTAATAAATAAATAGCTTTCATGCTAAAATTGGTAAATTTACAACTTTTTTTGGTTAGATGGATGAGGTGAATAAACCCTAGATTCACCTTTATCTTTCGTTGATCGCTGTCCACCTATACTCAACTCAACTCAACTCATATAAACCCTTTTTCAACTACATTGGGAAAAATCCAGATATTGTCCACCTACACAATAATAAAAAAAAACCAGTACCAAATTAAACTAATAAAACAAGTGGAATGAATATAAGGGACATTATTCAAGGTCCAAGGTGAAAAATCCTAGATGGTGCTACGAGCTGTACCATAAGGAGACAAGATGGCCTATGGTCCAGTAAGTAAGAAAGAGAATATGGAGGGAAGAGGAATATCAACATGGATCATAACTGTTATTGCCAGATGACCCTCCTCGAACATCCGTGAGTGTCCGGTTGCCTTCTCCAGCAAGCCTGGAATCTTTCGGCGAGCTTCTCACATCTGAGAGCCTGCAAAAAGTTCGAGGACTTGAGATTTCGATGGGGACCATTCGACGATCAAGTCAGTGCTATGG
Organism: Calamus simplicifolius; assembly: GCA_900491605.1. Lineage (NCBI taxonomy): Eukaryota > Viridiplantae > Streptophyta > Magnoliopsida > Arecales > Arecaceae > Calamus > Calamus simplicifolius. Next base: position 118,033 of record UESW01004093.1, on the reverse strand, counting down.
GCAACAGCCATGAGCTTGAGGAAGCTCAAAAGAGAAAGAAGGAGAGGCTCAGAGAAGAGTTCTCTGTCTGTGAGCAAGAATGAGCATTTGAGAGTGTAGTGTGTTGAGTTACTTGGTCGAAGATCCCTCTTATCCAATTTATTCATCTTTGACTCTGTGTGGCTTGCCTAAGAAGCTTGGAGCATTGTCATCTAGTGAAGGATGAGTCACATGGAGCCTCATGATGGACCATGACTTTTGGGGCTCATCTAGTTTGAGTGGTTGGGGTGTCATGATGACTAAGGACTTTGGCGGATGGAATGTCAGGGCTAATGTCTATAAGACTTGAGGTGCGGCCACTTGTCAGAGCATTTATGGTCTTAGCAGCAATAGTGAGGAGTCTTCAAGTCTTGGGATATGGTCTCTCGTCATCTTTATGAAATGCTTGCTTCTTAGTAGCAGCTATCCCATAAGAGGTGGTGGCCACTTGATTATCTTATACCGCTCCCCACGTACGTATGAAAACCTTCCTTGCCTCCTACGCCACCTTTTCTTATGCAAGGGTGCCAACATGGCAACAATAAATGCCTTAGTGCAAGGGGAAGAATAAGGTAATAAATGCCTTAGAGCAAAGAATGTACGTTGCTGTCAAAAGACCATAAATATCTTGGTGCGATGTGGCTACTGAAGCCTAGTAAAAAAGATCGCAACCAATTTACAAGTCGGAGGCTTGAGGAGGCCGTCTAGGAAGGCCGCTTAGGACGAGAGCGAGAAGAAGCCGAACTTCCTTCACTGTCTTCCTCTTTTTGTAATACACGTCCATGACTTGACTATTGAAGGCTCAATTCCATTAAATGCTCTCAAGTCATTATGACTATTTCTGCACAATTAAATGCTCAAGCCCATTGACTTGACTACAGACATTAATGATAGAAAGTAGCCCTTGAGAGAATTCTATGCCCTTTTGCCAACCGACCTGTTCTCTCTCTTCATTATGACCTAACGCTTGTTGTAGCCGAGAGCAAAGCCGTGGATAAAATACTTAATGCCTATCGTGTCCTTCGTTAGGAATTGAGCCGTTCAAGAAAGCTGCTCGAGCCGTTCAAGAGGCAAATAGAACCGTTTAAGAAGGCCGCTCAGAAATAGAACCGTTCAGAAAGCCATTGAGGATGACGCCTAGAAAGACTGCCCATAAAAATCTTCTTAAAACTAAAAATTGCTGTCATTATTGCCTATGGAGTCAACCGGCCCCATCAACAACCATCTCTCTAGTATGACAAGGAGGAGCAAGGAGAGGTGAAAGAAAGGAAGTCAAGGGGCTCTCAGTAAACAGGAGACCATCCTGCACCATCCCCTCGCTGGTTGAATAGGAGAGCTAAGAGATTTCGGGAGGGAGATTTGAGGGACAGACAGAACAAGGCTCCTGGTAGCGGAGACTCCGACCGCAAGGCTACGCTCGGGAAGAGTCCATCGTCCCCACAACATTCATGGGCATTGCATGTCCCCCCCCCCCCCTCGCTTAGTTCTTCCACAAATCAATCGGAACAACCGATCATGAGGCAATTTGGACAGGGACGATCTCATGGTGACTACTGAATCCGACCTCCGACTACGTCAACTCGGATTCGGATCTAGTCGAGACTGAGTCTAAGACGGGCAACCATAAAGAGCAACCTTGCATATTTGGAGAATAAGCTTGGTATTGTTATTCCGAATGTTCAGCACTTGAAAAGTCATCAAGAAGCCACCCGAAATTGCATGAGAGTCCCAAAGCAACCAAAACTCACCAAGCCAACTCCCCAAAACAACGTAAAGGCTCCTGGTGCTAGCAATCTGGCATCCACAACTGCTGCTTGAATTATATTACTCAATGCAGTCCTAAGCTTTCCTTCGAGTTGATGGACAAAAGTAATACCAAAAAATAATAAATAAAAGTAAAGTCCCTGTTGAAACCCAGCACCTATGGACTGCTCCAAAATTGATAGACACGAAAAAAACAAAAGAAGCTAGTACAATCATTTTGCATGCATGCTTTCAAAGATGCAAATTTCATAACGAACCGAACCTAAGCAATGCTCCTAAGCTGATGCTAAAGGAAATGAGGGATAAAATTATCATTGTATTAATGACCACATACATCGATAATTGGATCAAGTCCAATCCCAACGTCCTATCGGCCAGCTGTCACATCCACCAAGCAGCGAATCCCAATCGCTCTCAGTGGCATCGGATTGCCCCGACAACCTGAGCTATCTTCATACCTCGGCAACCCGAGCCAACCATACCTCGGCAACCCGAGCCGACCCTACCTCGGCAACCCAAGCTGTCCATACCTCGGTAATCCGACCATCCTCATACCTCTACAGACCGAGCTGTTCTGTACCTCAGAAAACCAAATTCCCCTCGCCTCGGCCGGGCCAAGGCATTCAAATACCTCTGTGGAATCCGACGTGGGAGAGTACGAATTCACTATAACTGAATGAAATTCAAAATGGGGAATCATACCCAGGAGTGGCCTAAGACCCACAGGAGTGGCTTAGAACCTACGTAATCGCTGAATCTCAAGCATCAGCCAGCCCTCCAGTCGTCGATCCTTTAACTGACAAGATATGGATCCTACTGGCCTCATAACAAACTTGATTCGAATCCATTCTGAATCATAACGACTTTCAACATCCCCTCGCGACACGCCAAGAATCAGGTGATCCCTTATAAATACTACTGCCCTCCAACCTCTCAGAAACGAAAACACTCACTCATTTTACTCACTGTCATACTGAGAACAACTCCATCTAAGCTCGGGCTCTTAGAGAACACCCATCTAGAGGAGCTCTTCTGCGAGAGTCTTCTCCTCACATCTTCTTGCTGTGAATTTTCACTAACTTGGGCATCGGAGGGTCCTCCATAGAGGGCAACCCCCACAGCACTCACTGCGCACGGACTGTCTTGCAGGTTCCACCAGAGGCAACGAGATTGGCGTCCAATTAGGAGCCAAAAGCGCACTCAAGTTGGTGAACGGATTTGCGCAGCAATAATTGGCGCTAGAGGAAGGGCCCTCAAGTCCCATAAACTTGTGATCCAAGAGATAAGACTCAAAAAAAAATTGGAAGAAGCATCCTCTAATGGCCAATCGAAAGAGAGCTACATCCGAGGTTCAAGATCAGGCCGCCTCCCAAAGGCCTGATCCAATTAGCGGTGTGGTGCCTCCGCATCATCGCCAGCCGAGACTCCTTCGCCACCAGCAACGGTGGTAACACTGGACCAGTTCGTCACGCTGGTCCAGCAGGTTCAAGCATTGACCCAGTTGGTCCAGGGGCTCCAGGCGATTCCTGGCCCTGCCATCCCTGCTCCTCAGCTTCATGAAGAGGTCGCTGCCCCTTCCGCCAGCGATCTCTTCTTTCAATCTGTCGAAAGCAGCGGATTATCATCACCAGCCCACGAACGCAAAGCCAGCGCCGCAGCGAGCTGGAGGAAAGAGCCCACTCAGATCTTGGCGGGTTCGTTCTCTCTCTCCGGTGTCCTCCCAGGACTCGACACCTCTACCGTCTTCCCATCGCCCGATCCCTCCTACCACTCTGGATGAAAGGATCAGGCAATAGATGCAGGAGATGCGTCGAGAATGGCGTCAGAAGTTAGATGCCGCTAGACAAGCCCCTCCATCCCAGCCGAAAGCGGAGCAGGGCATCCCCTTCTCCGAGAGATCATGAGGGAAGTGATTCCCCCTCATATCAAGCTCCCTACCATCGAGCCGTACCACAATCCATCGATCCCGACGACCATCTGAGCAGCTTCAGATCCATCATGATGTTCCACGGAGCGTCGATGCGATCTTGTGTCGAGCCTTTCCCTCCACTCTAAGGGGATCTACCCAAACCTGGTTCAACAGCTTGAAGCCAGGTTCCATTGATTCTTTTGACAAACTGAGCTGTTTTCTCATCAGCAGTTCGTCAGCAGCCATTGCCAGCGACGGAGATCCGATTCCCTCTCCGAGGTCAAGCAGAGAGAGGGGGAATCGCTGAAGAATTACCTAGGCTGCTTCAACACGGCCCTCCTGGAGGTCGACCATCTCAACCACGAGGTAGCCATGTCTGCCTTGGCTGAAGGAGTGTCGAAGGAGGGAGACTTTATCTGGCTCTGAAGTTAATTATCTGAAGAGCCTTTCATATATGATGTCCTTGGTGGATAAGTACGCTAGGGTTGAAGAATCAAGGAGATCAGCTCGGCCGAGCAGCTGAAAAAGAAAGAGGCAAAGGGCTCGGACAAGTAACAGGCCCACCACCGTGCTAGCCCACCTCGCCACCATAGGGCTCCTCCGTCGCCGCCTCGAGACCGAACCCAGAGTCCAGCTCGAAGGTTCGACCGCTACACTCCCCACACCGCGCCAAGAGCACAAATCCTAATGGAGATCGAGCGGCAAATTCCTCTGTCTCCTCTCCGAGGCAATGCGACTCGGAGGGATCCGACCAAGTACTACCGCTTTCATCGGGACTACGGGCATGATACCAAGAACTGTTGGCAGCTCAAGAACGAGATCGAGCGGTTGATTCGACGGGGCAGACTGGACCGGTTCAGGGGGCCCCCTGAGCCGAATAATGAGGGGGAGCGCCAGCCCGAGCCTCGCCAGCTTCCTCCGCCGAATCCCCCGGTTATCGGCAATGTCAATGTGATTGCAGCGGCCGGCTCCCCATCTTCTTGGCCAAGCGAGGAGGAAAACTCGCCAAAGAAAGCTCAAATTGATGAGCTCACTTTCTAATGAAGACCTTCAGGAGGTACAGTACCCCCATGATGATGCTCTAGTTGTATCTTTGAATATGAACAATTATGATATACACCACATCTTGGTTGATAGTGGAAGCTCTATTAATGTTCTGTACTTTGATGCCTTTGTGAGATTGAAATTCGGGCAGAAAGCCTCCAGCCTATGGAATCCATCCTAGTGGGCTTCATAGGTGACTCCATAATCCCCGAAGGAGTTATTTCTCTGACAGAGCTGGCACTTGGCCCCGCATAGCTACTGCTCATGATTTCCTCGTGACCAGGCTCGGTCTCCTTACAACGCTATCCTTGGCAGGCCGGGGTAGGTATCTCTTAAAGCCATCATTTCCATTCCCCACCTCGCCATGAAGTTCCCCACCGAATGGGGAGTAGGGGTTGTTCGAGGGAGTCAGGTCATAGCTCGGCATTGCTTTATCACCGATCTTCAGTCCAGAAAGCCCGAGGTAGACGGCTGGAGCTCGGAAAGATTTCGCCGAGCAACAATGAGAGCCAGTCGAAGAAATAGAGAAAGTACCACTCGACGAAACCTGGCCCGACCAAACCATAAAGGTCGGGTTGCGGCAGAAGGAAAGCTTGGGCAAGAATTAATTGAATTCCTTCGGGGGAATGCTAACGTCTTTGCCTAGTTCGCATCGGATATGCCCGAATCAGCCCAGACGTCCTGGTCCACCGTCTCAGCGTGGACGAGACATTCCATCCTATTAAGCAGAAGAAAAGGAGCCTCGCCCCCGAGCGCCAGAAAGCCATCGAAGAAGAAGTGGACAAACTCATCAAAGCCAAATTCATCCGGAGGTTGATTATCCCGACTGGCTGGCGAATGTGGTCATGGTGAAAAAGTCGAATGGCAAATGAGGATCTGCATCGACTTCACCGACCTCAACAAGGCCTGCCCAAAAGATAGCTTCCCTCTTCGCGGATCGACCAGCTCGTGGATTCAACTTCGGGCCATCAAATGCTAACTTTTATGGATGCCTATTTGGGCTACAACCAGATCCGAATGGCGCCCGAAGACGAGGAGAAAACCGCCTTCATCACCGACCGAGGTATCTATTGCTACCGAGTTATGCCCTTTGGTTTGAAAAATGCAGGTGCCACCTACCAAAGGCTGGTCAGCAAAGTCTTCAAGGAGCAAATCGGTCGGAACATGGAGGTATATATTAATGATATGCTGGTAAAGAGCAAGGAGGCATCCTAGCACGTTGAGGACCTCGCGGAGAGCTTCGCCACTCTTTGAAAGTATCAAATGAGGCTCAACCCCACCAAATGTGCTTTTGGGGTTAACTCCGGGAAATTCCTTGGCTTCATGGTCTCTCAGCGAGGCATCGAGGCAAATCCCCAGAAGATCCAAACCCTGCAGCAAATGGCCCCGCCTAGGTCAGTCAAGGACATGCAACGCCTCACTGGAAGAATAGCAGCCCTCAGCCGCTTCATTGCTCGATCGGCCGAGAAATGCCTTCCCTTCTTCAAAGTGCTTCGATCAGCCAAAAACTTCCAATGGACCCCTGATTGCCAAAAGTCCTTTAAAGACCTCAAGAAATACCTCGGCTCACCGTCTCTCCTCAGCAGCCCGAAACCAGGGGAAATGCTGAACCTATATTTGGCGGTCTCTGAAAACACTATTGGCTCGGTGCTAATTAGAGAGGAGAACAAAGTCCAAAAACCTGTTTATTATGTCAGCAAACTACTCAAAGATGCTGAAACGAGGTACACTCAAGTCGAGAAGATGGTCCTGACTTTGGTAACATCGGTCCAAAAGCTGCGGCCATATTTCCAATCGCACACTGTCACTGTCCTGACTGACCAACCCATCAAAGTGATCATCCATCGCCCAGAAGCATCAGGGAGAATGACCAAATGGGCTGTCAAGCTGAGCGAGCACGACATTCAGTATCAGCCTCGTCCCGCCATTAAAGCCTAGGATGGCTCCACTTCGGACGCCGCTGGACAGCCGAAGCCCAGTGCTCCATGGTTGCTTTACGCTGATGGATCCTCAGTGCGGGCGATTCTGACGCCAGCCTGGTCCTCACCAGTCCGGAGGGTGCAACTTTTGAATATGGCATCCGCTTCTCCTTTCCGGCTTCAAACACGAGGCAGAGTATGAGGCCCTGCTCGCTGGACTCCGAATCGCCCATGAGCTTAAAGTTTAAAAACTAATTGCCTACACCGACTCCCAGTTGGTGGCTGGCCAGGTGCAGGGAGAATTCGAGGCTCGAGAGCCGAGTATGATTCGGTACCTCAAAAGGTGCACGATTTATCCTTCTATTTTGATGAATTTAAAATTATCCAGATCACAAGGACTGAAAACGCGCGCGCCGACCTTCTGTCCCGCCTGGCGACTACGGAATCAATGGATCTAGAACGAAAATTCACTTGGAGGTCCTGGAGAAGCCCAGCACCGCCGATGCTGACCAGATGATGCAGGTCGACATCGAACCATCCTGGATGGACCTCCTGCACAAGTATCTCAAAGAAGGGTTGTTGCCCATTGACAGAAAGGAAGCAAGGAAGCTAAAAATGCAATCATCTCATTATATTCTGATTGATGACCGGCTGTATAAGCGATCCTTCTCCATGCCATTGCTCAAATGCCTCCGACCATCTGAGGCCGATTATGCACTTCAGGAGGTTCATGAGGGCATCTATGGAAATTATCTTGGCGGTCGAGCCCTGTGCCATAAGGTGCTTCGCCAGGGATATTGGCCGACGATGCAGAAAGATGCCAAAGGCCTCGTTCGAACCTGTGATTGTGTCAGAGACACTCAAATATCCAGAGGCTCCCTTCTGCGCACCTGACTTACATATCATCCCCTGGCCTTTCGACAAATGGGGAATGGATATTCTTGGCCCTTTCCCCCTCGCAATAGGCAGAGGAAGTTCTTATTTGTTGTGATTGATTATTTCACTAAGTGGGTTAAAGCCGAAGCAGTCGCCCAAATAACCGAAGCTCGAGCTAAAAACTTCGTATGGAGATCCATCATCTGTCGCTTTGGCCTTCCCCACACTATTATCACCGACAACGGGAAGCAGTTCGATAACCCTAAGTTCCGAAGTTCTGCGACGATCATGGCATTCTCCATCGCCTGACATTGTCGGACATCCTCAAGCTAATGGAGAGGCGAGGTAACCAATCGAACTCTCCTGCAGGGAATTAAAGCTTGGCTCAATCGGGCACGAGGCAGATGGGCCGAGGAACTCCACCATGTGTTGTGGGCGTACCAAACTACCGAGAGGGTACCCACGGGGCAAACCCCATTTAAGATGGCTTTTGGCACAGAGGTTGTCATCCCTATGGAGGTTGGACTCCCCTCCCCTCGCATGGAAGGTTATTCGGAGGAATCCAATGATGAACAGCTCCAAACTAATCTTGATTTAGTAGAAGTCAGAGAGAAAGCCAAAATTCGGATGGCCGCCTACCAGCAAAAAGTAGCCCGCTATCACTCCATTAGAGTCCCAGGAAAGTTTTTCCTCCCCGGCGATCTGGTGCTTCGAAAGGCATCCGTCTCGAAGCCACTGGAGCAAGGGAAATTGTCCCCGAATTGGGAAAGTGTCTACCAAGTGACGGAAGTAATCAGACCCGATACCTACAAACTCTAAGATTTTGATGGAAAATATATTCCTTGGACATGAAACTCGGATAATCTCCGCGCATATCACCAGTAAAAGTATGCTCTTACTAAACTCACTATGTTCATTGAATTAAATTTAATTCTCAAAGACTCGCAAAATTTTTATAACTCTCTTTGGAAGCTGCAATGAGAAGCAGCTCCTGCTATACATGAAATCCTCGGACTGAGCGATCTCCATACCTTGGCCGCGCCAAGTAAAATATAATCTTGAAGCCTCGGCCAAGCCAAATGATGTCTCGTACCTTGACCGCACCAAGTAAAATATAATCTTTTTAAATCCTCGACCGGACCGAGCATCTCCGTACCTTGGCCGCGCCAAGTAAAATATAATCTTTTTAAATCCTCGGCCAGGCCGAGCGATCTCCGTACCTTGGCGCGCCAAGTAAAATACAATCTTTTTAAATACTCAGCCGGACCAAGTGATCTCCGTACCTTGGCCGCGCCAAGTAAAATATAATCTTGAAGCCTCGGCCAAGCCAAATGATGACTCCATACCTTGACCACGCCAAGTAAAATATAATTTTTTAAATCCTCAGTCGGGCCGAGCGATCTTCGTACCTTGGCCATGCCAAGTAAAATATAATCTTTTTAAATCCTCGATCGGGCCAAGCGATCTCCATACCTTGGCCGCGCCAAGTAAAATATAATCTTTTTAAATCCTCGGTAGGGCCGAGCAATCTCCGCACCTTGGCCGCACCAAGTAAAATATAATCTTGAAGCCTGGCCAAGCCGAATGATGTCTTCGTACCTTGGCCGCGCCAAGTAAAATATAATCTTTTTAAATCCTCGACCGGGCCGAGCGATCACCGTACCTTGGCCGCGCCAAGTAAAATATAATCTTTTTAAATCCTCGACCGGGCCGAGCAATCTTCGTACCTTGGTCGCGCCAAATAAAATATAATCTTGAAGCCTCGGCCAAGCCGAATGATGTCTCCATACCTTGGCTGTGCCAAGTAAAATATAAGCTTTTTAAATCCTCAGTCGGCCGAGCGATCTCCGTACCTTAGCCGCGCCAAGTAAAATATAATCTTAAAGCCTCGGCCAAGCCGAGTGATGTCTCCGTACCTTGGCCGCGCCAAGTAAAATATAATATTGAAGCCTCGGCCAAACTGAGTGATATATTTCTGAACAATCTCTGAAGCTCGGCCGAACCGAGTGATGTACTTCTGAATAATCTCTGAAGCCTCGGCCAAACCAAGTGATGTATTTCTGAATAATCTCTGAAGCCTTGGCCAAACCGAGTGATGTATTTCTGAATAATCTCTGAAGCCTCGGTGAACTGAGTGATGTACTTCTGAATAATCTCTGAAGCCTCGGCCAAACCTAGTGATATATTTCTGAATAATCTCTAAAGCCTCGGCCGAACCGAGTGATGTATTTCTGAATAATCTCTGAGCCTCGACCGAACCGAGTGATGTATTTCTGAATAATCTCTAAAGCCTCGGCCAAACCGAGTGATATATTTTTGAATATTGTCTAAAGTTTCGACCTACTCGGGTGATTTCTTAAACACTTCAGTGTGACTAATGCGTTCCATCATGCTTCGACAGAGGTAAGTAATCTTCCTCCACTTACCGGCAAGATTATACAAGTTCTTTCATCCCCTCGAGTAGGATCATGTATGCATCATGAGTTCACAGGGCCGCCCAGGCCTCCCTCTGACCTAAATAGAGGTGAACACTTCTTCCGTAGAGGACTGAATATCGTGCTTAACAAAAACAAAGTAGCAAAAGCACCGATGGACTTATGCTGTGATAGTGCAATATGAGTAAGACAACTCTCACACAACCATACTGGAAAAAGAAATAAGTAGTCGAAGAAGAAAGGGTAAGAACTTTCTTTATTAATAAAAATTACAACCTCCTAAGAGGCATTACAAGTGCATCATAGCACAAGAAATAAAGATAAATAAAATAAAAGCTCAGCTGAGCAGCTTCGGTCGATAACGATGTTTTTGCATCCGACCCAAGAAATCAGAAAAACCAATCGGCTCCATTGGGCCACTGGTTAATGCCAAAGAGCAAAGTAGGCCATCCACGGATCCCTAGGATGAACACGTTGAGGGATCCTAACCTGGTCAAAGACCTGTGGATGCTGATGCCGAGGATGCCTCCTCCCCCAAGTGGGATGCTAGGTTGCTAGCCACTGCCCAACAACATAGATAGGGGACCAGACCAACACCACTCTTCTCCTCCTCGCTCAAGAAAAGACCTCTCAGGCGGATGAACTGAGAGATCCAAATTGAGGAAGGAGGTGAGTTCCATGTCTGCCATGGGGAATACGTGTGCTTTGTGTTTCCTGTGGTCCCCATGGCAAGTAACAAAGGCCACACAGGAAGCGCATACATGCACTCCCCATATGACCTCTGTGCCTCCTCATGCGCTCTCCATATGACCTCCGAGATTCCTCCCTTGAAGACTACTTGCTCTTCAGCAGCTTCTCCATCACCCTAGCTATCTGGGATGAACCAGTTTTGAAGGGGAAGCTCGATCTCTCCGCTCTCAACCTCAATGAAATGGGCGCCATGAAAGCCCCTATAGCTCACAGAAGGAAGAGGTCTCGGGAGATGGTCTAACACAGTCTGCTCCCTACCCTTTTTATAGACAAACAAACTGGGAGAAACCATTAAAGAAGGAAACCCCGGAATTCGAAACGCCCTAGCCGCGCTGCCACGTGGTAGATCAAAAGAAAAGGGCACTTTCCAAAGCGCGCCGAACACGCCTCCCAGGCCATGACGAAAGGCGAAGATTTTCTTCTGATCTCGAATCAAGACCTTAAATGCAGGAAACTGACCACAGGTCCTTGAGATATGGGCAGGCCTGGGAAATCCCTTTTGAAAACGATGCCATCCAATGGCGATCGAGTACTTATCGCGTACGTTAAAGAGACCCGTGTTGGAAAAGGCCAATGGGATAAACGCCTTAAGCAAAAACGAAGCATCCTTTGGTAAATCGCAAAGTCGTTTCATATGCCTCGGCAAAAAAAATGTACCAACTTTTTGCTTCGAACAAACCGAACTATCTAACCTCGGCCCCAACCGAGGTGCTTTCGAAGGTTTCAGCTATTTCAAGCCGAACAATTTCATACATCAGCTTGACAAGTCTCTCTAGCCTCGATTAACCAAAGTATCCAGTTCGGAACCCCTGAGAGCGATCCGACCTTAAAACATGAATCGCATATGATTCATTTGCTGTCAGAAAAAGAACCTCTGGCAAAAAAGATCGTTCGAAAGATGATGACCAAAGCAATGAGACGAACAAAAGGAGATAAAAGATTCATTCATTGAAATTTCAATCAAATTACAAGTTGAAAAAGAAAAAATACATAAAAAACCCTTAGGGGTCAGGATTCGAATTGGCGACATTTGGGGGAAGTTGACTGGGTCCGCCCTCTTCAAATACGGTCGACGAAGGGACTTCAAATTCCTCGGCACCGGGCTGGGACACCCCCTGGAGCCGAGGCTTCATTAGTGCCTAGAATAGTTTTGAGGTCGACGTCCGAAATGTCCTCATACTCGGCTTCTTCGGCCCTCAGGGTACGAGTATCAAATAGCTCGGCCTCCAGAAAAGATAAATCTAACTCGGGATATACTCGAGAGATCTTCACCTAAGTTTCCTCCTCGCCAAACCGGAATGCATCGGCACAAGCCTCTTTACACTCCTCAGAGAATTGAACAGAACTTTTGTACTCCACAGTTGAGGTAATTCGATCGTTAGCTTCAACTAGCTGGCCCCAAGTTCAAGATTCATTTGGCGACTCGAGGCCAACTCCGCCCTCAGGGCCTTAAACTGCTCCTGCGTCTCGAGCTCGATTTTTCCTATCTGCAAACATCATGTCGTTTGAGGCCATAAACAAAAGAAAAGTGCCAGAAACAAGTAAATGAGAAGACACTATACCTCGTCCTCCCACCGAGCCATTTTATTGCTCAGCTCATGGACCTTTTCTAGGGCCTTCAATTTGGCCGCTTTATTCTGTTGGAGACCCTCCTTGAAGTCACTAATTTGGGATTGTTTGTCCTCGATTTCCTGCTGAGATTGGTTGAGATCAGTGGTGAGCTTGGCAATCTGATCATGTTGCCATTTCAGCGATCTTCCCTATCGGCGAGTTTCTTATTCAGGCTGACAAGCTGATCTTGCTGCCACCGGCACCTACGCTCCTCCTCGAGCCTCATGCTCCAATTATTCTTCTCCTCGGCATGGCTATTCTTCAGCCGGTCCCACCTTTTGTCAAAATGTAGCCGCATGGCATTGACTTTGTCGGCATGCTTAGACTTGATTTGGGATAACTCCAAGCATGCCTTATCCGACTGTTCATGAAAACCCTGGAGCTTTTGACTTGAGACTCGAACCAAGAGGCCCTCTCGGCAGTAGCTCGGTAGGACTCACTCATCTTCTCGAGGTCCACCTGAACAGACGCAAGGCCCTGGAGAGTCGGCTGGTCGAATCTACCCTTGTCCGAAGGTTGGCTGCCTCCCTCCTGAGCGCAAGCCCCCGTGGCCAAATTTAAGCACCAATTCAGCACCCTCATAATTAAAGCATTCTGCAAAAAAGACAAGTAAGAAACTACGACCGAACCAGCCGACTAAGAATTACAACCTTGGTACGATGACTCACTCGGGAGGCGTAATTTGTAGCGATCTTCATAAGAGTGGCATTACTAATTTCGGAGAGAAGGTAGACATCCTTCGGTGCCCCGAACCGACCGAAAGCTGCATCAATAATATCCTCGACTGCAGGCTCATCCATCGAGGAACTCCCCCTCGCGCGCAGTACGGACCGCATCAAAGCGGCGAACATGTCATCCACCTCTGGGCTATGAACAAGAGAACTCATAGCCGAGGAACCGGCCCGAGGAACTTCGGCCTGAGGAATCGTCATCCGCTTGGCTTCCTCCATCAGAACTTTAGCCTGCAGGGCCTCGGATAATTCGGCCCCGGTTGAAGGAACCTCGGCCCGAGCATCCCCTTCAGTGGTTCTTCTTCTTCTCCTCCCCAAATGTTGCTTCGTCCCTGGCGGATTCCACCCACACCTCGGTCTCTCCCACGACCCCCTGATACCATAAGAGAGAGACCTCAGCAGGAGGCACCTCGACCTCCACCAACCTTTCAAAAGCAGCTCCACTTGAGCTTCAGCAGCTGCAATTGCCTCTTCTGACCTTTCGACCAAAGCAGGGACCTCTTCCCCATCCACGCGCAGCACCGAAGGGCTGCTGACCGCTGGTGGATGAGGTTGGTTAGACTCAGGCGAGAGGATTATCAGACGAACCGGTGACATCTCCTCGGCATCGTCCTACACGACCACGATTTGAAGAGGAGAAACCTCGATGGCTCCCTCCGAGTTTCCCCCAGCAGCTCTCTCCACCTCCGCTACTGTGTCCCCCTCTGGCAGGGGGGCTCACCAACCGCGGCCGACACTCCCACTTCCCCTCTCTTAGGGGTGGAAGAGTGGCGGCCAACACTATCTTTCCTTGGCTCCTTCGAACGAGACCCAGAAGGACGAGACCTCTTGTCAGACCTGTGCTTGTCCCCGGAGCTGGAGCCCCTGTGGCGTTTGCCCAGCTCCTTCCTCATTTGGCCCACAAATACGGACCTCTCGGCTGAAAACACAGCAGATGTTCAATTAAACAGTAATGGAATTACCTAAACACACTGACCATCAGAGCGAAGACTCACCTTAGGGGTCAATGGAGCTAAGCCCAGTGGCAAAAAGGGCATCCTCTGATAATAGGGCACTGGCCGATACCACCTGACCACCGCGAAGGGTTACCAGATCTCTCTTCTCCTGCTCGCTCAACTCTGGACGCACCTCCGGATCCTTCACACAACTCACCCATCCCCTCAGAAAATCTGAACTGATGTTCCCTTCGGCAATGAAAAATTGGGACTTTCACTCCTTTATCGAAGACGGGTTATCAGAAATCATCTTGAACGACTTCCAGGAGCCAATATAGGGTCACTCAGAGCTTCTCCCAGAGACCAGGTTGTAGCAAACTGGGAACATAGGAAAGGTCGCAGTCACCCCAACACGATTGCACATCGAGATGAATCCGATAAGATTATGCCAGCTATTTAGAGCCACCATTGTTGGGCATATATTATAAAACCTCATCACCTCCTGTACCAGCATATGAAGAGGGAACCGGAGATCTGCCCTCAAGCTCTCCTCATAGAAGAAAACTCCACGGCTTAACTCAGTCGAAACCCTATGCTCAACCCTCGGCACCCATAAGGCTACATCCTGAGGAACCCTGTAATGGCGATGGATTCTATTCAGGTCGTCAAGGGTTACCTCGAAGGCAACATCGCCTGGACCCTTCATATTGGCTGAATAAGAGGCGAAACACGAACAAGCAAGGGCTAAGGAAATAATGAAAAATCTCTATAGCATAGGGTGAGAAGGCGTAAGAAAGAACGCCGCCCTAGCCCTCTTTAAATAGTGCCCCAAAGAGAAAGCCCTATGCGATAAAACTTGTGATAAAACTTCTGGTACGAGCGCCAAGAATGCAAGAACCCTGCCATGCATGACACCCGCAATCGCGGCCTGCTAGAAACGAGGCGTTTCCTCCTCATGTTACAGCGAAAAATGATGACGAAACGGCGGCCCGTCATTTATGAGATTATCATTGCCCGCTTTTTCGAATCCTCCAAATAAGATTATTCGGAACTCTACTCCCTACATCCGAATTTACACTTCGACTAGGGAGTGGGGGCATGTGATGAGGGATAAAATTATCATTGTATTAATGACCACTCACATCGACAATTGGATCAAGTCCAATCCCAACGTCTTATCGGCCAGCTGTCACATCCACCAAGCAACGAAGCCCAATTACCCTCAGCGGCGTCAAGTCGCCCCGACAACCCGAGCCATCTTCATTCCTCGGCAATCCAAGCCGACCATACCTTGGCAACCTGAGCCGTCCATACCTCGGTAACCCAAGCCATCCTCATACCTCGTAACCCGAGCCATCCCATACCTCTACAGACCAAACTATTCTGTACATCAGAAAACCAAATTGTCCATCGTCTCGACCGGGCCGAGGCACTTGAATACCTCTGCCGAATCCGACGCAGGAGAGTGCGAATTCACTATAACTGAATAAAATTCAAAACGAAAATCATACCCAGAAATGGCCTAAGACTCACAGGAGTAACCTAGAACCTACATAATCGCTGAATCTCAAGGCATCAGCCAACCCTCCCAACCGTCGATCCTCTAACTGACAAGATACGGATCCTATTGGCCCCATAACAAACTTGATTCGAATCGTTCTGAATCCTAACGACTTTTAAACCTCCCCTCGCGACACGCCCAAGGAATCAGATGATCCTTTATAAATACCACTACCCTCCAACCTCTCAGATACGCGAAAACACTCAATCATTTTACTCACTGTCATATCGAGAATAGCTCCATCTGAGCTCGGGGCTCTCGAAAGAACACCCATCTAGGGACTTTTTTACGAGAGTCTTCTCTTCACATCTGCTTACTGTAAATCTCCACTGACTTGAGTATCGAAGGATCCTTCGTAGAGGGCAACCCCTACAGCACCCTCTACGCACGGACTGTCTTGCAGGTTCCACCCTAAGGCAACGAGATCGGCGTCCGATAAAGAGCCAGAAGCGCACCCGAATTGGAGAACAAATTTTTGGCAACAAGGAGTTAGATTTCTAAAGCATTAAACCTTCTGTTTGTTCCAATAAAAAAAAAGCACAAAAATTTTACATAACTCTTTTGTTAATTTTACAATTAATAATTGCTAAACTCGTGATAAGTCGTACCATTGCCTACCATTTTTATATCGGACATATCACCACATTAAACCCATACTGAATCAAGACTTGATACAAAATGCATATCAAATTCCAATGCATGAAACCAATTTCAATACCAAATATACCAACACGCTATCAATATGGTACTGACATAAAATTCAATTTATTTTTACTCTAACAAAAATAAGATCACATGGAAGAAATTATCCCCTGCAAACTTTAGCTTGTTAAGAGCATGATCAAGTTCTACAAGGGGTGTCATCTCGGTCTCTATCCAAAGTCGGACCTCAAATTTCACGCAACAGACCGCTGTCCTCCTCATAAGCGTCAAAACTTTGTAAAATAATCCATTCAAATAAAAAGAACAAATAAAGGTCCACGTCCACTCACGGATACGGCAGGCCAAGAAAAGGCTAAAGAGAGGGGAAATCACTGGCCCTAACTCGTGCACGGCGAAGAGAAAGTACTCTCTTCTCTACACGACAATTGTATATCCATGTGTTAAGATAGACCGCGACAGCAAGTAGAAGGAAAAAGAATTAGAGCTCAAAAATTAGGAAAAAAGAACCAGGTCATCAAATCAAATACTGTACAGCATAAGGCACTCCAGCCAAGGACCATAAATTGCTCGCGATGAGACTACATACATTGATTCCTGAACAGCTCTATTGCTTCAGTGGCCCCTCCTGAGAACTGAGAGAAACCCACCTGATGACTTATCCTTGCGACGATCCTCAGGTTCATCATCGACCTGTTTAACATAATTCATTACATAAACTCCAAATGCCCCTTAACGGAATTGAAAGGAAAACAAACAGTGTTCTTTACTGAACCTCTTTGACTATAAGCTGGAGTATCTCTAGTATTTCTGAAAAGTCTGGCCTTTGAGCTGGGTCTTGTTGCCAGCATTTCTCAAGCAGCTCAGCAAGCTTATGATGAGTATGTTTTGGTATCGTAGGTCTCAGGCCCTGCAAAGAACAGAAAAGTCCCCATCTTTCTAACAAAGCTCCGGTGGCATTGAAAGCAAATCCGTGAAACGTAGAGAAACTCTAATGCTATAAAGCTAGAAGCATACCATGATTAACTTTGAGAAATGTACAGATAATATCTAATCATATGGAGTCCACCGGACCATAGCTTTTTATAGAGGTATATAGACATAGATAGGTGGGGGCATAAACATAGAAAACCCATGCATGTCTTAATCTTTCCTAAGCAAACTTACCTTTAGGTAAACAACACTTAACATAGAAGCTGTTCTATTCTGAAACTTATAATACACAAATTATAATGTATTGTCAATTAAAAAACACAATGGTTCAAGCTTGCATTAATTGTCAATCAATAATACTAGTAAGATGCAACTCACAAAGCTAATAGATTATTTTATTGTATCTTCAGCTTGTAATATTAAATGGCTGTTCAGGGAAAAATGAGTGGTTCAGGATATACGCATCTCAGAGCTCAGACTACTCTACATGCACTACGAGCAGCACACAGCACTCCTAAATGCTCGGAGGCAAACCTTTCATGAACCCATATGAAGCACAAGCAGTCAGACGAAGCGATCCAGATGCATGTATCCATGTATGTCCAAGATGTCTAGTGATGCTAGAATATATTCTTTTTTGGTTAACACAGCAGGCCCCACACACTGAAACCAGCTTAAATTAACCACCTAATGCATAACAAGATCATTGATGTACCACTCACTCAAAGTCCACAGTACAGCATTCAATAAAGGTTTGCACAACTTTCTATTTTCCAAACATGAACAACCAACAAAACACAGAACAGGGTCCATTTAAATTTTCCTAACCCTTTTTTCTTTATACTTAATGAAGCAACATCAACTTTATCTTGAGAAAGAAAAAAGTTACTTCATATATTGCCCAGTTGAAACAAAATTCTGACAAATTTCTGTTGTCCCTGTAATCAGCTTGCATGTAAAGTGCTTTTGTTTTGAGTTACATAAAATCAGAAGTGATCAGAGGTGAAGCTGCATGGCCCCTCCTAGGAGGACTTTTAATGAAAGCTAAATAGTTTCTAACAAAATTTTCCTTCCATTTCAGCTTTAAGTTAGTCTATAATTTCCAGTAAAGCATTCTTTTACAAATTCAAATCATAGCCTAATCAATTAAGTAATCCAACTAATCTCATTATCTCATTTGATTAAAGAAATCAAGAGGCATTACCATAAAAGGAAGCCTTCAGGTGCCAAATATTATATCTTTTCCAAACATTCTCTCCCTCCTTCCTTTTCCTCACAATAGCAACCCTTTTTATTTTTTATTCCTTTTTTTAAAGTCAATTTATGCTTAAGCCAAAGATTTGACTTGAAAAGTCACACCATTCAATTCCAAAATAAAGCCCAATTTTTGAAGTAAATTGCAGGATCATACCAAGCAAATTTAGAAATTATTCCACATGTAGTTTCATATATAATGGAGAATTGGAAAAAACTATCATAGAAGCTTCTGTTAGTATATATTATAAATAATTTTGATTTTCTTTTTGCTCCAAATGATAAGTAAATTTAAAATTTCCACACTTTCAGTTTATATATTTTGACATAAAATTTGAATTGATTTGCAAGTTAATTATATATCGATCAACGCAACTAACTATAACGGTTTTAGGTTATATTTACCCAATATACTGCTTGTTAGATCATTAAGAGAATATAAATTAACATGAAAAAGGCAAGGTATATATGGATAGCACATTAGTAGCTTTTTATTTAGCACAACAATTTTTTTATTCTTATCAATTGCATAATCATATGGCCCCACCCCCTTGAGAATAATCCTAGATCTGTCCCTAGAAGTGTTTAGTTAAATGGTATTCAAAAAAATTGCAGATAAAAGAAAATGAACATATGTGAAGCAATGAATGGAAAACCAGGCAAGGGCAAAAGAAGATAAGATTGCATGGAATAAAAAATATTTTTGGCCAAAAAATTTTGGAGTTAACCACATTTTTTTGCTCACCAATGCAAGTAAAAAGAGATTTAAATCATATGATTGTTCAAGAGACCATAATATCAATGCTTTTCTTTGTTCTAGTGCAAAACCTGCCTTCTTTTTCTGATAACTAACAGGAAATCCATTCCTAGGAAGGCAAAATCCACATGCTTTGTGGTATGGTTAATATGGCAAGTCAAGCCTTAAAAGTACATAGGTAAGTAAGGATTAAGGGATCATTGCATTTAACATTATTTCAACTACCAGATACATTTACTATACTTATAGATTGTAAAATTATAGACAGAATTAGCATATGATGGCTACAGTTCCTATTTGCAATTTGCATGATGGTGAGATTCTGATATGATGCTTACCTTTTGAACCACGCCTACTGCTGCCTGTAGTGGTGTTAGGTATTCATATGGAATCTGAGACAGCAAAATACCCAAACATGCATCATCAACTTATTTGAAAAGGCTTTCCTCCAAAAACGAAAGGCAAAAAAAAAAAAAAGACTTAATTGAAAATTATGTGCTTGCTAATAAGGACTCAATAATGCATAAGCTGGTATTACCTTTCCTGTGAGCAGCTCCCAAAGCACAATTGCGAAGCTAAAAACATCAGCCTTGTGATCATAGGGCTTGTGTTCTATGACCTACAATGCAGAAATATTCTGGTTTGTAACTTTCTTGGAAAGTAGAGCTTACCATTCAAAGGATATGTGAGGGAGAAAATGAAAGCAGTGGATTGCATAATAATTGAGGAAAAAAGTCCACTTGAATGGCTTGAGCAAGACAAAAACACAAATAGGTCAAATTACACGAGCACCTACGAAGTTATGATGTTTCATTATTCCCATTTTAGCACTAGTTTATCATGATCTTCTATACTCCCAGAAGCAGGAGTTAGGTAGTGTTTATAGGAGTAACATAATTGCTAGAAAAAGTTATCAGTAGCTCGAATCTTGGAATGTTTTTCATGGTCTCCATATACAACAGAGAACATCTTGATTATTTATATGTGCTTAATTAATAGACAAAAATTTTTCATAAGATCCCAGAAAAGCTCCTAGTCTTTGGTCCTTGCCTAGAGTCCAATTAACATTGTCACCATCTTAATTCATGGACACAGTAAACACAACTGCTGACAGCCAGTATTGTCTTTGCCATGTTTATCCTCCAAACAATTGAAAACTCCCAAACAAACATAGCAGTCATTTCAACCACAAAATCAGCAGAGGAATTGTTACCATTTCCAAAGACATTGTCTATCTCACCACCAGCAATCAATTATAAATAGTCAATTCCAACATTACTCCCATAATCACTGCCTCCAAATCCACTGCCAGACCTATTCAATTCCTAGGATTATGATTTCGAAACCTTCATAGCAAATTGAAACCCTAACGTTAACACATCATTCATTTCTTTAAATAGCAAGCAGCTGCAAGGTTACAGTGCTGGGCTGTGCCCTCTTCTTTCATGCCAGGTCACTGAGGTTAGCCAAGCTGTAAGTCAAGCCACAACCACTTAAGGCAGTCCCATGTGGGTTTCAAGTGGTTCATCATATGGACCTTTCCATACCAGGCCAACAGATCCAAATAATATGCAGCTGCAGTCAATTGTGGTGCACCTGTTCCGGCAGACTTGTAAAGCTCAAAATCAGGGTATCTTCTTGGTGAAATCATTCTTTCCCTCTGGGTATTTGGGACTGCAGTTGCTCTGCATAATTAGTAAGTATTTCAGCTGCCTCAACCAAAACAATTCCCATGAGCAGTGGCAACTAGCAAGCTCCTTCCACTGGACACCTTCCAAACTCCTCTCTTCCCATGGGCTTCCCCACAACCTGAAAAAGGAGAATTTCAACGGGGCAGTCAGGGCACATAATGCTGATGCTGGGTTTGTCATTAGGAACTTCAAAGGCACACTGTTTGGTGCTGGGTCTGTTCACCACTAGACCCACCTTTATCTCCCTGGCACAATGTGGGAAGGTGTAAACTCTACAATGGACGAACAAACAGTATGAGGTCATGGTGGTAACTTGGACTGATTGAGGTCCCCCAATCACCCATGTCATGCTTGTCCAATCTCTGAAGAGTAAGGAGGTCCTACCCTAAATTTAGAGCCTCCAACATATTAGAGGGTGAAATCTGGTAGCCAACATAAGCAACATTGCCTGTAAATCCAAGAAACCAAGAGTCCAGATGGCCAACTATCCTGATAATGCGCGTTGTGCACCCCTACTTCGCGCTCTACACAACCCCCCCCCCCCCCCCCAAGGGGACCAAAAAACTAATACTGATTCTATCTTATAAGCAACCATGGCTAGAGGGTTCTTTCTTAAAAAGAAAAAACTTCAAGGCTCAAATGAGGCCTCTTCCTGAAACAATTTTGTTCACAAGGCCTAGGTTGATCTTCATTAAGGCTGGACAAAGCACCAAGTAGTTAAGACTTTCAAACTGAAAACAACATAACTTGCTCTTGCAAATCATAAATCAAATGACTGAGAGTGATGGAAGCACAGATTGGCAGTCCCTCGGAAATGGAAGCAGTTGTTCAAATAAGAGTGAAAGAGAATATTATAATCCCATCTGAATAACGTTGTATCCAAAAAAAAAAAAAAAGCTTCAAGGAAAGGCCTCTTCCTGGTTCACAAGCCTAGGTGATCTTCATTAATGGACAAAGCACCAAAGTTAAGACTTTGACAAAAGGTAACTTGCTCTTGAATATTATTATCTATCCTGATCGGAAATGTAGTTCGTTTTATTAGCAAATAAGATGATCGTCTTCCTGGAAAGCAAAGAGCCAATTAACATTGCCTATGGGTTGCAAGCAAGACCATGATAATGATGTAATCGCTTGCATCAATACTATAAAGATAACAGCAAGTGTCCAAGAGTTTACTGTGAAGCCCAGTGCAGATCCTTTCTAATTAAATAACATAAGCAGAGAAGCACGAGGAACAGTGGTGTTTAAAAACCTACAACAATTAAGTCCAGGCTGTCATGAAAAATGCAGTAGCAAATCATGAAGAAAATTCATGAATTCATAATATTCTAAGATTTTTGGTAAAGATGCCCTGCAAGTCCTCTGTCCTCTCCTGTATGATAGTTTAATAAACATGTGTGCTAGTTTTCATGTTTCTTATAATGCTAGTCATTGTGAGCCCCTTCAATCAGTTCCTCAGATCAGACCATGCTATAAAACACTGTTATCACCGCATGATGTTAGATTTCATACCTAAGAAACATACAGATATGGTAGAATTCAGATTCCAAAATCTGGCTGAAATCTTAGTTTTGGCAAGAGCTGGTTTCCTTAAAAGAATTACAGCTATGTTTGGCCCAAGGCCCATCGGGTTGGCCCGACTTAGGGCCAGGCCATGGGCCAAGCCCGAACTAATTATGGTCGGGTTTGGGCTTAAAATTAAAGCCCCAAAAAATTGAGGTTGGGCTCGGGCCTTCATTTGGCCCAGCCTGAAGCCTAAGCCCGAAGAAGGCCCAAACTGTTGGTCCTTAATCAAGCCTGAATTTAGCCTAAATCTATTCTCAAACCTTATAATTTGATGAACTTTAAATTTTATATGGAATTTTATGTCAACTATGTGAAAATAGCTCTCAATATTATAGCAATTTTTTAAAATGATTAGGAGCAATTATTTTAAATGTTGCTTGTTTTTGTACAAATACTTAAAAATTGAAAATTGACTCTGTCAACCCAATTTTTGGTTCAAATTGATCCTTATGGGTTGAAGGTTGAAAAAAATTCCGGCCTAACTTGAGCTACAACAAGGCCCAACCCGGCCGGTCTACTTCCAATCCTAATTTACAGCTATTAGGTTCTCTAGCCCCTTCCTACACCAACTTCAGAGATTTTTTCAACTTATGAGACCCTTTCCTTATGCAAGCCTCTTGTTGGCAGCATAGAACCTGTACACACCATCAGCCAATAATATCTGTGCATGACATTTTGTGCTCAAGCTTGTCCACATGATGATACACACAATTGACATGAATGGATAACCAGCTATTTAAATACCAACTCAAATTGTTTGCATAAAGTTGTTCAGCATGAGGCTCAGTGTGCAGGATAACATCAATATAAAGCTAACATGCATGTGTGAGTGTGAAGCATCTGGGCATACACTTCAGATATTCCACTTTTTGCAATATATATTACTAAAATACCAGAATTCATGTATGTATCCCAAATTTTTCAGACCACCAAGTTGTATTTTTGGATTTTGTGTCATATCAGTCTGTCTGTTGTTTTGTCATATTTCATTCCACATTACTTCATTTAACCTCAGACATACCATATTTATATTTTCCCATTGCAGCTGAACATTACCAAGACAAACACTGATGTCTGATAAAAATACCTCAGGTGCCATCCAACGATATGTTCCTGTTTCAGCAGTCATAACTCCAGATTGACACTTAACACGAGCAACACCAAAATCTGCAACCTTGACAACCTGCACAATAATAATTCAGTGTGTGAAAAACAAATTAATAAACATAAGTCAAATGGACTTAAGAAAAAAAACAGCTAGAATTTTTTTTTAAAAAATAATGATGAAAAGGAAAATGAGGTTTTCAAATAGTTGGTTGATCCTGATTATAAAGCCAGTATTATATGTCTGCTTCAAAATCTCATTATGCCTTTTTTACATTCCATTATTGCATTACTAAGGCACCTCACCATCCTGACAAATACTTTCTGAGAAATTCTTGTTTTCATTATATATATTAAAAGAACCAAAGTACTGAAGACTGCTTTCTTAGGATCAGATCATATCTCCTGCAGATGCACCTGACTTTATCATTTTTAGTCCTCAATTCTAGCCATACCTTATTGATCAATCTTATAGTACTTCTGCAACTAGGACTACCCTGTCATCCTTGCTGCATATCCATTCTTAATGGCATCAACGATGAATCTCCAAAGGGCAATCTCGGGATCCTTCTATCTCACTTGAATCAAGGGATAAGTTCGCATTTGAAGAAAACATCAACAAAATGCACCGCTCAAACCAAGTCGTCTTGGACCTTGATGCTCGCTTCACTTTTCTGCTCTCCCTCTACCCATACATGTGTTTCTCAACTTTGTTTTATTTGCACCACTCATACCTTCATTAAAATATAATCCCCAGTATTTTGATCTATATGGACAAAGACACAAAATCTATTCTAAAGAACCTTATCTAATATAGGTTCAACTCCTAGCCTTCCTTTACTTCATATGTGCATCTAGAATGTTTATTGAAACATTTGGAGACTAAAATATCTTCTTGATTTAATTAAAATGGCATCATCTTGTTACATTTTCACCTCATAACAAGGGTATTTTATGTTTATGGACTGATATTGCTAGATTTGTTAGTGATCATCCTGATGTCCACTGATGAAAGTCTGTCTTGTGTTGTGTCAAGTTTGCTCATGAACCTTCATGAGAAAAAGTTGGATAAACTTGGTAAGTTTTTTTTTCTTATGATGGCAAGGAAAAAACATTACACAATAACTAAAACACCCTTAAGAGCAATGGAAAACAATAAATAAATAAGGAAATGACAATTAGAATCTTGTTACCCATTAAATATAGTATTTGACAAAAAATATTAATTTTCCGTAAAAAAATCCGAAAACGATCCAACATTGACAAACAGGCAAGTAACATTTCATTCAATCATCTGCAAACAGGCCTAATTAACAAAAATATTTCTAAAGGTTGTCAGGGAAGACTGAATATCTTGTGATTTGTTCACAAGTTACAACACACAAACAGATAACAGGATTCACAAACAACGAACAGAATCCAAACAGAACACCCTAGAAGGACTCAAGGAAAAAAGGGTCAATCCAGAGTACCTAACACACCATGACTAAAGCAAAGACTGGCAAAATGGTCCTCAAATCATCTCAAAATTTTCTTCAAAACAACTAAAATAATTTTAACTTGACAGTCCACAAGTGCTTCCAAAAGACAAGCAGAAGTTAAATGTCCAGGTTATTTGCAGACTATGCACCTGTATTTTATCAATTCCAACAACAAAATTCCAATACTAGTAAACCTACTCAAGTCAAATTTTTTTTTTTTTAAAGAAAAGTCAGCATGGACAAGATTCTGTAATATGGACAGGTTAATCCTGTAAAATATCAACAGGTTAATCCTGTAAAATATCATATTTGGAAAGAGAAGACATCAGGAGTTAGAACACAAAAAGTCAGATAAAGAGTATAATAAATTCCAAAATATATCTTAAATCATAAAGCAAAACAGGTTTTCAATTTCTTTTGTATGATACCTTATAACAAATGAGAAAGACTATAAGAAAAATCTTATGAACAACTTAAAATTCTTAAAGAACCATATCAGTTTGCGTAGTGTCCACTTTGCTCCTGCAACATTGAGTGAATAATTGCATGATTGAATGAAACGCATTAAAAGACTACATATCCAACAACAGAAATATGGTCCAATGATGAGTGCAAAGGCCCAGCAATTTTTGATGGTGGGAAAAGCAAGACTAAATTTGAAAATCTATCTGTTTCAGCAACACATCAGGGGAGGCAAAATGTATTTTATGTGTTAGCAATAAAACTCAGCAGAACATCAGGCCTTGGTCCCACAAGCATTTATGAGCAATAGCAGTGTGAATCATGTTTAAAGGCGTAATAATTTGCATGAAGAGGTATGATGGGAATTGAAAGACATGCTTTGCACAAAAAAGAGCTAGCAGCAACAAGGCATTGCTCTGTGCACTAAAAACTAGGCATTTCCCTATTGAGTAGGTTCCAAATAACAAATTAAACCAATTCATGAACAACTCTTAAGTCTACAAAATCAGTTCTAAACCCCAAGACCACATAGTTAAATAAATAGTTTGTAAAAAAATGGGAAGAGAAGAGAGATGAACAAGAGAAAGGATAACTAACATGGTTACAGAGTAGTAGTTATGAACTGGTTGTCTTATTAACTGTACTCCACAAATAGCACTTGAAACAACATTCTCAAGAAGAGACATTGTATAAATAGCATCAAACTCCGTTGCTTTAATTTCCTAACTAAACTCCTATGGGAGAAGTTAAACAGGAAAATGATGACACAAGATGTCTAGATCAAGATGTAAAATAAATACTAATACTACATAGCACAGGGATCTACTAAGAACAAAGTTGAGGAATAACATGGATAATACATGTTATAAGCATTGACAGCACCAAATAGCACACATCATCTAAAAAGCATATGTCAAATGAGCTAATTTATGCAATAACATGTTAGCCAGGTCAAATATGCATTTATAAGCATGTGATAATGAAAATAATAGCTGCAAGTAATACAGACCATATTTGACTGTACATTGATTTGGTAAGAGTAACAACAAAACTTGTGAATATTAAATATTCAAATATACACCTTTTTTGACAAATTCAAACACAGCTATTAGTTATTTATTAAATCAGAAGATAGCAGAAAAAAAAGCTTTAATGATCCACCATTTAAGAACCTAACACATTCAGCCACAATTTCCATACTGCACCAGCAACTAATGAGGGAGTGGACTATATATGCCAACCTTGGTACGAAGAATACAAATAGCACATCTCTACTGACTACTGCAGTTACTGGAACAACTTGCCTCATTTTCATCCATCAGAAGATTGGCAGCCTTTAGGTCCCTGTGGATAATATTATTTTGGTGCAAGTAATTCATTCCCTTCGATACATCGATTGCTACTCTGAGCAAAGCTGGAAGCTTAAAAACACCTTTCTGTTTATGAAGAAAGTCATACACACTTCCACCTGACATAAACTCTGAGAACAGTACAACCAAGGAAGTATCCTCAGTACCAGCAAACCACATAAACAAGAGCATCTACATTGTATTTCATGCATAGCAAACCATAGAGAACCAAATTAGCATCCATCCTTGTACCTGTAACAATACATAAGCTGGGAGGTTTGGTACATGCACCAATAAACTGCACAACATTTTTGTGGCGAACTTTTCTGCAAAAACAGGAGCAGAAGGAGGAAAATTAAAGCAGATCAAGAAGAAATTTGAATATTGGAAAGCATTTTTCAGAAACAAATATCACAATGACCTAAGTCCCCCCATTAAATGTTAAAAAGCAGAAGCAACTTATATGCTGGAACAAGAAACCATATCCTCTTCCCTCATGGTTTTTGTGACGTCTTCCGTTATGTCTACTTACAGACATTCGCTCGAACACAAATTTTTTAAAAATCATTCCATGCATATATCATCCAAGTCTTAAAAAAGATCTCAAAAAAACAGAATAATATGTTACTCACTAAGAAGTCGGTAATAAGAAACTTGTTTCAACTGACTACAAAATGTACCAGCAGGTACAAAAGGGCAAAATTACATACATAAACAAACTAAGCATTACTTCATAAAGATTGACAAAAATAAGAGTGTCAATTAATGCACAATCTTTGCAAGCTTGTCCCAATACTTTAGAAGCACCGTTAATGCTTTTGAAGATAAAGTGGTTATGAAAGATTGAGAAATACTTCTACATGATCTGCATGAAGGCTGATACGAGTATATAGAGGACATCGCTGCTTGATGGATAGAACAAACAAAATATAAACAAATAAACAATGCCTAAATACAAGTAAAGCCGTAAAGTACCTTCATCTACATGTCATGGTAATTGTCACAAGAACTTCTGATGATGTTCAGGAGTTAAAAATCTTACTGTGGTAGCGATAATTACCAAGCAATTTGCCACCAAAACATGACCATAACATGCAACATAAATTTAAAACATAACAGTGCAAAGCACATGATTATGTGAATAATTTGTTCATATGCAGAACATGACTAACACATCATCATATGAGTCAGTATCAAGCCGGAAGTAACAGCTACTCATTCTATTGTCCAAAAAGTGGTGAGGTGACAAATGATCCATGCTACAGCTGAACAAAAGTAGTTTTCTTCTGACAAACCTCATAATAAAGACTTCCTGAGCAAATTCTCGCTGCATATCTGCATTTACACGTTCAGGCTTCAGTACTTTAATAGCCACATCCTGACTACAGTATGATCCCCGGTAACTGCAAGGAGAGAAAGAATTGGGCAAGGAACCATATAGAGTACTCTTCTATGTTTATTCAATTGGTAATACTTACAGATCACCATATGATCCAGATGCAACTTTATTTCCAAACTTCAGCAGCCTTAAATCAATTTCCCATACATCAGTCCCATCCGTAGGTATTTGGACGTGGTCAGGTAGAGACACCTCCCCAGTTTGTGCATTTTCCACTATAGGAGACCATGAAAGACTCTTTGACCATGATTGCTTCTGTGTAAAATTTCATATGTTATTCAGAGATTCGAGCATTGACAATATTCAAAGAAATGATAACCAAAGGATCAAACAAATAAAATTCCAAGGAGTTGGGAGTATAACAGAAACCAACATAACTAATAATAAAACGAGATTGCACAATATTGATACGAAGAAAAGCAGCTTTATTACTTAAGCTTCATTTTCTAGAACTTGAGATGACCACCTCAAGATTTAATAGCTCATTGATAACTAGAAAGTTAAAAGCTACAGTTTATTGTCAAACTTCAATTATGTCAATGAACCCATTTCCATGCTACTATTTCTTAGCCAAACAAAATATAATATATATGTTACTACATAGCATAAGAAAGTCTTATGAATACCTCCTTTTCAACCATCGGGTCTATTTACTTTCATTATAACCTTTTGACATAAAAAATCCCATCCTAGGATTTACAATCACCTATTCATTTAATAAACTTGATGAACTAATATCAGCTATAAGTCAGAGCAAAATCATAAATTTGCTATCCACTCCTCAAATCACAGAAAGTTGTTTTGCCACATCATCACTCCAGATACTGATCAATTTCTACATAGGATTGCCACAGAGTGAAGATCCACACCTTTCTCTTAGCTGGAAGGACAAATTAATAATTTCTGATAGGTTTAAATACTTTTCTATTTGCTTGATTCAATATTACATACTTAAAAATGCAGACATAGTTAAGACAGGATGAACAACAGCCT
Source organism: Calamus simplicifolius (assembly GCA_900491605.1). Classification (NCBI taxonomy): domain Eukaryota; kingdom Viridiplantae; phylum Streptophyta; class Magnoliopsida; order Arecales; family Arecaceae; genus Calamus; species Calamus simplicifolius. Next base: position 88,831 of record UESW01004093.1, on the reverse strand, counting down.
AATAGAAGCCAAAGAAATTAAAACCTCTTGAAGAATAATTTAGTTTACTACTTTTTGATGATAATAAAGAAAAACGAACAAAAACCACATTTTTAAATGCATTGAGTAGGATTCCCTAGAAGAAAAAAATGAAAGTAATTTCAAAATGTCATGACCTCATGTTTGTGTAAGTTAATTTACTGGGAATAGTTCCCCATGTAAGTAATATAGTGAGAATATCATTTGAGATAAAACATAGTTCGAAGTTTCAGCTCAAAATTTTTTGCAAAGATAATCAGTTGATCTAATACATTATAAGAAATTAGATTAGCATCAGACAAATCTCAGTTCAAAACTTCAGCTGAAAACAATGCGATCTTGCTCACACAAACAGAATTCATAAAAGAGTTGCGAGTAGATATAAAATAAGTTAGAATCATTCCAATTGAGCCATTTCACCTTTGTAACACTCTTCCTTCATATATTTGGGATTGACCCCCAGAATCCTTCTTTGCCAATAAATCCATTTTAGGGCAATATTCAATCATTCACTATCACAGTGTTACTGCAATTCATTCCACCTCATGGTTTCAATTTATCTTAGACTCCCTTCCTCTTTGCTGAGCCTTCACAAATCTGAGACTCTTCCCTTCTTCATGAAAAACTCCTTGATTTTCCATTGTGCATGGCCTTGACTCCATCAAATTTCTACCACTTTCACCTTCTAATGATGCAAATCTCATGTTACCTTCAACATACTCATTGCTCATCCTTTTCTTCATACATAATCAATACATCATGCATCCAATCCAATCCATCGTTTTTCTCTAAACCATATAGTATATCAACTCGAATAATAATACCACATAACAAGACTAAACATGTAAGAATTGTTTTTCAAATCAAGATCACCACTCAACCAATTCAGCATTAAAATATCTCTTATTTGGATACCTAAAAGTTTATTAAATCTAAGAGATGATATTTTAAGATTAAATGAACGTGATTATGCTTATAGTTGTGTTGATGATAATTTTTACCTCATTCAAAAAGAAACAATCATGTCTCTGATGTTATTTATGATGATCAATATTTTTCCATTAATAATAGCAGTTGCTGTGAAGTTTACATAAGCAAGGAGATGAATAATAAACTATATAACTCTTTATTCGGCTCCATTACTTTCATAGTTTGATTGGTGCAAAACAAAATAGTTGATCAGCCAGGCAATGTCAGAGGGAAAAAGATAAAAAGGAGAAATTACCTCAATCTTCTGAATTTCCAGCTTCAATGCACTCGTAAGCTGCTCTGTTTCCTAAATACTTCCAACAAACAAGTAAGAATGCTTTCTTGCTGGAATCTGAGAAAAATATAAGAATTGTCTACTGACAACTATATGATGATTTTAGCATAACAGGTCATAGTAATAAGCAGATCGCTTGTAGCCATTCTAGTATCATACTTGGAGGAATGCCAACAAGAGTTTCAACAGCTTGCACAATTAAAATACCATAAAAAATAACTCCATCACTTAACCTATAGAAAGATGGCATCACAATGGCTTAATTACTAAAGACTGTGTCATACTGTAGAGTTTAAAGATATTAAAGAATGAAGGCTGAGAGAGGGCATGTGTGCATGCACAGTATTTTCACCAACGGAATATTGGATATGATTCATAAAAGACAAACTTGGAATGTCTTCTATGGAAAACCCTTCATAGGCACACCTTACCATTGTCTACCTATAATATATAAAGCATGTACCAATGCAAATGGCCACTAGATAATTTAATTACAAACTTCACTTTAAAAGACCTAAAAATAATTAATTTGTAATATTTTTATTTTTATTAAACTGAATTTTTCTCTTAAAATTGATCAATGTTAGTCAACCTTTTTATAGCAGTCTAGCATGTTTCAAATCTTTTAAGAAACATAATTAGAGTTGTTACAGAAAAACTTTAAATTTAAAGAATAATTAGATAAGGGTTAGTTTTGGAACTGAAAATTTTGGAAATTGAGCCACTTTTATATAGTTTAAGAATATATAAAGTAAAAAAATGTTTCTAAATTAAAAAAACTGTTGCCTTGGCTGCCAGCTATGGTAGAGTTGCTAAATGGCCACCTCACTGCCTGCCTGTTTTGCATCAAGTTTGCATATGGGGGATATTAGTATTGTATGTAGATATGTTGGTATTTTCAATTGACTTACAACATCTTATTTGATATGTGGTTCATGTTATGGATTATAATTATTTTTTACTTCAACATGTATCCTTATATTACTATTTTTTAATTTGTTACTTTTGGGCTGCCTCGATCTCTTGGTGACCACCTACATACCAACAAGTCCGCACCATGCAGCTCTTTAGCCTCCCATTTGCCGCTACTATTTTTAAACCCTATTTAGCAGAGTAGTTGGAAGTAGAGCTTTTGAAATTAAAACTTCTAGCAATAGAGCTTTTGAAAGTAAAGCTCTTAGAAAAAGCTATTTGCTATTTAATAACTACATTTTTAAAGTGCTATGAAACTTTATTCAGTAACCAAACTGAGAAAATCCTTTTAGAATACAAATGATGAAATATATTGTATTATAGTTTCAACTATCTAATATCTTAAACATCATTATTATAAATTATTATGATAATATTGCAATATAATAATATCATATTATAATAATATTAAAATATCATCTTATCGCATTATAATATGGTATAAGATAATATAATAATATTCTAATATAATAATGATTATAATGAAATTTTATTATAATATATTAGTTTACTATTATTTAATAATTATATTATAATATATTATTAAAATTATGATCGTTATTATCTAATTAATATCCCAATATTTTGATATATAATTATAACAACATTACAAAATTATGACATTATATAGCATAATATTATATTTTGTGCTATTATAGTATTTTATAATATTATGATAATACCTTGTTTTATATTACATAATATATTATAATTGTTATAATATTTTCATACAATTATAACAATTATATTTTATTTATAATAATATTTTGAAGATAACATTATATTATTGTAGTTATATTATATTATTATTATATCATAATATTAAATTATTATTTTGTGGTTCAAATCTGTAACCTTTTAAGTCTAATGAAAATAGCTTTCCAGCATTTGACAAGTAGAGTTTTTGAAAAAAAGCTCCAAATTGGAACTTTCCAAGTAAAACTTTTAACAGCCAAAAAGCACTTTGAAAATTTTACAAATCACCATAAAATCACTTCAAAACACTTTTGGACCTCTAAAACTGCTTTTAGGCCTCTAAAACCGCTTTTGGGTCCTCCACATGCTTAGCCAAACAAGGCCCCAAAACAATGAAAAGAAAGAAGTGAAGAATTCATTCCCTTGGTATATGAGTTAACAGGTAATGCCTGTGCAACCAGTATAATACATATTCACAGAATCTCACTCTTGGCCTGGTGGATATGTTAGTCCCTTGCCCCAACCATCAACACATTACTGAGAATACAGACCTTCTGTAACTTCAAAAGTATAACAAATTGCAGGTATCAAGACCAATAATTTGGACAAAAGGAACATACAACCAATGGCATCAATAACCTTTGAACCTCACGTTACATCTGACACAGACCCACATATGTTCATATGCATGATGAGAAATCCTTCTAAACCAGTGTATATATGCAATTTCCACGGTATAACACTCATGCAGTTGTGAAAAGACACCATTCATATAAACATGAGGCACCTGGACACGAGAAAGGGAATGCTGCATCTTGTACAGTTGCATACAATTATTTCACCCAAATAATTAACAGAATCATGTAAATGTTGAAAGGTTCATGGTCTCCAGGTTTTGGTTGATGCCAATAGCTATATCTGAAATCGTGGATAACAGTTTTTATTACATTTGTCAGTTTAGAATTATGGTTAGAAATTTGAACAATTGGAAATTCCTATATATTCTAAATTTATGAGTAAAACAACTGATTGGTCATAAATTGAGCTGTTTCTGGATTAACCCAACAACTTGGCTTGCATGAAAAATCTTGTACAAAAAGCCTCACCATTGACTCTAAACCAATTGTTTTGTTTATTCTCTCACCAATTTCACTACACAACTCTTCTATGAAAATAAATAAGGTTAAGGTAATTTTGATGTCCTATACTTAGCATTAACTAAAACTATGACTAGGCAATTTCATTTATCTCCAAACAGCATTTGTTGAATCTGACTCGAAATCAACAGAGGCAACACATTATATCATCATCAACAGATAGAAAATAGTTGCTCCTTGATCTTCTTCTTCAAACATAAAGCAACTTTTAACACTCGATGTTTTACTACTCTTAATAGCAAGTAAATCAGAAGCATTAGATTCAATGCATAGCTAGATGATCCAGCTCATGCTATTCTGTAATGCAGAAATTGCATGGGTCAAAATTGTATAACACATTATAACAGAAATAACATATTGTAAATGAAATTTGTTCACATAAGGGTAAGTAACAACTAACAATAATAATATGTGTTAGGTTTGTCAATAAAACGAGTATGAGAATATTGAGCAGGTTACACAATACAGATTGCCACATCAGATAAGGATTTTAAATAATACCTCACAATGCCAGCCATCAACAACAAATACATCTAATGAGTAGCCATCATTTGTTGAAAATGCGTGTGCCTCTTGGATGTTAAGGCCAACCTCAGCAAGCAATGCAGTCAGCTGAGAACATAGGACACTGAAACTCTCACTAATCAAGTTTATAAAATAAGCCAGCATTAACAAAATGCCACAACTCTTCCTTCTAGAACCAGATAATACTACTTGCATAAGCACCTAGCAGCGAGTGGAAAATTCTACTTCCACCAGAAACAGAAATTTCCACTGCCAGTATTTCAGGGATTTTATGCAATCCGATGACAAAACTGGACAGTAATTTGTATGAAATTGTACCTCATAATTTCGAAATATTAAAAATAAGAATTTATAATGATTTTATAAAGACACGCCAATAAAAACTAAAACTGTTCTAATCAAGTCAGTCGTTCGTCACTTTTATAACCAGACTTCTATAAGATCTTATAAAAGCAGAGGTCTGTCCATTCTCTACAAACTGAATAATTATTTAATGCAGAGTGTTCTTCAGTAGATTTCACTTGATTTGTTAGTGAGACACGTTGACTCACTTGGCAGGGTTATCCAAATATCATTGATCACAGAGACTAGGGAGGTGCATTCTACCGTCCCTCATGATCATTAGTAGTTCCTTTTTCTCAAATGCATCAGCAATTTTAGTTCACAGATTGGAATTTGTCAACGGAATTCCTACAAATGGTCAAAAAAACAGTTCATGCATCCAACATAACTTTCAATCTTCATGCTGTCAGATTACCCATGCTTGATCATGTTAGCTAATCTTATTGATTAGAACTGATGAATAGACAAAATAAGCTACTTAACAATAAAAATTAGCACAAGTCTGAGCTGAACAACAACAACCAACCCACAACAATATACATATCATGCATGCAAGCATGACTACATTATTCTCTTTAAAATAAATCAAAAAAAATCCAAAGAATTTCAATTAATGTAAGCTTATAAGAAAGCTAAAACAGTCAGACCCTTGCAGGGAGACCCGAAAAAATGCCAATGGGATGAGCAAATGTTTAAGCCCCAAAAGCATTTAGAAAGCATGATGAGAAATGGACCCTGATATGGTAAGCAGTTGGTCTCTACCTGACTGAGAAGCTTTGGCCTGTCATCAGATGAAAATGTGATTTCATGCATGGGCTTGCTGGATTATCAAAATGCAAACAACCAAAATGAGTATTTCACAGAGCAGATAGATAAGATACTCAAATCAAAATACAGTTGTTCTGAAGGAAAATTTACTGAAATGAACAGATTTGATAATCATATACAGCATACCAAAGGCAGATAAAATCGCACAGCCAGTTCAAAGCATATATTATAACTCTCAGGAGGAAGCTGATAATATAACAAACATGCAACAGAATAGGGCCAGAAATTTTTGGAAGGTTAAAGCCAGTAAACAGCATAGCAATACATAAAGCTCATCCAAAGTGAAGGAACAAGCAATAAAACTGTTTAATAATGACTGGGACAAAAGAACCATGAAAAGAATCAACAAATCAAGTATTGTGCAGTATCTAAGACAAGTGAGAGCAGAATAACACAAACACCTTCATAAGGTTTACATGGAGCAAACTGCAAAGAAAAACAAACTGATAAAGGATGACAAGAAGTTCACTCATATGCATGAAAAATCAATGGAGCTTGGTAAAACAACTAAAATACCAAATGCAAGGAACAAGTGATATAAGAATCAAAAAATCAACACACTTATCCTATCAAGTTGGAACTAGCATAATATTCTTGTATTTTTTTTCACATTAAGGGACAGATCTATTGTTGCTGAAATATTTTTGAAACTTCTTCTACAAGATCTAGCTAGGTTATCTTTATTCTCCATGCCTCTATCCTGATCCATCAACAAAGATTTGAGCAGTCCCCTGGTCAGCTTTCTTGAAATTTTGGTTGCATGCCGACATCATCTTAATGAGTTCAGGGTGCTTTATTCTCAAATTCCATAGGATTTCTCTCGTGTACACATTTCTACCCTATTCTTTTAGCCTTTGCCACTCAAAAGTTCAACAGCTCAACAGCTATCACCTTTAATCTCTAGTAAATGTTTATGCACTATGCTTCCAATAAACTTCCAGAGAATATACATACATATGAGGTAAACTTGCCTACATTCGAATGTAGCTAAACCTATATCCAGTCACTTCCTCACCCTTGAATTCACACATTTGACGGAACTCAAAGAAGGAAAAAGTGGAAAAGATGGAATGGCTCTAGAATTAATGCAGATCTAAGGGTAGGGAAGGTGACCAAATTCCGGAGCCACCTTATTTTTTTTAATTTTTTTTTATTTTTGGAATGTATGAAATGTATGGATCCAAGGGTAAGGAAAGTGATCGTGTTTAAGCTTAGCTACATTCAAACATAGCCAAGTTTAGAATCTGATCACCTTTCTCAACCTTAGATCCATATGGATCCTAAAGCCATCCCATCTTTTTTACCTTTTTCATCTTTGGGATTCGTGAACTGTACAGATTTAAGAGTGAAGGAGATGATCGGATATAGCCTTGACTACATTTGAATATAGCCAAGTCTACCCCTATACACACACACTCCAATTACTTATTTCGATCCAAGGATCCTTAGTGTGCAACAAGTTGCATGGTCAAAAGATATTATGGAAATATGGTACTGTCAAGTCAAAGGTCAAACAAATACCTATAAGCAAAGTGGATAACCGAAACTTAACATATATTTTATGTCCATACTATTATCTCCTCTAGCACAGCAAGGTCAGCTGCAGAGATACATAAATGGAACCACTCGGATAGGGAGCAGCCTACAAACAATCTATAGTCCTCTGAAGTACAGTTATAACTTTTCAAACATTCACTGGATAGACAAGATACAACAGGGAATTTGACAGCAGTATTTTACCTGCTGCACGCAAAGGGGTAATCTAGGTTCGTAAAGTATACATCATTACTTCTGTAGGAAAATTTTCATCTTTGTCTTACATGGAAAGGTGAACATGAAACACACTTTGAAAGTGCAGTGAATATCAGAACTGAAAAATCATGCTTTAATAGTCCTATGCTGACACTTCCATCAACCAAACCAAGATGACCAATCAAAGAGTAAAAATCCAAACAATTATCTTTTTCTAAGGAGAGAAATATGATCAACCCAGAAAACCACTGGAATTTTGAGCACCACATAACTAGACTACTCCTAGATAAACGGAGATCTAGATTATATAAAATGTGCAAAATTTTTAAGAGCTGCTTATGCAAATTGTGAATTTGAAAAAAAGAAAACAAAGAAATCTAAGATAACAAGATATCAAGAGAGGCCGATTTAAGGCTTTTTAACATGGTTTATGCAGGAACCGGCTAGCCTGACAAAGAATTTATGATGGTACATTGCCATGCTCATTACAGATGATTTTAGCATGACAACTAATAATAGTGCAAGTATTAGATTCATAGATTGTTGAGTTTTTCAACTAATTTTTTTTCTAACATCAAAGGGACTCAATATGCAGAAATAAGGGAAAATATACATAAATCACTAGCATGAAGAGGACCAGTGGGCAATATCTACCTGGTAGAGCATGCAAGGGCATTTGTGGCACCATCGCCATCACCATCACCATCTTGAACATATTGCTTGCTGGATTCAAGGGCAAGCGCCTCTAGATTTGGTGATGAACCAAAAGCTGGAGGGGGGTGACTGCTGGGGATAGGATCATATATAAGTACAATAAATGGTTGAAAATAAATAATGCATCTGTTAGAAGGCAAGAAAAGGTATGCATTTTTGAACCAACAGAAACGTGGAAAGGTGAAGAGAAGAGGAAATTATACCTTTGCCTAAAGTAATTTGAAGTAGGTTGAGCATCTTCCTCTTGTTTTCCATCACGAACTGGGGACACCTAAATAGGGAAAATACGCCATCATGCAACCAACCGCGCATGCAAGTTAAGGGGCTACAACACATCATGGTAACCCAAACAACACAGACTAAAGTAGTCAAAAACAAATGCCAAATACAAAACCGAGGCAATCATATCATTGAATTCATACAAATGGTAGCCAACAATATTTATCTCAAAAACCTTTATGGCAATATCATCAAACAGCAGAATAAAACATTTCAAAATTGGAAGACTTTGAAGTGGTCCATATAAGAATAAAGAGGTGATTTGGAATCTGGTTTTCTCTTTTTGGTATAAAAGATGAGATATTTTCTATTGTTCAAAGAAGACATTTTTTTAATAACTTAGACGCACTAGACCAATACCAGTTACAAGCTATAACTGGATCAAGATATAGCTTTACAAAACTTAAATGTTTGAAAAAAAAAAAAAAAAAAAAAAAAAAAAAGGTGGTGAAACCCAACAAATGACCATCAAGAATTAGTCCAATCCATGCGAACCGATTGTTTCTTCCTCGCAGCGGAAGGAGAGCAGGCTGAGACATTACCTGAACTAATCGGACCGCAAAGGCAGGCCTATTGGCAGGATCACGTGCCAGATCCAACAATTTCTTATGTGTTAAAACATCTTCTGCCCTCTCCACGTTCACATCCATCGCATAGCTGCAATAAAACGAAACGACGCAGTAAAAATCACAAACAATTGGGGGGGTTCGAGAAAACAAAAGGTTCCCGTAAACCCGATTCCAAGAAACAAAAGAAACCAAAAAAAACCGACCACTCCAATCTAATTCAAATCACCGACAAGAGGATGGAAACACCCAGAGTTGGAATTCCGAAAACCATGTTCCAAGACGGTTAAATTAATCGTGGCGCTTCCATAAATAACAACACTGCCTGCTTTATTTGAATAAAAAGAACAAGCTTTGAGAAGATCGAAAGGTAATCACGCGAAAAGCGACAACTCTCCAACCCTGAGTCCAGAAGAAACCATTCAACTCACCAAAAATATACATAATAAACAAATCTACCGTGCGGGGAGGCGATTGAAATGGGCCCAGAGCTCGTCCTCGAAGGACGGCGGCAGCGTCTCCGGCCCCCGGCCTCCCTGAGGCGGCGAAGCACCTCGTTGTATACCTCCAGCTTGTACCGCTGCTGCCGCGGCTGCGCTGCCGGGGACGACTCCGTCGCCCGACTGCCGCAGCTCTCCGCGCTTTCCTCCATCGCCACCATCCACGAAACCAGCCAGAAAGAGCAAGCAACGGAAAATAGAAACCCAAGCGGTCCCTCGGCCCCCTTCGCTCCCAATATCCCTCCTCTCTCTAGGATTCGAGGCGGAACGCGCAGTCGTCGCGGCCGCCCATGGTTCACGTGAGCCCAAGCAAAGTCTATCTCTTGAAAGCAACCAAAAACAAAAAAAAAAGGGAAAGAGAAAGCGCGGAAGCGGAGAACCGGCAATGTATAGAACCGGAATGGAAGCGAGGTGCAGGCGAGAAGAGATTATCGCAGCGTAGAGGACGAGTGGCTTGCGGAGAGTAGTTAAATATTTCAGCTCCCTAGGAAACCCAAGCATGCTTCCTTCCACGTGGCAATAACTAATTGCCGCACCCATGCAATTAATGTGATGGGAAACCAGTCACAAAAGAATTGGACCGCCAAAGATGTCTTCTAGGTTGCAACTTGTGCTCACCAAAACTCGGATTTTTCTTAACTTTAACTTTGATCCTAAGCTTATTTTATAAAATATCAATTCTAACCCTATATGTAAAATTTTAATTTTATTTTTATTTTTAAAATCAAATTCAAATTAAGTTTTAGATTGAAATTTGGATTAGTAAAAAAAAAAAAATTTTTTAAATAAATAAACATCAAATATAGATCCAAAAATAAAAAATAAAATTTCTTGCCGAACGTAAAAGCTGAACTCGGGGCTTTAACATTATATTAAAAAAAAAGTTTTATCTGAAACAAAGAAGAGAAGGAAGTGTCGTAGATAAAGAAAAGAAGGAGGCTAAAAGTAAAATGAAATGTGCAGATGATCTGTCTTTACATTTATTCTTTTTTTTGCCTACGATTGACGACTTTGCCCTCCTCGCTCTCAAGTTGGCTATCGTCTGATCTGATTGAGCCTTCAATGCCCAAAAACCTGGTGCTGATAAGCTATCCCCATTCAGGTAACCCTTGGGTTCGGATTATCTCGAATTCGGATTGTGGTCAATCCTAACCTGGATCAATTGCAAATTGGACCGGATTAAACCCGAGTCTTTCAGGTTCGGATTGAGCAAACATAAGTTTAAACACTGCTGTAAATCGAATTTGATGAGCCAGATTCAATCCGAACCTGACCCAAATTGCACCTCTAATGTCTTCCTCAAGGACTAGAATATTAGACGATGATGACCAATCCAAGGGCCAAATCTTACTTACTTTAAGCTTATGGTCCATCGCCAAGGATTTTGACCGTAGAGTCCCAATTTATATCACTATTTCTTTAAAACTAAAAGAATCTTGAACGATTAAAAAATAAAATTAACGGTATATGCTGCCCAAAATATGATTCAACAATTTAAATAAAACTTAATGAATAGCAAATGAATCTAAATTATATAAGCACATAATACATTTTTTTTTATTCGATATGAAACTAAATATAAGGTATAAGTAAAAGATCATATAAATTTTGAGCCATGTGCACATGTGCACGCTGCTTGTAGTATTTTGGAATGCAATGCATCACATGAAAGCACCTGAACAATTATGCATCGTATTTAAAATGATAAATCTTTTCTTGATCCGTATATATAATGCTAATTACTAAGGTAATGTTTGAAATAGGGGATAAGAGGAATATCCAAGGGATATTCCATCTTATTCCCAAAAGTCATAACTATAAGGAATAGCAGAGAATAAAGTTGACCAAAGGGATAATCCATGGTTAACCATGGGATATCCCTCAATTTATTTCCTAGAAAATGTAGGAATAGCCGGTTATCCCTCCAAATAAGAGTAAAAAAAGGTTATCCTATGGATTTACCTCTTTGCATTTGATATGATCAATGGATAGCCAAGGAATATCCCTAGGGAAAGCCAGGGGATAAACTCTATCCCGTACACTTATCCATGGATAATATTTTTCTATCAAACACTACCTAAGAGTAATTTTGAACTAATAAGATAATGTATTGATAAATTATCATATATCGTGTCTATTACGACATTCTTAATTTGATCAAGTAATATAATTGATGAATAAAAATATAATTATTATTATGCCATAGGGACTTCTACTAAATTGTATGTTATTTTTTTCTTTATATTTCCTTGCACATTTGAACCATAGATGCTACACAAGCAATAGATCATCCATAGCTAAAGCTAAAATTGATGTTATCCTGTCATGCATCATTTGTTTTAGAAATTTTTACATCTATACCCATATAATATAATGTATATCTTCGTAGATTTACCATTTGTATGCATATTTTTATAATATTTTTTTTCGGCATGTACACTCTTATCAATAACTGAATTGTGTATAAAACTCACAAATTTACTATTTACATAGTACTTTTATAAATTATATATATATATATATATATATATATGTGTATATCGTAAATTATTTATTTTTACCTATATGCCCTTAATTAGAAAATACATTTGAAAAAATAATTTATATGAGCATTATATATATAATCATAAATTTATGAGGGTATTTAAGCCCCCTCAAAAAAAAAAGGTACAAAAGCATAAGAGTAATTTTGCAGGAACATATGTGTAATCCTAGATATGAACAATGACATATGTCCAAAAAAATAATAATAATAAGAATGTACAAATTTATTAGTGTATGTTTCTAGATATTTATATGTGTATACATGTAAATTCCCTTTGTTTTAATTGGATGAAGAGGGACGACGAAATTATTAAATTAACGCTACTATTCTTTGAAATTATACACTGTAATTGAATAGTAAAACCAACGTTGTATTGGAAAAATAAAAAATAAAAAAAGTTAAACCAACAAAATGCCATCTTCTTCTTATCATGAAACTTTATTGGAGCTTCCACAATACAACCATTTGAAAAGACAAATAGTGAACAACGGAAATTATCACGTAAAACCAAAAGCTTGTTTTATACGATATATACACAATACTCCTACGCGTACGTCAATAGGCCTTGTTTTGTCGGTGACGTCAAGGCAGGTAACATTAATGATGATTGATTAGAGGTAAAATTATTATCGCGCTAACGCTCGAAGGTTAAGATCACTCTTGATTTTGATTTGCCGACTATCATATATAAAAAACAACATAGCTAAACCATCCTCAGCAAAATCGAACCATCCTCGAACCAAGCCATCCTAGATCAAACCATTCTTACGTCTCGTTGGACTCGAGCTATCCTCTTATTTCGATCGGACCGAGATATTCGTATGCTTTTGCAGAGTCGAGGCAATCTATCCTCATATACTCAATAACACCGAAATATATTATGTCTCAGCTAAACCTTTTACTTTGGCCAGACCAAACTATTCTTATGCCAGACCGAGGCATTCAAATGTTTGGCGGAGTCGAGCTATTCTTGTGCCTCACCTAGGTCGAGGAGTTCCCGAACCTCTACGAACCAAGCGCAAGAGAATTCAAATTCGTGATAGTTCAACAAGATTCCAACTGCATAGGCCCTAGACGATCTCGAGCGAAAAATTATGCAAATAATATCAAAAGTCTAGGACCTATAAAATCACCGAATCTCAAAGCATCAACCAGTTCCTTTAGCTACCGATTTTCTAACTAACTAGATACGGATACTACCGACCTCATAACAAACTTGATTCGAATCTTATTCGAATCCTAACAGATTTAAACCCCTCCTGAGACACATCCAAGGAATAAGGTAATCGCCTATAAATACCCTTGTCCTAAAGCTCCTGAGGTAACACTTACTTTTAAGCTTGCACTGACACTCTGACAAAAAACTCCATTGAAGCTCAAGCAGAGCTCTGAGCTCTCGAAAGGTCATTTCTTGAGGGACTCTTATACGAGAGACTTCTCCTCACATCTGCTTGTTGTGAATTTTTACTGACTTGAGCGTCGAATGGTCTCTCGCAGAGGGCCACCCCCGATACTCTCTGCGTGAGGAATATCTTGCAGGTTTCGTCGAACGAGAGATCAACGTCCAGATCCGAAATCAAACTACATCTAAGTTGAAAAACAATTTCTGTAGCAACAATGGTGATATATGCGGATTATATATGATCCCTTATCCAAGCTAACTAACCAACGTTGAATGCATCTGCGTAGGTTAAATTTATTAGTTTATTCTTTTTGATAGTTTTTTTTTTTATTTCACGTCCTTGTCTTCAGCATTCACTAATCCAAATCATTTGGTAAATTCCACAGCATCCACTCAGTTTCCACGAGCTGACAAGCCTCCCATGAAACACAAAGACATTTCCATGAGAAAAACAGTAACCCCTGAATTGAGTTATAACTTTTGCCATCTTGCTTCCTCTACCGCTGGAGGTATAGTTAATTTTGTCAAAGATCTATTATATTATATTGTGTCACTTATATTTTATCGTGACACTTGAGTTATTAACTCCGTCAAAGTCGATTTCAAACCCAAATAGTTCTTGACAGTCAGAATAAAACTTTGTTAAATCTTTTAAAATATATATGCTAAAAAAGAAACAGATTCATCATTCATGTAGCCGACTAATGTAGTAAAAAAAAAAAAGCTTAGATTGAGAGGTTAACACTTAAACAGCCTTTCATTGAAGTTTCTTCCTGGATAACTTTAAAAAATGATAAAATAAATCAGCTTAGCCTCTGCTAACGTCCATGTCGATCTACACGTACGCATCATGCGACGAAGGTGAGGCCCACCCAAACAAAGGTTGCTGACTTGCACCTACTTACCAAACCTTATCTAAAGTACCCACCAGCAGTTACAGCGTTAAGATTCTTCGCTCTGTCAGAAAACAAGCGTGTCCTTCCTCTCTCTCTCTCTCTCAGCACCAGGAGTATATCTTCGCTTCCTCAGTTTTTTTCCCAGCTTGAGTTTATTTTGTTGCTGGCTGAGCTCAAAATAAATCTAAATACCATGGACCATCCGACATTAAACAGCGAAGGCGACCTCTTTTATTCTTTTGCCACCCACGTTTCTGGAAGTGATGTCCACAAATGATATTCGATGGAACATGATCTCTCTTTATAATAGACATAATGAGGAAAAAAAATCTCGTGGGACCCCAAAATTGAACTAAAGATAAATTTTGGCATCATTAATTGAAGCCATCTTTCACAAAGAAATTGGTGCACATTACCACAACTTCACCATGCATGCCTTCCATGGATTAAAAAGATAAGGTCAAAGGAAAGATGTCAGACGTTTATAGCCAGAGGTAAACGGGCTCAAGAAGATTGACGCCAGGTCCACGGGGGCGGAACCAATGGCGATAGAGTTTATAAGGGTGGACCGCGATGTCCACGAGTTTGGCATTACGCCATGATAAATATGCCGCGTGGTACAAGAAAAGGATAAGGGATAAGGAAGACAGCACAAACACCGGGTAGCGTTCATTATTTTATCCGCTGATGGAATGGAAGGGAGTTGATTAATTAGAACGAGGTGGGCAACGAGGGAAGGGCCCACTCGTACGGATTGACAAACATGGTGTTGCCGCCAAATTGACTTCACTTCCTTCTTAACGAAGTTTATGCACGAAAGTCTTCAATCTCATCGATAGAATTTTTTTTTTTTTTGACGCTTAAGTAAGTAATTTAAAAATAATAAAAAAAATAGTTAATAAAAAATAGCTAGAGAGTTTAAATTCAGATCTTTCGTTTTGAGGGAAGAATTTTTATACCTTCTCGAAGGTCTCTTTTATCCTTCTGAAAATTTACTTAATCGAAAACGTCGTCATTGGCAAAGGACAGATGACAGAACTAATGAAAAACAGATCATAATCATTTTTGAGATTGTCAAGATATCCTGATATGCCATCCGTCTGCAGATGCGGCATCGTAGATGGTTGGTGATTTGTCGTTTTAGACGGGCATTGCAACCGATAGTGATCATGCAGGATCATAGAAGATTGATGGACCACATAGTAGTTACAGGCGGGCATTGTAACCAGTAGTAGCCGCGAAGGGTTGCAGAAATATGTGGGCCATGTGATAGTTGTAAGCGTCTATCGAGCTATGTGGGTTCCTCATACACTGAAATCAAGGTCAGAATGAGGCCAAGGCTAAAGCCGAGGTTAAGGTCGGAGCTTAGGCCGAAGAGAAATCGTTACTTTAGTTTCACATGGCTTTTGTCAAAGATGACGGATACCTTCCGTTAGCTTATCATGAACGGAACCTAATCAGTCACACCATATGGCATCTAATAGAGATATGCTTGGATCCGTTCTCCTATAAACTACTCCTTAGCCGACGCAAAAGAACTGGTCCTTTCCAAGAGGTGTCAGCGAAGAATTATTGCCTAACACGCATTCCATGCTTGATGGTCCGCGATGGCCCAATCGAAGTCATAATCTTGATTTCACCATGATTGCTATATTATCCCAACTAATAAGGGCATGAGCAATTGTTCTCCTTGCACGTTTCAAAGTATCCAAGATCAATTAAAACATGATTCAAATGTCTCTTATGCGATTGAAACAAGGAATGCTGCTTAAAAAAGAACAAAAAAAAAAAAAAGCCAAGGAAGGGCATGTCGTACATAACATCGATTTCCAATTACCAAAGATTGCAAATACTTATATAAAACTAAAAATTCAGATAATAATTTTTTTTTTATTTTTGGTTGAAATTCTGGATTGCAACGCTGTAATCCGAAGCAAAGTTCATAACCTCTGCTAACCTGCATGGAATTTTCCACAGCAGTTGGATATCAATACAAGGACGGTAAGTGAGTCGTGGAAAACTTATTGGGGAGAGATGAAACATAGGCTTTGATGCGTGTCGTAGCTGGATAAGATGCGACATATTGGAAGACAACATTGGTGGAAGGAAAAATTCATGGGATTTTAGAAAACGATGCTTATAAGGACGTGACAAGGTTAGCATAAAAAGAGGAACATGTGCGGAGAGTGACATTCTGAATAGGATGGGAAGGCAGAGAGCATTGTAAGCATTGTAATTAAAGATGGCGAACTGGGGTGTTGGATTTGAGGTGGGGCAATCTGGGAGATAGGCTCATATAGCATAAAATATTCTTGCAAGCAAGTTAACGCCACTGTTGTCGCGTTGTTTTCGGCTTCTCTCTTATGACTATAGTTATAGAATTGAACCGAATCGAATCAATCTGTTTGGACCGCTTGAATCCGAAGACCAACCTAATTCAATTTTAACATAAAATTGAATATTTAACTAATCCAAATAATCTGATTAATTCATTCGATTCATTCGTGATCGATCAATTAAATTCAAATATTAATATAAATATATTTTTATATTAAAATAATTTATCGATGATTCAACTAGCGATCTAACGGTTAATCAGTAATTTGATGACTCAAAACTGATAATTATGCTTATGACCATTGCATTGCGGCAGAGACTTGCTACCGTAAACACCCATAGGACGGACCCATGGCATGTTTTATTTTTATTTTTATTAAGGATCGATGATGAACGTCGTAGAGATTACAATGACACGGAGTAGATACTAGATAGAGCCATACCTCCGTACGTACCAATTAATCTGCATTGAAAAATTTTATATATGCTTTATATTTGCTATAAATATACAATTTTAGATATTTATAAAAAAAATATATGATATTCGTACATATCTCAGTACCTATAGTTTCTCTGTACCAACCATCTATTTTGGGATCTATTTCACTTGTTTTGTATTTTTTTTAAATTTTTTTTCTCAAATTTTAATTCTAAGCGAAAGTTTAAAGCACCTGCAAACTGCTTTGATTTTCTTTTTCTTTTTTTTTTTTCTTAAATTTCAAGTTGAATGAATGAATCTCGGGAAATTATGAGCCATAATTGCTAATAAAGTTTTGAAAGTTTGAAATATTATTAATAAATAAAGTAATTAACTAAATTTAGTAATGAATATAATGAGTTTGGGTCGGAATCGGACAGGTAGGATCAAAATATTTTTAAGTCTATAATCATCTCATTGATGAATATTGTTTTTTTTTTTTTTTTTTTTTTTTGACTTCTACAACTGCTCCAAATGCAGCCATGAGTTTAGATGAAATTATCATGAACTTATATCTAAAATAGGTAACATTTGATCAAGTTTCTTCCGTTCAATTTTTTAAGTATACTTTATTATAAGGTGAAAGCTTATAAAGCCAATCTTTCTTAATTTCCACTTCTTCCATGGTTATGTTGGAATTTTCTACCATCCATTTTTTTTAATACAAATTGCACCCCCCATGTTGAATTTTATATTACAAATTATATTATGTAAATATCATATAACAATCAATATTAAAATTATAATATTATATATTATATATGGTATTGCCAGCAAGAAAAAAAAAATATTTTGTTTCATAATAAAATATTACAGTATCATCAATATATTGATACTCATGCTATGCTGTAAATATATTATAACATGTCAGGAATAATTTTATTATTTCAGGAAAAATTATTATTTATTTTGAAAAAAAAATGAATAACTAGAATTTATTTGCTTTAAATATCTCTACCATCTCTTATAACCAAGAGAAGATCGCTCTCATCGCGACTGAGTTTTTGAGGCCGCCACTTGTTCCACGAGTTCGTCGGAATCCCAGCATGACGGTGGATGTCAGACTTACGTGGAAAGCTTGGCCCTCGAAGGCCCGAAGGGTCGCCGACCTTCGCACGATGCGTGCCGTGCCAGGGCGAGACCGCGGGAGGCGGGGAGCAACGCCGTCTCGGGACGCATCGGGGGGAGGCGAAGTCCAAATAACTCCAGCAAGTACCAACTAAATAATATCAAAATAGTTTTTTATTATTTAAGACTTATCTCCAAGAGTCAAATCCCAAAGACGCTCGTTTTTTTTAAAAAAAAATCTTCGTTTCGAAGGTCAGCGTTAACAAAACATCAAGCCGTCCGTCGGTGATCTTCGCAACTGCCCCAGCGCCCAGCGGTCCACTCAGCTGGACCGAAGTTGGGATCGGAGTTGATCATTTTGTGTTTAATAAAAAAAATATTATTTACAGGTAAATATATGAAATAGAGTTTATTTTTTAATTATTTTTAAAAATATTTTTTTTGATTATCTCATTGATCATATCAAATATAAAAAGATAAATTTATAGGATAATTTTTTTTACTCTTATTTGAAGGAATAACCAGCTATTTCTGTATTCTTTAGAAAATAAATTAAAGTATTTGAAATAGGGGATAAGAGGAGATATCCCCTCTTATTCCCAAAAGCCATAACTATAAAGGATATTTAGGAATAAAGTTAACCAAAGGGATAATCCATGGTTAACCATGGGATATCCCCGCAATTTATTCCCTAGAAAATGCAGGAATAGCTGGTTATCCCTCCAAATAAGAGTAAAAAAAAGTTATCCTATGGATTTACCTTTTTGCATTTGATATGATCAATGAGATAGCCAGGGGATAAACTCTATCCCGTACACTTACCCATGAATAATATTTTTTCTATCAAACACTACCTTAGGGATAGCTGGGAATAAAGTTAACTAAAGGGATAATTCATGATTAACCATGGGATATCCCCTCAATTTATTCCTTAAAAAATACAGGAATAGCTGGTTATCCCTCCAAATAAGAGTAAAAAAAAGTTATCCTATGAATTTACCTTTTTGCATTTGATATGATCAATGAGATAGCCAAGGGCTATCCTTAGGGATAGCCAGGGGACAAACTCTATCCCGTACACTTATCCATGGATAATATTTTTTCTATCAAACACTAAGGTAGTGTTTGAAATAGGGGATAAGAGGGGATATCCAGGGGATATTTCCTTTTATTCCCAAAAGTCGTAACTATAAGGGATAGTTGGGAATAAAGTTAACCAAATGGATAATCTATGATTAACCATGGTTAACCATGTGATATCCTCTCAATTTATTCCCTAGAAAATGTAGGAATAGCTGGTTATCCTCGCAATGGTCCGAGATCGGTTGTCGCCAACCGGGATCTTGATTTGGATCGATCGCAACCGTCGGATCATTGCCGATCGGATCGATCACGATGGTCCAAGATCGATCGTCACTGATCGGGATCACAGCTTGGATCGATCGCAACCGTCGGATCGTCGCCGATTGGATCGATCGCAACGGTCTAAGATCGATCGTCGCTGATCGGGATCACGACTTGGATCGATCGCAACCGTCGTATCGTCGCCGATCGGACAGATCGCAACGGTCCGAGATCGGTCGTCGCCGATTGGGATCAGGGCTTGGATCGATCGCAACCGTCGGATCGTCGCCGATCAGATCGATCGCGATGGTCCAAGATTGATCATCGCCGATTGGGATCACGGCTTGGATCGATCGCAACCGTCGGATGGTCACCGATCGGATCGATCGCAACGGTCGGAGATCGGTCGTCGCCTATCGGGATCAGGGATTGGATCGATCGCAATCGTCGGATCGTCGGCGATCGGACCGATCGCAACGGTCCGAGATAAGTCGTCGCCGACCGGGATCATGGCTTGGGTCGATCACAACCATCGGATCGTCGCCGATCGGATCGATCATGACGGTCCGCGATCGATTATCGCCGATCGGGATCACGGCTTGGATCCATCGCAACCGTCGGATCGTTACCGATCGGATCGATCGCAATGGCCCAAGATCGATCGATCGTCACGATCGGAATCAGGGCTTGGATCGATCGCAACCGTCGGATCGTCGCTGATCAGATCGATCGCAACGGCCCGAGATCGGTCGTCGCCTTTTCGGGATCAGGGCTTGGATTGATCGCAACCATCAAATCATCGCCGATCGGATCGATCGCAACGGTCCAAGATCGATCATCGCCGATCAGGATCACGGCTTGGATCGATCGCAACCGTCAGATCGTCGCCGATCGGACCAATCGCAACGGTTCGAGATTGGTCGTCGCCGACTGGGATCATGGCTTGGATCGATCGCAACCACCGGATTGTCGCCGATCGGACCGATCGCAACGGCCCGAGATTGGTCGTCGCTGATTGGGATCAGGGCTTGGATCGATCGCAACCGTCGGATTGTCGCCGATCGGATCCATCGCGACGGTCCGAGATCGATCGTCGCTGATCGGGATCACGGCTTGGATCGATCGCAACCGTCGGATCGTCGCCGATTGGATCGATTGCGAAGGTCCGAGATCGATTGTTGCCGATCGAGATCATGGCTTGGATCAATCGCAATCGTCGGATCGTCGCCGATCGGACCGATCGCAACAGTCCAAGATCGGTCGTCGACGATCGGATCGATCGCGACGGTCCGAGATCGATCATCGCTGATCGAGATCGCGGCTTGGATCGATCGCAACCGTCGGATCGTCGCCGATCGGATCGATCGCAATGGTCGGAGATCGATCGTCACCGATCGGGATCAGGGCTTGGATCGATCGCAACCATCGGATCATCGGCGATCGGACTGATCGCAATGGTCCGAGATCGGTCATCACCGACCGGGATCATGGCTTGGATCGATCGCAACCGTCGAATCATCGCCGATCGGATCGATCGCGACGGTCTAAGATCGATCGTCGCTAATTGTGATCACGGCTTGGATCGATCGCAACCGTCAGATCGTTGCCGATCGGATCGATCGCAACGGCCCGAGATCGATCGATCATTGCCGATCGGGATCAGGGCTTGGATCGATCGCAACCGTCGGATCGTCGCCGATCTGACCGATCGCAATGGCCCAAGATCAGTCGTCGCTGATCGGGATCAGGGCTTGGATTGATCGCAACTGTTGGATCATCGCCGATTGGATCGATCGCGACGGTCCGAGATCGATCGTCGTCAATCAGGATCATGGCTTGGATCGATCGCAACTGTCGGATCGTCACTGATCGGACCGATCGCAATGGTTCGAGATCGGTCGTCGCCGACCGGGATCATGGCTTGGATTGATCACAACTGTCGGATCGTCGCTGATCGGACCAATCGCAACGGCCTGAGATCGGTCGTCGCTGATCGAGATCAGGGCTCGGATTGATCGCAATCGTCATATCGTCACCGATTGGATCGATCGTGACGGTCCGAGATCGATCATCGCCAATCGGGATCATGGCTTGGATCGATCGCAACCATCAGATCGTCGCAGATCTGACCGATTGCAACGGTCCGAGATTAGTCGTCGCTGACCGAGATCATGGCTTGGATCGATCGCAATCATCGGATCGTCGGCGATCGGACCGATCGCAACGGCCCGAGATCGGTCATCGCCGATCGGGATCAGGGCTTGGATCGATTGCAACCATTGAATCATCGCCGATCGGATTGATCGCGATGGTCGGAGATCGGTTGTCGCCGATCGAGATCAGGGCTTGGATTGATCGCAATCGTTGGATCATCGCCGATTGGATCGATCGTGATGGTCCGAGATCGATCATCGCTAATCGGGATAATGGCTTGGATCGATCGCAACCGTCGGATCATCGCCGATCGGACCGATCGCAACGGTCTGAGATTGGTCGTCGCCGACCGGGATCATGGCTTGGATCGATCGCAATCATCGGATCGTCGCCTATCGGACCGATCGCAACGGCCCGAGATCGGTCGTCGCCAATCGGGATCAGGGCTTGGATCGATCGCAACCGTCGAATTGTTGCTGATCGGATCGATAGCGACGGGCAGAGATCGGTCATCGTCGATCGGGATCAGGGATTGGATCGATCGCAATCGTCGGATCGTCGCCGATCGGACCGATCACAATGGCCCGAGATCGATCGTCGCTGATTGGGATCAGGGCTTGGATCGATCGCAACCGTTGAATCGTCACTGATCGGATCGATCGCGATGGTCGGAGATCGGTC
The DNA here is from genome assembly GCA_900491605.1 of Calamus simplicifolius. NCBI lineage: Eukaryota > Viridiplantae > Streptophyta > Magnoliopsida > Arecales > Arecaceae > Calamus > Calamus simplicifolius. Next base: position 66,313 of record UESW01004093.1, on the reverse strand, counting down.
ATCGCCGATCAGGATCAGGGCTTGGATCAATTGCAATTATCGGATCGTCGCCGATCAGATCGATCGCAACGGTCCAAGATCGGTCGTCACCGACCGAGATCATGGCTTGGATCGATCGCAACCGTCGGATCATCGTCGATCGGACCGATCGTAGTGGCCCGAGATCGATCATCGCCGATTGAACCGATCGCAACGGCCCGAGATCGATCGTCGCCGATCAGGATCATCCCTTGGATCGATCGCAATGATTTTAAGAAAAAATAATTTTTATCAAATATAAATATCAAATAAAAATATTGCGACGCAAATCAGTGCGTCGCAAACATTTTAAAAAATATAAATTATGTTATATAGTGACGCATTAGCGACGCAATAAACCAAAAAATTTAAAAAATAAATTTTAATTTTGCGATGCATATTTTACATCGCAATATCTTTTAAACAAAATTATAAAAAAAATTTAATTTGACGGAGCTCAACTTGTTCTTCAAGGAGTTATCTGCCGTAGTCATTACTTCTGCATCCATGGCAAGGCTTGAGAAGAAAATTTCAATTATTTTATGCAAGCTGGAGCGAATATTTCCTCCCAGTTTTTTTGACTCAATGGAGCATTTACCGGTTTACTTGCCATACGAAGCGAGCATAGCTGGTCCCGTGCAGTATCACTGGATGTATCCTTTCGAGAGGTAAATATATACATCATTAAGACATATTGACATTTCAAATATTATTTCATTGCGAGAAAATTGGTTAATTTTTGGTCTCAACTTTACATATAGGTACCTTAAAAAGTTAAAAAATAATGTGCGTTATAAGGCAAGGATTGAAGGTTCTATATGCAATGCACACTTGGTCGAAGAAGTTTCAGCTTTTACCTCGCATTACTTTGAGGGTCACGTCGACATGAGGAGCCGAAATTTTGGTCGTAACAATGACGTATGTATGGACGAAAGAGAACCTAATGACGGTAGTGTTGGGGAACGCGGAATACCCCCAAGATCACGGCTATAGCGTATATGAGTAATACAAAAACTTTTACCGTTCTAATCTATGAATACAAGATCATACCTTCAGATTTGAACTTTGGAACACTTTGATTCGATTGCTCGACCTTAACCTTTTAGCCTTCCGCCGTATTCCCGAAAATACCTTCTTTCTGTCACAAGATGGTGGGATCTCTCGGCCGTCCTAGGGTTTCTTGTTTTTCTTTCTCCAAAAACATTCTCAAGCCTTAACCCTAGCAACCAACTGAGAGGGTATTTATAGGGCTACAACAGGGACCAATAGGCAAATATGAAAAGGACTTCCCACGTAATTAAATCTCCCAATCCTACCCCGGGTTAGGATTCAATTACGTAAATTACAATTCATTCCACTAAAGAATTATAATTGTACTCCTAATCATATTCGAATTTATATTTTTGAGCCTTAATATTAAATATTATTATCTCCCCACGTTAAGATTACAGATATCCATTAATTAAATTTAATTACTGATAATATAATTTAATTAGCTTTTATTATCCTTGAGACTTATCCACTTAACTTATTTGATGTATCGGATTCAAAATCCACTTGCAAGATTTGATACAATCAAAACTTATAAGCTTCCTCAAGGGGATATCATCAATCCAATTTATCAGAATGTGGTTTCCTTCAACTATTAATATTCACCATATATAATGTTATTGCCCAACCCACTGAGTTTATTGACTCATATAGAATCTCACTCTATGTGTAATCAAAGCAATAATCACTACATACACGTGTCTAGAAATAGAATTTGGATTAAGAGCATAAGTAATCATAATATTCATGAGTTTTAAATTATTTTATAAAGTCAGTATAAAATAATTAACTCAACTGGGTCCTGTTCAATACACACAAAGTGTACTAGCACAAATAGTTAGAATAAACCATTCCCCATAGTCAAGACAGACCTACTAAAAATTTGTGCTACAGTTCTACTGATGGTGTGTCCAATTCCATCTAAAACTGTGAACAATAAACTTGTATTCCAAAAGAACCGATGATCTAGTCTTTTGTGTGTAAGCCGTACTCTACACACTAGATCAAATACTCTTTGTAAATACTAGACACATTCACATATATAGTAAATGGCACACATTGCTCAAAATGAATTCTCATTAAAATATAAAGACATAACATAAAGCATATCTTTTAGTCTATATCTCTATTAGGTAGAATATCAATTTTTAAAGGTATCGACCGTTCATTTGAGGGGCAGAAGTCAAGAAATCTTAGCGATATGGAGTATAATGCAGCACATTATTACATCCTAATGAACTGTAGAGAAGTCGATCCATATATTGAGTAAGTGTATACTTCAATGCTTAATTGGAACTTCTAATTTAAATTACAATATACCATAATATTTAATTGCTAACATAGTTTTAATCCTTATCATCCCATAAGGATGTATTGTGATAGACAACGACAGATGAATCCCGACATCAGTCAAGTTGCAATTGGGCAGAAGTTAGAAACGGAGTTCGCTTACTGGTTTTATGAATTTGTGAGTAGTATCACTCAATCAATTTCAATAATGGCTTTTATTTTTGAATTGGTTGTGAATAGCTTATTAATTTATAGGTAAACGGTCCATGGTCCACAACCGACAATATTTTCATTAAATGTCTATCGCAATGGCCATTGAAGACCGTAACAACCTCTACTGGCTATTTTGTTAATGGGTACAAATTTCAGATTGAACGATTAGCAGCTTCAAGAGGCACGCAGAACTGGGGCGTGTGTGTTAAAGGAGAAAGTGTTGGAGCAAATATGCAGGATTATTACGGAAAGTTAGTAGAGGTGGTTGAAGTTGAATATCCCGGTTGGCCTATGAAACGAACCGTATTGTTTCGTTGTGATTGGTTCGATCCGACAGTTCCTGTGGGCAAAAGGGTTCATAACGACTACAATTTGGTTGAAGTGAACCATCGACGAAGATTGCAGAAATATGACCCATTCATCCTTGCATCCCAAGCTCAGCAAGTGTTTTACTGCGGATATCCAAGTTTGCGCAACGACAAGCGAGATTGGTGGGCTGTTTCTAAAATCGTCCCACGTTCAACAATCGTATTAGAGGAGAGTTCATCAAGTCAATCAGCCGAGTGCCCTGCATTTCAAGAGGATGAGATGGAAATGCATGCAATTGAGGACGACACAAGGGCTCCTGAAACATCACTTAGAGATCCAAATGGTGATGTCCAAGAAATTGCGGATGCAAATGTTCGGTTTCCTTCCGATGATAATGAAACTGAATCGCAGTCCGATACGGCATCGGATGTTGAACCAACATTTCACGAAACAAATGACACCGATTAAACATAGAGGTTTTTTTAAATTAACTTTATTTTATAAGTGTTAAATTTTTACATAGTCAATCATTAATCGTAATTTAATTGCATGAATCTTTAGTATTTTCAGTATGACGGGCAGAGGTAGATCTACCGACGACATACGGAGTGAGCAGGGACGTAGCCCTGCTGCATCAGATCACATGAGCTTTGGAGATGGAGAGTTGGATCTCCAGCATCGCACAGCCTTCGATCTCTCCAGCAGCATCCTGCATTGGTATTACCATCCAGCCGATCGGCACATACCTCCGAGAGTTCTTCCACCATCGGCCGCACCGTACTTCGACTTGATGCTCATGGGCTGTAAGTATATACTAATTAAAAATATATGTTTATGTTTTTAAGTCAATTACTTATAAACATGCATTTTTTTAACAGATTTATTGAGCAGCATCATGTATCCAGCCACATCAGCGCCGTATTTCAGAGGCGTGCAGATCCCAGTGGCTACGATTGGCGCCACGTATCTGCAGCCACGAGGGAGTTTTATTTTTCTGAGTTTCAGGTAAACTTATTAAATACAATTTATCACTGATATAAAATTTCTTAATCTTAATAAATTCTGAAACTAACTGTTTATTTTAATGCAGAAAAAGTTTACGTGGGACCCTGCCAGCCATGATGCCATTAGGGCAGCATGGGAGGCTCTTACGGGACGCCGATACTCCGACATGCTTCATCGTTGGAGGTCATCGGGTCAGCGTCCTGCGCATGTGCCAGAGGGTATTTGGCACGAGTGGCAGCAGGCCTGGCAGTCCGATGGCTGGCGCAGGAGGTCCGCATCAGCCAGCACGAACCGCCGATCCGAGAAGGGCGGTCCTGGCACGGGTCTCTCCCGCCATACTTCGGGCTCCATTTCGATTCAGGAGCACAGACGCGTATGGTAAGAAAACATAAATAATTTAATTACTAATTTAGTTATTTACAAATATATTAATATCAATTTTTTTTGTTATAGTCTGAGCAGGAGGGCGGAGATCCTGGTGAGTTTCGTCTATTCAGGGCGACACACACCAGGAGGGACGGTTCCTGGGTCGATACGCGATCACGGGAGGTTGCGGTAAGAAATTAGATTTATGTAGTATCTGTTTAATTTCTAAAATTTTATTTAGAGAAATTTATTGATTCATTTATTGTTGATTTTATAATTCAAAGACACGAGTCGAGGAGCTTCGCTCCCAGGCATCGCAGGTCGACTCTACTGATGGGGAGACGCCCGTCGAACTCTCAGCAGAGGAGAGTCGACGTGTGTTTTTGGAGGCTGTTGGTGCCCAGCCGCGAGACCGCAGGGTCTATGGTCTGGGCACTAGAGCTTCTGCATATTTTCCCCATCAGGCCTCCAGCTCGCGATTTCTGGTGATATTCCTGCCGAGCGTTTAGACGACATTCGGAGATCTATTACGGAGGAGGTTCGCAGGACGTTCGTCAGGAGGTTCGGCAGGAGAGGAGTTCGAGCACGAGTTCGAGCAGCGTATGCGAGGCCATCAGCAGGAGCTTGCAGACATGCGAGATCAGATGCGTCATTTGCAGGATATGGTTAGCCGCTTGTCGCAGGTTTCCAGCCTCCACGTGATCGCCAGATTCTTGATGTATTTTTTTTTCTTTTTATATGTTGTACATGAAAACTTCAAAATTTTAATATATTAATTATTTTTGAAATTGAATGATTATTGTTTGGATCAATATGAGTGAAGAATGTTTCGATCAATATTTAAATGTAACGAAATTGTATTAACCGTTTTAATTTTTAATATTTTATTTTTTTTAAAAAAAATTAATTAGCGACGCATTAGCGACTGAAATTGCATCGCTAATATTTTTAAAATATTATTATTAAATATTGCGATGCAATGACCTGGCGTCGCAATATTTTAAAAAAATTTAATTAGCGACGCATTAGCGACTCAAATTGCGTCGCTATTATATCAAAAATATTATTATTAAATATTACGATGCAACTAAATATGTCGCAATATTTAATAATAATAATTTAGAAATATTAGTGACACAATTTAAGTCGCTAATGCATCGCTAATTAATTTTTTTAAAAAATAAATTAATTAATTAGCGACTCAATTACGACAAATTTTTCATCATAAATATTTTAAAAAATTATTTTTAAAATTAGCGACGCATGTATGTTGCGTCGCAAAATTGCGACACATTTAATTGTGTTGCAATATATTGTGACGCATTTATTGCGTCGCAGAGAGTCGCTGTTGAGCGACGCAATTGCGACAAATTGAGATTGCGACGACCATCATAGCGATGCCACAATTGCATCGCTAATGCGTCGTTATAGGGTGTTTAGCGACGCATTTGGGCATCGCTATATTTAAATTTTCTTGTAGTGTCTATGGATAATATTTTTTCTATCAAACACTACCTAAGGGATAGCTGGGAATAAAGTTAACAAAGACGCTCATTTTTTTAAAAAAAATCTTCGTTTCGAAGGTCAGCATTAACAAAACATCTAGTCGTCGGTGATCTTCGCAACTGCCCCAGCGGTCCACTTAGCTGAATTGTTGACCCAATTATTGATTTTGATGATTAATAAAGGAATTGAGTATATTTATTTGATTACTAATAGATTTGATAAGTGTTTCAGGACTTAAAAATATTTGATCAATATAAAGGTATTAAGAAATGTGTTTTGAATCAATTGCAAATCATAAGTTTCAAAGTTTCAGGACCTGGAGTCGACACCTAGGAATCCTGGAGCCGACCCCATGGCCATTCAAATATTCTTCTGATTTTTGATATGGTCTAGAGCCGACACCTAGAGTTTCAGAGCCAACACCCAGAGTTTCGGAGTCGACACTTACAGTGTCTGGAGCCGACTCCGATGCATGGACAGAACACTTATTTTTTTAGCATCTTGGAGCCGACACACAGACTTTGGAGCCGACACCTGACGATGGCGAGCCGACACCTAACTTTTTTGGAGCCAACTCCTCGACGAACTCAGAACTTTCTATTTTTGGATAAACGACTTGGAGCCGACACCTGAAAAGTTGAAGCCGACTCCAACCTGTCTGGGACGAAATTTAAAATGCCAGATCAGCTCTAACGGTAATATTTTCTTTTTACCTAACTTCTAACGGATATATTTTGTTTTCAGGTACACTCCAATGGCTAGTTTCTTCCCAAAAATAGATTAAATGAAATCTATAAAAAGGGGAGATAGCTCGTTTAAAAAAAATGAAAAATAGTGAGAATATTCAAATCAAAAATCCGAGAAGTATTGAGCCTGAAATCTAAAAGAAAAGTATTCAAACTCAAATCCTTCCACTCCAAAAAGCTCAAAGAGGAATCCAAAGCATTCAAACTTAAAAAATCGAAGGATTCTCAAAAAGGAAGAAGAAGCTCTGTTTTTGAAGATTTTCCAACTTCTCATCTGCAACATTTGCAACGAATCAAAGCTGAGGCCTGATTCAACATCTCAAAGAGAAGAGGAAAAGAAGAAAAGAAGAAAAGCTCAAATTCAATCTACTTCAAACAGGCTTTTCTAACCTTATTCATTTATTTTGAATATTTGCTCATTTGAGGAGCTTTGTATTATTGAAAAATTATTCTTTCTTGTTTGTGCTAGTTCTATCAAGGGGATTGAACTAGTGGAGGTTGTATACCTCGGGTCAAGCTAGATTAGCTTGAGTTTAGGGTTTTGTGCTGGTGAGCCTGGAAAACGGCTGGGTTCGTTGTGATCCCTTGGAAACAACAAGTTTGAGTTGTGATCTTGGAAAACAACTCGACTGTAATCAAGAGGATTATAGTGTGGACCCAAGTGAATCTTGGGAGTGGACGTAGGTGTTGGATACACCGAACCACTATAAAATCTTTTGTTTGCCGTGCTTTGATTATCTCTATCTCTATCTCCTTGTTTGTGCTTATATTCACATTGCATTTAATTTCATCTATCTCAAAGCCAATAATTTTTTTTAAGGGTTAAATTTTTTAAAGAACCCAATTCACCACCCCCACCTCTTGGGTTGCCATCTGGGCCAACACTAATGCGTCGCTATAGGGTGTTTAGTGACGCATTAGCGACGCATTTGGGCATCGCTATATTTAAATTTTCTTGTAGTGTCCATGAATAATATTTTTTTCTATCAAACGCATTTGGGCGTCGCACATAGAGGAAGATGTTAAGAAGAAAAGACTATAGCTTTAAGGCTGCAGAAAGTGAGGAGAGCTGCAGTGATAATGATGATGATGATGGACAGCTCTTCTAGCTAGGAAGTTCAAAAAATTCATGAGAAGAAAGAGACCCTTCCACAAGAAGAAATCAGGAATTAAGATGGAAGGAGAAGAAGAAAAGAAAAGGACAAGGACAAAGAGAAAGACCCCTTGATATGCTATGAGTGTAAAAACCGGGGCACTTCAGATACGATTGTCCTCAATTGAAGAAGACTTACAAGAAGAAGAAGAAAGCCTATGTTGCAACCTGGAGTGACAGCGATGAATCCTCTTCAGAGGAAGAACAAAAAGAAGTTGCAAACATTTGCTTTATGGCAAACGACGACAACGAGGTAAGTTCCGAAAACCCTAGTGATGAGTTTGCATTTGATGAATTATTTGAAGCCTTTAATGAACTAGTAGATGATTTTAAAGTTTTAAAAAAGAAATATAAATCTTTGAAAAATGATAATTCAATTCTAATTAAAGAAAAAGATAATCTTACTAATGAGACTAAGATGCTGAAATCTGAAAAAGAAAATTTGACAAAAGAAAAAGAATCAATTTCAATGAAAATGATAAATTAAAGAAGGAAGTTGATAAATAAGAATATTGATAAATTTACTTATAGTTTAACTTTTTATTGAGTAATCAAAGAGCTATATTTGATAAGGCTGGATTAGGATATAGACCTAACATAAAATTTGTCAAAAACTTTTTTAGAAAGAACAAAATAGAGATAATGTTACATGTCATTATTGTAACAAGAAAGGCCAAATCCTATGAATGTGATGCAAGAAACAGTAACAAAAAATTAAGTAGTAAAGGCAAGAAAATTTGGGTTCCCAAAGGAACGATATTTTATGCTACTAACCATGAAGGACCCAAGAAGGCTTGGGTACCTAAATATAAGACTTAATTATTTTTGCAGGAGTGTCTTGCGGCCAAAAGATCAAAGCGAAAGTGGTATCTCGATAGTGGCTGCTCAAGACACATGACGGGTGACAAGGATCAATTCATCACCCTTGAAGCAAAAGAGGAGGAGTTGTTACGTTTGGTGACAATGGCAAAGGCCAAATCATGGGGTTTGGTAATATTCAAATAACTCCCTCCATATATATTAAAAATTTTATATGTCAATGGTTTAAAACATAATCTTATAAGTATTAGCCAATTATGTGATAAAGGTTTTAAAGTATCATTTGAAGCATCTATCTGCACGTTTCTAATCCCATTGATAATAGCATTGTTTTTGTTGGAAATAGAAATGGCAATGTATACTTTGATTTAGACAATTTGTCTACTAGTAATCATTGCTTAGTTGCTAATAATGCTAATATGAATGAGATTGGTTGGTTATGGCATCGTAGATTAGGTCATGCAAGCACACACCTAATTTCAAAATTAATAAGAATGGATTTAGTAAAAGGACTTCCACAACTAGATTTTGAAAATAACAAAATTTGCGATGCATGTCAATTTGGTAGAAATTCTTTCAAAACTAAAAATATTGTTTCCACTTCTAGGCCACTTGAACTACTTCACATGGATCTTTTTGGACCTACTAGAACCACAAGTCTAGGAGGAAAGAAATATGGTCTTGTGATTGTAGATGATTATTCTAGATACACTTGGGTACTATTTTTAGCTCATAAGGATGAGACCTTTCCATTATTTTTGAAATTCTTCAAGAAGGTCACAAATGAGAAAAATAACACCATAGTGTCTCTAAGAAGTGATCATGGCACTGAATTTGAAAATCATTTATTTAAAAACTTTTGCATAGAAAATGGCATTCATCATAATTTTTCAGCACCTAGAACACCACAACAAAATGGAGTAGTTGAAAGAAAAAATAGAACTTTAGAAGACATGGCCCGTACCATGCTATGTGAAAGCAACTTACCAAAATACTTTTGGGCAGAAGCTATAAACACGGCATGTTACATTCTTAATAGAGCTTTAATTAGGCCAATCATTAAGAAAACTCCTTATGAACTATGGAATAATAGAAAACCAAACATAAGTTACTTTCATGCATTTGGTTGTAAATGTTTCATTCATAATAATGGTAAAGATAATCTAGGAAAATTTGATGCAAAATCTGATGAAGGCATTTTCTTAGGATATTCAACATCTAGTAAAGCCTATAGAGTATTTAACAAGAGAAACTTAATTGTAGAAGAATCTATTCATATAATTTTGATGAATCTTTAGCATCGAGTTCCAGAAAGATTGATGATGAGGAAGATACAAACATTTTAGAAAGAGACATTGAAAAATTGAATATAGATGTATCTTCGGATCATGAACAAGAAGCTAAAGATAATGATTCTCCTAGTGTTGATGTTGTTGATGCAAATCATAATGATATAGATCTTCCTAGAGATTGGAGATATGCCTATGGTCATCCAAAAGAATTAATTATAGGTGATCCATCTCAAGGAGTAAGAACTAGATCATCAATGAGAAACATCAATAATCATCTTGCATTTGTATCTCAAATTGAACCTAAAACTATTGAAGAAGCAGAAAAAGATAATAATTGGATGTTAGCTATGCAAGAAGAATTAAATCAATTTACTAGAAATAATGTTTGGACTCTTGTAGATAGACCTAAAGATCATTCTGTTATAGGATCAAAATGGGTATTTAGAAATAAATTAGACGAAAATGGCATAGTAATTAGAAACAAAGCTAGATTAGTTGCAAAAGGATATAATCAAGAAGAAGGAATTGATTTTGATGAAACTTTTGCACCTGTAGCTAGACTAGAAGCAATTAGATTATTACTTGCATTTGCATGTCATATGCATATCAATTTATTTCAAATGGATGTTAAAAGTGCATTTTTAAATGGATTTATAAATGAGGAAGTTTTTGTTGAACAACCTCCTGGTTTTGAAGATCATGAATTTCAAATCATGTTTTTAAATTGCACAAAGCACTATATGGTTTAAAACAAGCACCTAGAGCTTGGTATGAAAGATTAAGTAAATTTCTGATTGAAAATGATTTTACAAGAGGAAATGTTGATAAAACACTATTTTTGAAAAGAAAAGACAAGGATTTATTAGTAGTACAAATATATGTTGATGATATTGTATTCGGTGCTACTAACAATTTGTTATGTCAAGAATTTGCTAAGTTAATGCAGGGTGAGTTTGAAATGAGCATGATGGGAGAACTCAACTTCTTCCTAGGACTTCAAATCAAGCAAAGCAAAGAAGGAATCTTCATCAATCAAGCCAAATACACAAAAGAACTTCTCAAGAAGTTTGGAATGGAGTCAATCAAACCACTTGGAACTCCTATGAGTCCTTCATGCAAACTGGACAAAGATGAAGATGGTAAGAAAGTAGATCAAAAATATTATAGAGGTATGATCGGATCTCTTCTTTACTTAACAGCAGTAGACCAGATATCATGTTTGCTGTATGTTTATGCGCTAGATTTCAATCTGAACCTAAAGAATCTCACTTAATTGCTGTAAAAAGAATTTTAAGATATTTAAGTGGAACTAAAAATGTAGGTTTATGGTATTCTAGAGACTCAACATTAAACTTGATTGCATATTCTGACTCTGACTATGCTGGATGTAAATTAGATAGAAAAAGCACAAGTGGAGCATGTCAATTCTTAGGAAGTAACTTAATCTCTTGGTTTAGCAAAAAGCAAAATTCGGTTGCATTATCTACTGCTGAAGCAGAATATGTTGCAGCTGGAAGTTGCTGTGCTCAAATCCTTTGGATTAAGAGACAACTTGAAGATTATGGCATAACACTTGATAAAACTCCAATTAGATGTGATAACACAAGTGCAATAAATTTGACTAAAAATCCAATTCAACATTCAAGAACAAAACACATTGAAATTAGATATCACTTTATAAGAGAACATGTAGCTAATAATGAAATTTGTCTTGAATATGTTAATACTGAAGAACAATTAGCTGATATATTTACAAAACCCTTGAGTGAAGAGAGATTTTGTTATCTTAGAGGTGAATTAGGGATATGTGACCCTTTGGATTGATTTTGAAATACTAAGGAATGACTATCTAGATTTCTATTAATTTCTTGATATTCCTTTCATAATTTTAAGGACAAATTATCTAGTCATCTGAGTAACTTGATTCTTCATACTCCAAAATTTTATCAAGATTTTATCGAATTTATTTTGACAAGTTTCAGATGTTTGAATCTCAATTATTTTTCTCTGAAACTGTCAGTGGAGTCGACACCTCAGAATGAGGAGTCGACACCTTGTCTGTGTCGCTCTCGGTCCCTGACCTTGGAGCCGACACCCGTATAAGTGGAGCCGACTCCAGTTCGAGCACTGACTGTGTTAGCGATTTGGAGTCGACACCCGACTTTGCGGGAGTCGACACCTGGGCATCCCAAATCAATTTATTAGGGCAGAGTCGACACCTCGTCATTTCGTATCTTCTCAAATCCTCTACCAAACTCTTCCAAAACTCTCTCAAAGCCTCCCCATCTCTAATTCCTCTCTACCCAAGCTTTCCTAAGGATCCAATGGCACCTAAGAGAAGAGGTTTGGTGATTGGAGCGCCTGTGGTGACCGGAAAACGCTCCGTGAGGCGACCCGTCCACGAGCCGTCTCCAAGCGAGGATTCCTCCACCGCTTCGGACAATCCCAACTCTTCTTCCCCTCAGGTAGATACCCTAGTAGGGAGGGTAATAACTATGGGTAGAAAAGTTGACTTCGAGCTCTTTGATTCCGAAGGTTTCTTGATTGGAAGACAACTCAAAGAATTAGGCTGGGATAAAGTTTGTTCTCTTGATGTTCCTACATACCCAGCACTAGTAAAAGAATTTTACTTCAATTTATCGAGAGGTGATGGCGGTTTAGTGAGCTCTATCAGAGGTAAACGGGTTCATCTTACTTTTCAAAATTAGGAAACCTCCTAAGCATCCCCATTACCGGATTAGCAGCCGATATGCACAGTGATAGATCAGCAGCTCTGTCGAGGATGTTAGGGAGAGAGGTTACAGAATTTGAAGAGATTAGGGCTAACCAATTGCCCTTGGAATTAAGATTACTTCATAACATTTGCAGCAGGATTTTGTTCCCCAAAACCGATCGTTTTGAGTATGTCTCTGAGTGGGACATTGTTGTGATGGACAGTGTATTGACCGGTCAACCTATTAATTTAGCTGCTATGATGATATTCTATATGGCCGAGGCCGGAGGGAAAAGAAGGTCGTCCTTACCTTACGGCATGATTCTGACCATGGTATTCAGGAGCCAAGGAGTAGTGATTCTAGAGAATGAACCATCCAAGAATCTCAGGCACACCGATTACTACAGTCTGGCCACTTTGCATAGGATGGGATTTGTAAAGGTCAATGGGCAATGGGAAAGGAAAGGTAACTTGGATGATAGAGCCCCTGAGCCTAGACTTTCTGTACCTTGTGAGGCTGGTCCATCTGTGAGGGTTTCCTCTCCACAGCCAAGGAGTCCTGTTCCGGCCCCTGCACCTGCTCAAACTCTTGTTCAGCCATCTACTTCATCAGTTGGATTTTCAGACCTTCAATTGGAGCAACTCAAAGACTTACTTGTTACTCAGAAGGATGAACTGAAGACTGGGTTTGATAATAAATTTATGAATCTTAAAGAAACTCTTTATTCCCTAGATGATCGCATTAGCAAGATAGAATCAACTCTTAGCTCTTCTGCTGGATCTTTAAGTAATGATCTGAAGAATATATTTGAAGAACTTAAAGATATCTGTGGAGATTCTGAGACCTATTCCAAGTGCAATGCAGAGCTTCAAGATAAAATCATGACTGCTTGCTCTTTTGTTGATAGAAGGTTGAAAGAATTTGTAGCCACTCAAAGTAATGGAATGGAAAGATTTTGGATCATTTGACAAGAATCATTAGAAACAATTTGTAATGTTTGTAATGAAAAGTTTAATTTTGATGAAATGAAAGTGTAATTTTGATGTAATGAAAGTTTTAGTTTTTGATATAATGAAAGTATAGTTTCTTTTTGTAATACTTGACTTTTGATGAAATGAAATTATCTTTTGATCTATCAATTTTATCTTTTGACTTAACTTTTCTTTATCTTTTTGTTGATTACAAAAAAGGGGGAGAAAATTATGTCGTATATGCATTTGATGAATGAAAGCTATGTCATATATGCATTGATTAGTATTTGATTGATTAGTATCAAATTAGTTTGAAAATACATAAATAAGCTTAAGTGAACATTGATATAAAAGTGAAAATTGATATAAATGAATCTTAAGTATCAAATATGTATAGCAAAGGAAGAACAATTGATAATTTGAACTTCATAGGGGGAGCTACCTTATTCAGGGGGAGCCTACTTGTGAAGATCACTTCCTTGAAAATTTTAAGTTAAGAATACTATGCATATACTCAATGTTTTTATAATCATAAAAAAGGGGGAGATTGTTGACCCAATTATTGATTTTGATGATTAATAAAGGAATTGAGTATATTTATTTGATTACTAATAGATTTGATAAGTGTTTCAGGACTTAAAAATATTTGATCAATATAAAGGTATTAAGAAATGTGTTTTGAATCAATTGCAAATCATAAGTTTCAAAGTTTCAGGACCTGGAGTCGACACCTAGGAATCCTAGAGCCGACCCCATGGCCAGTCAAATATTCTTCTAATTTTTGATACGGTCTAGAGCCGACACCTAGAGTTTCAGAGCCGATACCCAGAGTTTCGGAGTCGACAATTACAATGTCTGGAGCCGACTCCAATGCGGGGACAGAACGCTTATTTTTTTAGCATCTTGGAGCCGACACACACAGACTTTTGGAGCCGACACCTGACGATGGCGAGCCAACACCTAACTTTTTCGGAGCCGACTCCTCGACGAACTCAGAACTTTATATTTTTGGATAAACGACTTGGAGCCGACACCTGAAAAGTTGGAGCCGACTCCAACCTTTCTGGGACGAAATTTTAAATGCCAGATCAGCTCTAACAGTAATATTTTTTTTTACCTAACTTCTAACGGATATATTTTGTTTCTAGGTACACTCCAACGGCTAGTTTCTTCCCAAAACAGATTAAATGAAATCTATAAAAAGGGGGAGATAGCTCGTTAAAAAAAATAAAAAATAGAGAGAATATTCAAATCAAAAATTCAAGAAGTCTTGAGCCTGAAATCCAAGAGAAAAGTATTCAAACTCAAATCCTTCCACTCCAAAAAGCTCAAAGAGGAATCCAAAGCATTCAAACTTGAAAAATCGGAGGATTCTTAAAAAGGAAGAAGAAGCTCTGTTTTTGAAGATTTTCCAACTTCTCATCTGCAACATTTGCAACGAATCAAAGATGAGGCCTGATTCAACATCTCTAAAGAGAAGAGGAAAAGAAGAAAAAGAAGAAAAGCTCAAATTCAATCTACTTCAAACAGGCTTTTCTAACCCTATTCATTTATTTTTGAATATTTGCTCATTTGAGGAGCTTTGCATTATTGAAAAATACTATTCATTCTTGTTTGTGCTAGTTCTATCAAGGGGATTGAACTAGTGGAGGTTGTATACCTCGGCTCAAGCTAGATTAGCTTGAGTTTAGGATTTTGTGCTGGTGAGCCCGGAAAATCGGCTGGGTTCGTTGTGATTCCTGGGAAACAACAAGTTGTGAGTTATGATCTTGGAAAACAACTCGACTGTAATCAAGAGCATTATAGTATGGACCCAAGTGAATCTTGGGAGTGGACGTAGGTGTTGGATACACCGAACCACTATAAAATCTTTGTGTTTGCCGTGCTTCGATTATCTCTATCTCTATCTCCTTGTTTGTGCTTCATATTCACATTGCATTTAATTTCATCTATCTCAAAGCCAATAATTTTTTTAAGGGTTAAGATTTTTTAAAGAACCAAATTCACCCCTCCGCTTGGGTTGCCATCTGGGCCAACACTAATACGTCGCTATAGGGTGTTTAGCGACACATTAGCGACGCATTTGAGCGTCGCTATATTTAAATTTTCTTGTAGTGTCCATGGATAATATTTTTTCTATCAAACACTACCTAAGGGATAGCTGGGAATAAAGTTAACCAAAGACGCTCGTTTTTTTTAAAAAAAATCTTCGTTTTGAAGGTCAGCGTTAACAAAACATCTAGTTGTCGGTGATCTTCGCAACTGCCCCAGCGGTCCACTTAGCTGAACCGAAGTTGGGATTGGAGTTGGTCATTTAGGCTGTATTTGATATGAAAAATAAGAGGATATTATATTTTTTTAATCCTCAAATGCTATTGTTAGAAAGGATAGATTTAAAAAAATTTAAGCAGAAAAAATAATCCATGTTTAACTATGGATTATCCCCTGAACTTATTCCCTAGGGAACCCAGGAATAACTAAAGTTATCCCTTGATGGCAGACTTGTAATTTTAAAAATGTGCTTATTCTCTCAGCTATCCTCTGGATAAATGCTATCCTGTACATTTATCCAGGGATAGCTTTTAGGGAATCAAACACTACCTTAGTGTTTAATAGAAAAAATATTATTTATAGATAAATGTATGAAATAGAATTTATTCTTTGACAATTTTTAGGAATATTTTTTAATAATCCCATTGATCCTATCAAATGCAAAAAGGTAAATTCATAGTATAACTTTTTTTATTCTTATTTAAAGGGATAACAAGCTATTCCTCATTTTTTTAGGAAATAAATTGAGGGGATAACCATGGTTAATAATGGTTAACCATGGATTATTCCTTTGATTAACTTTATTCTCAGCTATCCTTTTATAGTTATGGCTTTTAAAAATAAGAAGGGATATCCAGCCTGGATATCCTCTTTTATTCCCTATTTCAAACACTATCTTAGGAATTGTTTCAATTAAAGGTAATACAAATAAAAATAAAAATAAAAATTTATAAATTATAAATTATTTCATTTGAAAGAAAAAAAAGTAAAAATAATAGGAATAACTGATTTTTCTTATTTCTTTTTAACAAGAATAAATTTATTAACTAATGTTTAAGTTTTTTTAAAAATTAAATTATTTTTTTACTTTTTATTATTTTATTTTTATGATTCATTTAATTTTTTAAAGAATATAATTGCCACTTTTTTTTCTTTTATTCAAATAAGACATTATTTTTATTTTCTCTTTAACCTTTTTCAAATAAAATAAAAAAATAATCCTTTATTTTTTATATTATTTATTTATTTTTATTTTATTTTTTTTTTTTTTTTTCGTCAATGATATGAACAAAGCCTTAGTTCAAGGGACCGAGGGAAGAAAGGTTGGGGAGAAGAAAAAGGCAAAGGAAAATTTTAGTGGTACGAGGTGGATTGTATGGTAGAGCCATCTTGAAATAACATGGCATAGTTCAGGGGACCGAAGGAAGAAAGGCTGGGGAGAAGAAAACGGCAAAGGAAAAGTTTAGTGGTACGAGGTGGATTGTATGGTAGAGCCATCTTGAAATAACATGGCATCATCTCAGAGGAAAAGCCAATAACTGCACCACCCACCACCAACACAGGCGATCCTCAAATCCTTTTCTGATTGGATTTGAGGATTACGATGCCCAAGAGGACAGATGCTTGGAAGCCAGTCATTGTGCGTGAATGGGACCACCAATTTTGTGTAACCTTGATTATCAATAATTATAGCTTAGCATCTAATTAAGCCACTTTTATGCTGTTCATCACAGCTTGGTTGCTTTTAGGTACCTCCATTCAAAAGTGCAATGCGAAGATCCTGAAGGTTTAAATTTTTTGAGGTGTTCGTCTTTGCATACAAATGAATGCATTCCTTTCTCCTTTTTTTTTTTTTTTTTTTTAAGCAGAAGCTAAGAGTTTGTGATGTTTGTCAACTAAATAAAGCTGCTTTCTTCTAATTCTTGAACATCGATATCACATTTGGAATTTCTCATTTTGGGATAAAGAATTAAAGATGAATACCAATCTAGTTAATGCTGATGATGATTGTTGACGCTAAATCACCATCCTCAAGTGTTCGCGAGCGTCCGATCGCCTCCTTCAGCAAGCCTAGGATCCTTCGGCGAGCTTCTCTTGG
The DNA here is from genome assembly GCA_900491605.1 of Calamus simplicifolius. Lineage (NCBI taxonomy): Eukaryota > Viridiplantae > Streptophyta > Magnoliopsida > Arecales > Arecaceae > Calamus > Calamus simplicifolius. The sequence goes on along the minus strand of UESW01004093.1, from coordinate 48,711 downwards.
TCAAAAGCCTGCAAAAAGTTTCGAGGATCGAAGATTCTAACGAAGATCCTCCGATGCTCAAGTCAGTGCTTTGAGCAACAGTCGTGAGCTTGAGAAAGCTCAAAAGAAAGGGAGAGAGGATTAGAGAGGTGCTCTCTATGAGCAAAAATGAGCGTTTGGGAGTATTGTTGTGGTTTTTGGAGTTACCTGGTCGGGGCCCCTCTTACCCATTTTATTGGTGCTTAGAGCCTGCTAGCCTTGGGGCATGATCACTTGTCAGAGCATTGATGATGGGGGCAGCACAGTGAGGCTGGCCTCGATGTGATTTGTCATAGTTGTACGCTATGTCCCGTCTAATATGTGTGGCTGCATAGTTGGTGGGTCAAGTTTTGTCAGAGTGGGTGGCCACTTGATTTGGATGGTTACTGCAGGCTTGCAGGGCATGGGCGACCGTTATAGCGCTTGCCAGATATATCCCCCACGTCATGCGTTTGTTATCATATGTGGACAATGATGGAGCTAGGCACGTGGGTCCTATAATGCAGCCGCTGGGGCACTGCTTGGGTGGTTGCTAAGGCCAACTGACCGAGGCTGAAGCTGGCCGAGGCCAAACTGGCTGAGGCTGAAGCTGGACGAGGTATGTTGGCCGAGGCTGAAGCTGGCCGAGGTATGTTGGTCGAGGCTGAAGCTGGCCGAGGTATGTTGGCCGAGGCTGAAGCTGGCTAAGGCTGAGGCTGACCGAGGCTGAAGCTGGCCAAGGTAAGCTGGTCGAGGCTGAAACTGGCTGAGGCTGAGGCGAGCCGAGGCTGAAGCTGGCCGAGGTATGTTGGTCGAGGCTAAAGCTGGCCGAGGTATGTTGGCCAATGCTGAGGCTGGCCAAGGCTGAAACTAGCCAAGGCTAAGGCTGGCCGAGGCTGAAGCTAGCCGAGGCTGAAACTAGCCAAGGCTGAGGCTGGCCGAGGCTGAAGCTGACCGAGGCTGAAGCTGGCCGAAGTATGCTGGCCGAGGTTGAAACTAGCCGAGGCTGAGGTTGGCCGAGGCTGAAGTTGGCCGAGGTATGCTGGCCGGGGCTGAGGTTGATCAAGGCTGACCGAAAGAGGACCGACCCGGATGGCTAACTAGGAGTCCGACTCGAGTGAGATTACCGTTGTCCGTGGGGCTCATTGGCCCCATCAGATGCCCTCTACACTCCTGAGTTTGTGCAACTATGTGCCTTGCATCCGCCAAGCGAAAGGAGTGTAGGAATTGGAATATCTTTCTTTTGCACTTGTCTCTGCATGCCGGCTTTGGATAGTTTCCATCTGCCTTGTGTGGACTTGTAACCACATCTGCATGATCTCTTGTGCTTTTGTCTGCTTAAAGACTTTAAGCAATGTTGAAGGTAAATTGATTACCTTAGATTGGCTGGGAGCAGCCAGTGATCCTCTCCTGATGTAGAGTCTCGAAGCGGATGCCCGTCAACTGTGAGTTGAGGAGTTGGTTTCTCCTGACTTTGAGTTGACTTTGAGTCTTCTACTTTTATCATAAAATTTGAAGATGGGTGTCCATCAAATGTGAGCTGAGGAGTTGACCTCTTCCTACTGTGAGTTGACTTGGGGCTTCTTCTTGAATGGCTGAAAATGACCAGCAATATGTTACAAGTGTATAATTTAAGCAAAGGTCTTACCCGGTTGGTCATTGGCCGCTAAGATAGAGTTGAAGCCATTGAGGCTAAAATGGAGTCGTTGAGGCTGCAATAATACCGCTACAACAGATATAAGGCCGTTGGGGCTGAGATGAAACCATTGAGGTTGTAATGAGACCATGGAGGCAAAGAGATAGGTCGCTAAGGCTGCAATAACACCGCTAAGGCAGATCTAAGGCCATTGGGGCTGAGATGAAATCGTTGAGGTTGTAACGAGGCCTAGAGGCAAAGAGATAGAGCCGCTAAGGCTGATAGAGCCGCTGAGGCTGCAATAATACCGCTAAGGCAGATATTAAGAAAAATTTATCTAGATATTTGAACCCCTTGATTCATCACATTCTAAAGTTGATTTATCCAAAATTTGAGGACAATCCGGACAAGTTTCAGATTTTTTGAAACTCTTTTTTTTTACTAAAACTGTCTTGGAGCTAACACCTCTGGTATCGAAGTCGACTCCAGTTTTGTCTAAGATTTTAGAGCTGACACATGCTTTTTCAGAGTCGACTCCACTTCGGGCGCTGACTGTGTTAGCGACTTGGAGCCGACACCATGCTTTGCGGGAGTCGACTCCAAGTGGTCCAAATTTGACTATTTTAGGGCAGAGTCGACACCTATTCGACCCCATTCACTTCCAAACTCTTCCAAAACTCTTTCAAAATCATCCAGATCCTAGAATCTTCCAATTCCATCAATCCTTAGCAATCTATGGCACCTAAGCGCAGAGGATCGATCTTTGGAGCGGCTGTGACGACGGGGAAGAGGACTGTGAGGCGTCCGGCTCGTCATCCTTCGTCCATCTCGAGTTCTTCATCTTTGTCCTCGACTCCTAGTGCCATACCTGGTCCTTCTTCTCCACACATTGATCTTCTAGCAGGAAAGATTATTACCATGGGTAGAAAAGTGGACTTCGGATTCTTTGAAGATGAGGGTTTCTCTCTTGGTAGGCAGATTAAAGAAATGGGACTAAAGAAGGTATGCTCATTAGATGTTCCTACTTATCCCACCCTTGTTAAGGATTTCTATCTTAGTTTGTCTAGAGAAGACAGAGGCATTGTAAGTTATGTGAGAGGAACTAGAATCCACCTTACTTCTGAAATTTTGGGAAGTTTGTTAGAAATTCCTGTGATTGGACCTATTGCCAACTCCCATAGTAATAGAGGTGAAGCATTATCAAGGATGCTTGGCAGAGAAGTTGCAGAATTTGAAGAAATTTGGGCTAACCAGTTGCCCCTTGAGTTAAGATTGTTACATAATATATGTAGCAGGATCTTATTCCCAAAAACCGATCGTTTTGAGTATGTATCTGAAAGAGATGTTGTTGTTATGGATAGTATACTGACCGGTCAGCCGATAAACTTACCTGGAATAATGATTTGGTATATGGCTGAGGTAAGCAGTAAGAAAAGGTCAACACTACCATATGGAATGATTCTAACTATGGCTTTTCAGAACCAAGGTGTGAATATATTGGATAATGAGCCTTTAAAGAGCCTGAGACACACTGATTATTATAATAAGGCTACTCTGCACCGGATGGGTTTCGTAAAAGTTAATGGACACTGGGAAAGAAAAGGAAATCTGAAAGATAGAGCAGTTGAGATGGATACTGTGGCCCCTGGTACATCAGTGGCAGAGCCTTTAGTTAGGCATACTTCACCAGGCCCGAGCAGTCCTGCACCCTCAGCACCTGCACCAGCTCCTACTCATACTTCTACTGGTTTTTCTGATGCTCAGTTGGTACAGCTAAAGGAACTCTTTGCATGTCATGAGGAAAGGATGAAAGTTGAACTTGATAGTAGACTTTTGAGCTTAAGGGAGATGTATTACTCCTTGGAAGATAAAGTAAACAAAATTGAATCATCTTTTGGAACTTCTTTTGAGGCCTTGAAATATGATTTAATGCAAATTTTTTAGAAGATCAAGGACATTGGAGGAGATTCTGATCATATTCAAAGTGTAACGTGGAGTTATAAGAAAAAATTATTATTGCATCTGCTTTTATTGACATAAGACTAAATGATTTTATGAAGATACAAAGTGAGGGCATAGGAAAGATCTTAGAAGAGCTTAAGAGACTTCTTAGATTTTGATATTTAGTTTGCTTTATGATGTAATTTGATTTTGTTTGCATTTTGAATGATGTAATGAAGTTTAGTGAAATGAACATTTTGTTGTAATGTTTCATTATTCAATGAATATCATACTTAAATTTTGATATTAAGTTGCTTGTATTTTGAGTTAACCTTTGATTTTGATGTTTGAATTGTTCAACTCCTATGTTTGATGTTAATTTAAGCTATGCGAACCTCCTTCTTAACCTTTTTGTTGATTACAAAAAAGGGAGAGAGAAGAGGTATTTGTATATGCATAAAGATAAGGGAAATGTATAAGCAAAGGGGAAAACGGAAATTAAGTTATAAGAGAATGACACTTACTTAAATGGCACTTACTTGAATATGAATGTTAAATGAAACTTTCAAGAAACTCAACATATGCATACACATAGGGGGAGCTATCTCATTAAGGGGAGCTTAACCTTAATTTAAGAATGTTTTGATAAATATACATTAATTGATTATGCATATACTCAATGTTTTTATCATCATCAAAAAGGAAAAGATTGTTGGGGAAATTATTGAGAAATTATTTACCCAATTATTGATTTTGATGATTAACATAAACCATGAGTATATTCATTGTGTTTCTGATATATTTGATAAGTGTTTCAGGAATTGAGATCGTTATTTATCCAAATGATACTTAGAAATCAGTTTTGAATCGAATTTCAATGGAATTTATCTAAGTTCAGAATTTGGAGCCGACACCTATCAGTGTCGAGCCGACTCCAGAGCGTATCAGAATAGTTTTATATTTTTGGCACGGTTCGGAGTCAACACCTAGAGTTTCAAAGCCGATACCTAAAGTTTCGGAGCTGACACATGGATTTCGGGAGCCGACTCTAACTTGAGTTACAGAGACTATGTTTTTGGAGCAAATCTTGGAGCCGACACATCAGAAATCGGGAGCCAACTCAGTCAGCAGGGAGTCAACACTTTGCAAAGTCGGAGCGACTCCACGTCGAATTATTTTTTGCTATTTATAGAAACACGATCTAAAGCCGACACATGAAAAGTTGGAGCCGATTCCAACCTGTCAAGGATGATTTTCAAAAGTGCTAGATCAGCTCTAACGGATATATTTTTCCACCTAATCTTCAATGGATACATTTCTTTGTGTGGAGAATCATCCAAGGTACTTTGTAATGGCTAATTTCTCACCTAATCCTGGATTAAGTCTCTATATAAAGAGGGATTCTTCCGTTCGAAAAAGAAAAGAGAAAAAGAGAGAAAATAATGGAAAAATCAAGAGATATTTAAAAGAGAAATCTTTGAGTCAAAGCCTATCAATCCAAGAGAGATTCAAGAGAAATCCCAACCCCTAAAAGTTCAAAATCGGAGGATTTTCAAAGGAAAAAAGAAGAAGAGCAAAAGCCCTATTTCCTTAATATTCTCTTCAACGAGCTGTGTTCAAGATTCAAAGTTCAATCCTTGCTCATCCATTCAAAAGAGAAAAGGAAAAGAAGAAAAGCTCAACCTCAAATCGCTTCAAACGGGCTTTTCTAATCTTGTTTTATTTACATTGCATATTTGCTCATTTGAGGAGCTTTAAATTGCTGTAAACTTAAATTTGAATTGTTATTGTCCAATTCAATCAGGGGATTGAATTGGTTGAGGTAGTTGACCTCGAGGTAAGCTAAGTATAGCTTACGTTGGGTTGTGTGCTGGTGAACTCATGAAAACTGGCTGGGTTCGTTGTGACCCCGTGTAAAACAACAAGTTAGAGTTGTGAGCTTGTAAAACAACTCAACTGTAATCAGGGGATTATAGTGTGGACCCAAGAATTGCTTAGGAGTGGACGTAGGTATGGCTAACACCGAACCACTATAAATCTTTGTGTTTGTCGTGCTTTTGTCTCTCTCACTCTCTCTTCATCATATTGTGCTCAACATTCATTAATTCATTCCACTTGTGCACATTCACTTCAGCAATTGTTTTAAAGTGTTAAATTTTTTAAAGAACCCAATTCACCCCCCCCTCTTAAGTTGCCATCTGGGCCAACAGTTTTCAATGCCAAACTGGCCTCGGGCTTTTGTGCTGATGCTAAAGTTGGTCTTCGGTGCTGAGCTAGCCTTGGGCTTTGGTGCCAACATGGAGTTAGGCTTTTGTGTCGAGCTAGCCTCGAGCTTTTGGTGCCGATGCGGAGTCGGGCTTTCCTGCATGGCATTTTTAAGTATCAGTGAAAAGAAGCTTTTATCAAGGTCAGTGTACTTAGCTTTTGTAGCTTTTTGGCCTTTGCGTCGTGTTCGGTGTCGACGCCGATTGAAGGCCTGAGATCTTTTTCTTTCATAATCGGTCCAGAAGCGGCCGAGAACAGCTAAGAGTTGGAGGCCATTTGGATGGAGTCAAAGACAATCAAAGGCATCCGAGAAATGCCATCCGGGGCCAGTACATGGTTGCGGACATTCAAAGGTGGTTGGGCTAAGAGCTTGAAGCCGAGAATAGGATGCTGGGGGCTAGCACGAAGTTGGGACAGAGAGCTTTCTCTAGCTCTTTCTGGTGCTAGATCGGGGTATTTGCAGAAACAAAGAAGACTATTTGAGAGTGAAGGATAACCTGAATTATTGGTCTCTTTTGGTTTTAATGGAACCCTGACATCTGAGTACAAGGAAGGCCATAATGACCCCTCCACCCAATATCCTCTCTTTGTCCTCTTACTAGCACCAAGCTTCCTTCCCCTCATATATTAAATCTTGTTTATTTAAGTTTGCATGGCATGGCACTGGGCTAGGACTTGGACCATGTCCTCCCCATCTCGTGCAACCAGGCCAGGACCTTACTTCTTGGAGGGAACCCGGTCGGGAAGATGTGCCAGGTGATGATGATGATGTGGCACTTGATGCAGATGGTTCGGAGGATGAAAAAGTGGCTGGAGAGGAGTGCTGATCAGCTTCCTCTTGGCCGAAGATAGCCTCGGGATTGCTCGCCTCTTATGGACTATGACTGTCTGTGTAGAAGAGGCTATCATTGTGAAGTATCTTTGAATGAATTTGTCTTCTTCTGTTAATTTGGATACCTCGGCCTGCTGGTGGTCTTCCCCATGGGAAGCAAGTTGATTGGAGTGGAGGTGCTTGCGCCCTTGCCGTCCGTAGGAGATGAGGCCGTTTGGACGGCAAGCGGTTGCGCTCTTGCTTTTGAGCTTGAAGATGCTCATGCTGATGAGCTTGATGGTGGTGAGCCTTTTGCTGGGGAGATCTCGTGTGGGATGGATGATAGCTGGCCTGAGCAGCAACTAAAGAGGAAGCGGAAGCTCTTGCTGGCTGTTGTATGGCCGTGAGATATTACTTTTGGAGCTTTTGAACAGCTGCCATTAATGCTTGGATTTGTAGGGTGAGAATGGCATGATGTTCTGCTTGAATGGTCTGAGATAGTGGTGATGATAGAGTATAGCAGTAGGCATTCTATTGCTGGGCTCAACTTGTTGAGGGTGCCCTCCCAGCATGACTGGTGAAAGCCTTATGGGTCCTTGTCATCACCATCTTTTTATCCATCATTGTTGTCGTAGAGGTAATGAGGGCTTGTAGCTAGGTGTTACAGAGCTCTGCTCTCACCCTCTTTCTGGCAAGCCAATCTGTTGATGCCAAATCACCATCCTCGAGCGTCTGCGAGTGTTCGATCGCCTCCTCCAGCAAGCCCAGGATCCTCCAGCGAGCTTCTCTTGGTCGAAAGCCTGCAAAAAGTCCTGAGGACTGGAGATTCCGGTGGGGACCCTCCGATACTCAAGTCAGTGCTCTCGGCAACAGTCATGAGCTTGAGAAAGCTCGAAAGAGAGGGAGAGAGGCTTAGAGAGGTGCTCTCTATAAGCTAAAATGAGCATTTAGGAGTGTTGTTGTGGTTTTTGGAGTTATTTGGTTGGGGGTCTCTCTTACCCATTTTATTGGTGCTTAGAGCTTGCTAGCCTTGGGGCATGATCACTTGTTAGAGCATTGATGATGGAGGCAGCATAGTGGGGCTGGCCTCCATGTAATTTGTTAGAGTTGCAGGCTATGTTCCATCTAATATGGGTGGCTGCATAGTTGGTGGATCAAGTCCCATTGAAGTGGGTAGCCACTTGATTTGAATGGTTGCTGCAATTTATTACAGGCTTGCAGGGCATGGATGGCCGTTACAGTACTTGCAAGATATGTCCCCCATATCATTCGTTTGTTGTCCTATGTGGACAATGATGGAGTCAGGCACGTGGGCCCTACAATGCAATCGCTGGGGCACTGCTTGGGTGGTTGCTGAGGCCGACTGGCCGAGGCTGAGGTTGGCCAAGGCTGAAGCTGGCCGAGGTATGTTGGCCGAGGCTGAAGCTGGCCGAGATATGTTGGCCGAGGCTCAAGCTGGTCAAGGCTGAAGCTGGCTATAGTATATTGGCCGAGGCTGAAGCTGGCCGAGGCTGAGGCTGAGGCTAAAGCTAGCCGAGGCATGCTGGCTGAGGCTGAAGCTGGCCGAGGTATGTTTGCCGAGGCTAAAGCTGGCTGAGGCTAAAGCTGGCCGAGGTATGTTGGCTAAGGCTGAAGCTAGCCAAGGTATGTTGGCCGAGGCTGAAGCTGGCCAAGGTATGTTGGCCGAGGCTGAGGCTGGCCAAGGCTGAAGCTGGCGAAGGTATGTTGGCCGAGGCTGAAGTTGATCGAGCCTGAAATTGGCCGAGATATGTTGGCCGAGGCTGAAGCTAGCCTCAGCCTCGACTGACCGAGGTATGTTAGCTAAGGCTGAGGCTGACCGAAAGAGGGCCGACCCGGGTTGCTAACTGAGAGTTCGATCCGAGTGAGATTACCATTGCCCATGGGGCTCATTGGCCCCATCAATGATTAAAAACTTTTTTGTTCTTATCTTACTAATTGAAAACTTAGAATTCTCTTGTTACATCTAGAAAGTGAATAGAAGATTTTGCCTACATGTATTTTCCATTCTAACAACAAATTAGAATACTGAAAATTGTTTATGAAGAGGGATTCCTCCAATTTAGAAGATGTAAATATTTAATTAAAGCATGAAATTGATGGGCACCTGATATCATTTTCATTTAAGTTAATTATTTTAGAACTAACACAAAATTATTAATAGAAAAAATAATTATATATTGTAGTATTCCATTGGTGATGGTTCTATTTTATTTTTATTTAAGTTAATTATTTTATATATCTCGAGATAACTCTCAACAATATTCATCCACTAATTAATTAAATGATAAATTATCTCTTTTAAAAAATTTAAAATACATACTTTGATGGGAATAGGCGGTGGAAGGGAGTTAAGAAAGTCTCTATAAATAGAGTTCTCTTCTAAGGTTTTTGATATATGTTGAGAAATTATTGAAACATAATTGCCCCAACTTTATTGATTTTGATGATTTCCAAAAGCCATGAGTATCTTAAAGAATACAATATGTATATTTATCAAAAACCTTGAGCTTATTCAAATTGAAAGGAATGAACTATCAATGGTCATATTAAAAAAGTTTTGAATCTATTAGAAAAAGGAATTTCAAGTTCTATGCTTAAAAGAATTCTAAAAGGAATTTTACACTTTATATTTCAATCGATGAATTCTTGAAATATGTCTTGAATCCATGATAAACGTCATATTTAATGTATTCAAGTCAAATTTATATTTTAAATTTAATTGGGACATGTTTTAAACTCAATCAGAACATTTTTCTGATTTTTGTATCGGTCCCGAGCCGACTCAAGGGTTTCCGAGTCGACTCCCCAAATTGCCTGAGTTTCTCGAGTCGACCCTTGGTTTTCAAGAGTCGACCCCTGAATTCTTGCGAGCCGACTCCTGTCTGTGCGAGCCGACTCCGCTCAAACAACAGAACCCATGTTTTTTGAGCACTTCTCGAGTTGACTCCCCATATTCCTCGAGTCGACTCCCGACTTTCAGGAGCCGACACTTATGTTTTCGCGAGTCGACCCCTCAATGCTTAAAATGTTTCTATTTTTGGTAATCGACCTCGAGCCGACTCCCTCAAAGCTCGAGTCGACTCCGCGAAATCTGGGCACAATTTTTAACGATGACACATCAGCCCTAACGGTTAGATTTTTGAATAACGGCTATTTTTCTTTGACTCTAACGGATATATTTTTGCAGATTCTATAAATAGAGGAGTTCTTTTCAAATCATAACAACCCAGAGAAAATCAAAAAGAGAGAAAAGAATATCATTTGAAAAGAGGAAAAAACAGAGCATATTGGAAAAATCATTGTAGCTCAAAGAAGAGTGTTTCAAAATAAGTGAAATCCAAGCGAAAGATTCGTCTACTCCTGCTCATCAATCCACAAGAGCCAAAAGAAAATCCAAGTGCGTTTCAAAGGTCAAATCTGCGGATTTTCAAAAGAGGATAAAGTTTCATCTCAACTCCAAAAGTCTTCAACCGTCAAGTATCTAGCTGAGGCGTGATTCAACACTTCTAGAGGAGTTGAAGAGAAGAAGGGAGAAAGCCCAAGCATCTACCATTGGCAAAATTATCAGGCTTTTCTAACCTTATATCATTTTGTACTTCATTTGTATATTTGCTCAAGGGGAGCACTTTATTGTTCAAACACTATCATTATTATTTGTTTGCTGATTCAATCAGTGGATTGAATTAGTGGAGGTTGGTATACCTCGTTGCAAGCCGGAGTGCTTGTGTTGGGTTAGTTGTGAGCCCTAGAAAAACAACTTGTAGGGTTTTGTGCTGGTAAGCCCGAGTTAAAACCAGCTGGGTTCGTTGTGCGCCCGTGAAAACAACAAGTTTGAGTTGTGAGCTTGGAAAACAACTCGGCTGTAATCTAGAGAGATTATAGTGTGGACCCAAGTGAATCTTGGGAGTGGACGTAGGTGCTGGTTGCGCCGAACCACTATAAAATTATCTTGTGTTTGCCGTGCATTATTTTCTCTATCTCTATCTCTCTTTATTAATTGCTTGTTCATTGCTTATTAGTTAATCTCACTTGCACATCTTGCTAACTAATCAATTAAAGTTAAAAAGTCTTAAATTTTTAAGAACCCAATTCACCCCCCCCTCTTGGGTTGCCATTTGGGCCAACAATATACATCGTATGTAAAAAAATCATATAGAAGCCAGAGAGAGATTAACTCCTGATGAAGAGCAAATCCTGAGGGCATACACCATCGTTGTGCGATTGCTCATTGATTTGAAGACTCAACTCAATTAAGATCCTAATTCAGATCCTCAGACGGTAGATCATAAACAATGACTGAAGGTAATACATCGATCTTGCTATTATTTCATGAATTAATCTATACAATATTTTTGTGTAAATTTTTATAAATCTCTAACATATATAACTGAATTAGCATACATTGAATCGCATGCCATCAATATTGCTTTGAGTTATGGTATAATAGAAGCTTAAAATAACGATGATTGTGAGATTTTTTTGATCTAATGCTATGAACAAGCTATACGTTTCATAATAGAATGAGCGAAAAAAAAATCAAAATATAATAAAAAAAATGCTTATAAATGATTTATTTTTTTACAAAAAAACTTAATGAAATTTTATTTAATTGATCTTTATATTTTCTTCATGTCTTACCTTCTCTGATATATTCTTTGAATATGCTCTCTTAAACTCCTCTTCACTTTCTTTTTTCTTTTTCATATTCTGGGATTTTCTCTCTAAATTCATAGATAGTGAGGTTTCAATTATGTTTATTAGGTTGATAATATTTATGCCTTAAATTTAAGAAAATCCATTCACTTAGTTCAGAATTAATTAAATGTTGATTTCAAAAGAATTTAGTAATTAAGAAGTAAAATAAACTTTTAGATTTTATAATAATAATATTTTAGCAATTTTTGAGACAACTTATTTTTATTTTTTTTATTAGAAGATGGGAAGAAAAAATAGTACCAATGTAAGTTTTGATCAGATTTTAATGTTACTTGTAATGTGCCATGACACATGAAGTAAATATGATGATAAAAAGAATTTTCTTAATTTACTTGTATATAAATTTAAAAAATTCTTCTCTCAAATCTTTTTTAAAAGTTTTGAACTATTAATTATAGGATATTAATATCAAGATATCATTGCAACTAAAATCAAAACTGTGCTATAGGAAATTAATTCCAGCAGAACAATTAAATGGGTTAGGTTAGGACCCCACCAATGTTAGCCCAACCAATCAAATGAAAACCATTCTATCCCAGGATGGCTAGGTTAGATCTATAGTCTTAGTTGATCATTAGAATCGTAGAATGATGCATGTCATCGTATGGGAGCTATCATATTGATATAAATTGTTGGGCATGTGTAAACAAACTATCTTCCCCCCAACACATTAAAAAAAATTAATTCAATAGTTTTCCTCTAGTTATAAGTGAAAAAGATACAAATAGAGAATATTCGAGCACAATTATTTGCAAGTCAGGATTAGATATCATTACATAATTATATTGCAATCTCAATGAAATACATGCATTTCAAGGTAGAAGTCCCTTATTTTAACATCCACATGCATCATCATAATTACTATTTTGGCGAGAACACATCTCACAAATGTTACAAACCATTAATTTTTTTAACTTTTTTCTAACTTACAGAAGTATGCTTAGGTAGTTAAAACAAACATAAATCTGATTGGTTATGTTAGGGATAGCATGATTTATTATATTTTTATCCATTTTCTTTAAATTGCACCAAAATGAGTTCATCCATATTGCATGAACTGAATCCGATGTGTGTGTAGATTTATATAAATAGACTTAGTTACATTTGAATATAGCAAGTCCAGCATTTGATTACTGTTGCTGCGGAAATCCGTTCTCCGACTTGAGTGCGCTTTTGGCTCCTGACCCGGACGTCGATCCCACTGCTTCGAGGTGGAACCTGCAAGACAGTCCGTGCGCAGAGGGTGCTGTGGGGGTTGCCCTCTACGAAGGATCCTCTGATTCCCAAGTCGGTGAAGATTCACAGCAAGCAGATGTGAAGAGAAGACTCTCACAGAGGAGTTCCCCTTTTGGCGGGTGTTCTCTTTCGAGAGCTCCGTGTTCAGGGGGAGCCTCAATGGAGTGTGTGAGAACTGTGTATGAAAAAATGGGCCTAGAATTATCGTCCCTGAGAGGCTTGAGGGTGGTGGTATTTATAGGCAATCACCTGATTCCTCGGACGTGCTCTGGATGAGGTCTGAAAACTGTTAGGATTCGAATCAAGTTTGTTATGAGGTTAGTAGGGTCCGTATCTTGTCAGTTAGGAGATCGATGGCTGTGGAAGCTGGTTGATGCCTTGAGGCTTAATGATCGTATAGACCTAGGCCACCTCTGGGCATGATTCGCCATCTGGAATCTTATTCAGTTATAGTGGATTCGAATTCTTATGCACCAGATTCTGTAGAGGTATTTTGAATGCCGTGGTTCGGCCTGAATAGAGGGTAACTTATTTCCCGAGATATAGAAGGAATCAGCTCGGTTGGCCGAGGTATGAAGATAGCTCGGGTTACCGAGGAACGGCTCGGCTCGGTTGGCCGAGGTATGAAGATAGCTCGGATTACCGAGGAACGGCTCGGCTCGGTTGGCCGAGGTATGAAGATAGCTTGGGTTGTCGGGGTGACTCAACTTTGTCAAAGGTGATTTGACTTCGTTACTCGGATGTCACGCTAACTGACCAGCAGAGTGTTTGGATTGGGCGTGACCCAATCGTTGACGTGGGCAGTCAATAATGCAATGATAATTTTACCCCTCATCACATGCCCCCCACTCCCTAGTCTGAAGTGTAAGTTCGGATATAGGTAGTAGAATTCCAGAGCAATCTTATTTGGGGGATTCAAAAAGGCAGACAATGATAACCTTGTGAACGACGGGCTACTGTTTCATCATCATTTTTTGCCACAGCTCGAGGAGGAAATGCCTCGTTTCCAATAGGTTGTGATAGCGGAAGCTCCACGTGGCGGGGTTCCTTTATTTCTGGCGCATGTATCAAGATTTCTGGCGTCTAGGGCTTTCTTTCTGAAACGCTTATTTAAAGAGGGCTGTGGCGGCGCTTCTGCTACAATGCTCCTTCATCCGTGTCACATAGATTTTCTACTCCATCTCTGATCCCTTGCTTGCCTGTTCGTGTCTTATCCCCCATTTAGCCAATATGAGTGGTCTAGGCGATGTTGCTTCTGAGATCACCCAGGAGGATTTGGGTAGAATCCGCCGACTTTATAGAGTTCCTAGGGACGTAGCCTTATGGGTGCCGAGGACCGAGGACCGGATTTCAACCGAGCTGAGCCGGGAAGTTTTCTTCTACGAGGAGAGCTTGAGAGCAGGTCTCCGATTCCCTCTTCACACATTGATACAGGAGGTGATGAGGTTTTACAACATATGCCCAACGATGGTGGCTCCGAATAGCTAGCACAATCTCGTTGGGTTCATCTCGATGTGCAGTCACGTTGGGGCGACTGCGACCCTTCCCTTATTTTGAGTTTGCTACAATTTGGTTTCTAGGAGGAGCTCTGAGTGGCCCTATATTGGCCTCCGGTAGTCTTTTAAGATGATTTCGGATAACCCTTCTTCGATAAAGGGTTGGAAGTCCCAATTTTTCATTGCCGCTGGAAACATCGACTCGGATTTTCTGAAGGGATGGGCCAGTTATGTAAAGGATCCGGAGGCGTGCATGGAGTTGAACGAGTGGGAGAAAAGGTATTTGGCTACCCTTCGCAGTGGTTCAAAGGTTTCTGCCAGCACATTGTTAGTAGAGGATGCCCTTTTCGCTGCCGGGCTTAGCCCTATCGACCCTCAGGGTGAGTCTTTGTTCAATATGTTTATGTGATCTTGCCATTGTTTAATTGAACGTCTGTTGTGTTTTCATCCGAGAGGTCCATGTTTGTAGGCCGAATAATGAGGGAGCTAGGCAAGCGCCACAGGAGTTTTGGCTCTGGGGACAAGCATAGGTCCGAGAAGAGGGCTCGTCCTTCCGGGTCTCGCTCAAGGGAGATTAGGAAAGACGAGGTCAGTCGCTGCTCCTCCACTTTAGAGAGGGAGGAAGAGGGGATTCCAGCTGTGGCCGACAAGCCCTCCCTAGCGGAGGGAGGCGAGATAGCAGAGGAAGCCATTAGGAGAAGTTCAGAGAGAGCCGTCGAGATTCCCCCTCTCTAGATAGTGGTCATATCAGACGATGCCGAGGAGATGTCACCAGCATGTCCGGCTATCCCTCCGCCAAATGTCCTTCAGCTACCGATGGTGGAGAGTCCACTGCGTATGGAAGGGACCTCTGCTCAGGTGAAGGGGTCAGGAGAGGCAGCGGCGGCTGCCGAAGCTCAAGTGGAGCCGCCCATTGAAAGGCTGGCGGATGTCGTGGTTCCTCCTGCTGAGGATCCCTCTCCCATGGTTCCCAGGGATGCTACGGAGGAGGTCGACGCATCAGTAGAAGAAGAAGAATTGTTGAATGAAGGGGACGCTTGGGTCAAGGGTCCTTCGGTCGGGGCTGAAGTATTCGAGGACTCGCAGGTTAGAGTCCTGGCAGAGGAGGCCAAGCGGATGGTTTCTTGGGCCGAAGTTCCTCAGGCTAGTTCTTCGGGAATGAGCTCTTTTCTCCTTAGCCCGAAGGTGGATGACATGCTCACTGCCTTGATGAAATCCATTTTGCGCGTAGGGGGAAGTTCCTCGACGAGCAAGCCTACCGCCGAGGATATCATGGATGCGGCTTTCGGTCGGCTTGGGGTGCCGAAGGATGTTTTCCTTCTACCTGAAATCAATAACGCTACCCTTATGACGATGGCTTCAAATTACGTCTCTCGGGTAAGTTGCTGTATCGAGGTTGTAGTTCTTGATTAGTCGGTCGGGTCATGATTTCTTACTGGTGTTTTTCTCGCAGAATGCTTTGGTAACGAGGGCGCTGACTTGGCACTTGAATTTGGCCACTGGGGCCTGCACTCAGGCCAGAAAGGAAGCGGCCGACCTTCGGGTGAGGGTGGATTCAACCAGCCAACTTTCCAGGGCCTTGGCGCTCGCGAAGGCGGATCTTGAAAGGATGAGCGAGTCTTACCGACTTGCATCCAAAAGCACCTCTCGATTAGAGGTTCAGGTCAAAGAGCTCCATGGTTTCCACGAACAATCGGATAAGGCATGCCTAGAATTGTCTCAGATCAAGGCTAAATACGATGACAAAATCAATGCTATGGAGCAGCATTTCGACAAGAGGTGGGGCCAACTGAGGGCCAGTCATGCTAAGAGAAGAACAGTTAGGGTAGGAAACTGGAGGAGGAGCGTAAATGCTGGCGGCAGCAGGATCAACTTGCCGATATGGAGAATTGGCTGAAGTGGCAGAGTGAGCAGTTTGCTCGGCTCACCGACGATCTTGATCAATCTCAGCGGGAACTTAGGGACAAGCAGTTCCGGATTAACGACCTCAAGGAGGGTCTGCAACAAAATAAATCAGCCAAGCTGAAGGCCTTGGAGGAGGTTCAGGAACTGAGCGATAAAATGGCCCGGCGGAAGGAAGAGGTATAGTGTCTTCCTATTTATTTGCTTTTGGTGCTTTTATGTTGCTCGTGGGTTCAAATGCCTTGACGTTTTGCAGATGGAGAGGATTGGGCTCGAGGCGCAGGAGCAGTTAAAAGCTTTAAGGGTGGAGTTATCCGTGAGTCACCGAATGAACCTTGAACTCCAAAATCAGCTTACTTCGACTATGGAGGAGTACAAAAATTCTGCACAATTCTCCAAAGAACGTAGAGGGACATGCGCCGATGCATTTTGGTTCGGAGAGGAGGAGACTCGAGCGAGGATCTCTCGGGCACATCCCGAATGGAATTTGTCTTTTTTGGATGCCGAACATTTTGATGCTTGTACCCCAGGGGCCGAAGAAGAGGAATACGAGGACATCTCGGATGTCGATCTTGAGGCTATTCTGGGCTCTAATGAGGCAATGGCTCCTGAAGAACGCCCTCAGTTCGCTGTCGAGGAATCAACATTATTTGAAGTAGGCGAAGCAAGTCAAGCTCTTCTGGATGTTACCGAGGAGGTTCCTGGGATTGACCCGAACCCTGACCCTTAAGGGCTGCATATGTATTTTTCTCCTTTCATACTTGTATCTTTGCCAAAACTTTAATGAATAGATCTTTTGTTCCCATCTGTTTGGCCTTTTTGTTTTAAATCACATGTCGCTTGAACGGTCGTTTCGTGTTAGAAGCTGACAGCGAGTGGATCATGTGTAGCTCTCGCCCTCGGGTCGGTTTGTTCCTTTTGAACTGAATGTCTTGCTTATTCAAAGCTGAGCCGATTTGCCTTGTTGATGCATAAGCAGGCTTGGTTTGAGCTTAAAGGAAATGTCTCGGTCAAGGCCGAGGTTAGGCAGATAGTTCTGTCAATCCAAAATAAGAAATCAGCTTGTTTGGCCGAGGTATGAAGATGGTTCGGCGTGATATGACCGAAAATTGCGTGAGTACCTTGACTGAGATTTGGAGGATGGTCCAGTCTATGAGAAATCATTTCGTTCTCTGCTCGGGCTGATGAGGCAAATTTGTGATTCGCCGAAGGATGCTTTGTTTTTTGCGTATGGCATTTATCTCGTTGGCCTTTTCCAACACGGGTTTTTTTAATGTACAAGATAAGCATTCGATCCCCATTGGAGGGCATCGTTTTCATAAGGTGATTTCTCAGACCTGCTCGTATCTCAAGGACCGGCGGACGATTTCCTGCATTTAAGGCTCTTGATTCGAGATAAGAGAAAATCTTTTGTCGTGCATTATGGTCTGGAAAATGTGCTCGGTGTGCTTTGAAAAGCGCTCTTTTCATCCTGAAACACCACGTGGTGGCATGGCCAGGGCATTTTGAATCCCAGAGCTTTCTGCTTTAATAGCTGCTCTCGGTCCGTTTACCTATAAAATGGAAGGAGTGGATCGTGTTAGGCTATCTCCCAAGACCTTCTTTTCTGTGAGTTGTAAGAGTTTCCATGGCGTCTATTTCATTAAAGTTGAGAGTGGAGAGTTCGAGCCCTCTTTTTGAAGGTTGGTTCGTCCTAGATAGCTGGGGTGATGGAGAAGCTGCTGAAGAGCAAGCAGTCCTCAAGGGAGGTATTCTCGGAGGTCATATGGAGAGCACACGGGAAGCCCACAGAGGTCATATGGGGAGCGCACGTATACGCTTCCTGTGTGTGCTTTGTCACATGCCATGGGCACCACTGGAAATGCAAGGCATACGCATCCCCCATGGTTTGCATGAACTTCGCCTCCTCCCTCAGCTTGAATTCCTTAGTTCATCTGACTGAGGAATCTTTTTTCATGTGAAAAAGGGAGGAGGGATGTGTCGGTCTGCTAGTTCTATGCCTTTTACGATCGGGTAGTGGCTAGCAGACCAGCATCCCACTTGGGGGGATGCTTCATTGACATAAGCATCCACGGGTCCTTGACCTGGTTATGATCCCTCAACGTGTTCAGCCGAGGGATTCGTGGATGGCCTACTTTTCTCTTTGGCATTAACCAGTGGTTCAGCAGAGCTTTTTGGTTTCTATGATTTCTGGGGTCGGATGTAAAGACATCGTCATCGACCGAAGCTGCTCAGCCGAGCTTTTACTTCATTTGTATTTCATGTGCTATGATGCACTTGTAATGCCTCTCAAGAGGTTGTAATTTTTTCATCAATAAAGAAAGTTTTTACTCTTTCTTCTTGTGACATATGTTTTTTTTCTGATGCGATTGTGTTGAGAGTTGTCGCTCTCATTTTATCCTTTTGATTCGTAGCATAATTTATAAGTTCAACAGCGTTTCTGTCACTGTATTTTTGTGAACATGTCGCTCAGTCCTCTATGGAGGAGGTATTTATCTCTGTTTTGGGTCAGAGAAAGGCCTGGGTGGCCGCGTGAGTTCATGTAGTATGCATGGCCCTATTTGAGGGATGAAGTGTGTATTTCTGTGAAAAGAAATAACTTGCACAATCTTGCTGGTAAGCGAAGAAAGGTTTCTAACCTCTGTCGAAGCATAACAGGATGTCTCAGTCGCATTGGAGTGTTCGAAAAATCACCCGGATAGGTTGAGACTTTAGAGCTATATCACTTGGTTTTGCCGAGCCTTCAAAAAGATATAACTCGGTGTTGCTGAACCTTCAAATAATATATCACTCGGTGTTGTTGAGCCTCCAGGTAGTATATCACTCGGTGTTGTCGAGCCTTCAGATAGTATATCACTCGGTGTTGCTGAGCCTTCTGATAATATCACTCGGTGTTGCTGAGCCTTCAGATAATATATCACTCGGTGTTGCCAAGCCTTCAGAAAGATATAACTCAGTTTTGCCGAGCCTTCAGATAATATATCACTCGGTGTTGCCGAGCCTTCAGATAATATATCACTCGGTGTTCTCGGGCCTTCAGATAGTATATCACTCGGTGTTGCCGAGCCTTCAGATAGTATATCACTCGGTGTTGCCGAGCCTTCAAGATTATATTTTACTTGGCACTGCCAAGGTACGAAGATCGCTCGGCCTAGCCGAGGATTATAAAGATTATATTTTACTTGGCACTGCCAAGGTACGGAGATCGTTTGGCCCAGCCGAGGATTATAAAGATTATATTTTACTTGGTGCTGCCAAGGTATGGAGATCGCTCGGCCCATCCGAGGATTATAAAGATTATATTTTACTTGGCTATGCCAAGGTACGGATATCGCTCAGCCCAGCTAAGGATTATAAAGATTATATTTTACTTGGCGCTGCCAAGGTATGGAGATCGCTCGGTCCAGCCGAGGATTATAAAGATTATATTTTACTTGGTGCTGCCAAGGTACGAAGATCGCTCGGCCTAGCCGAGGATTATAAAGATTATATTTTACCGAGGATTTGTAAACCTACTTCTTATTGTAGCTACCAAAGAAAGCAATAAAGATAGAAGCTTTGCAAATCTTTAATTCAGCATACAGAGTAAGTTTGGGGAGGGTGTGTTCTTATCGATGATAGATGCGGAGATCATCCGAGTTCTATGTCCATGGAATAGGTCTCCCATTTAGATCTTGGAGCTTATAAGAGCCGGGTCTGATTACTTCTGCAATTTGATAAGGTCCTTCCCAGTTCGGAGGTAGCTTTCCTTGTTCCAGCGGTTTGGAGACAAATGCCATCCGAAGCACCAGATCGCCGGGGAGGAAAATCTTCCCTTTGACTCTGGCGGAGTGATAACGAGCTATTCTTTGTTGGTAGGCGGCCATCCGAATTTGGTTGTAACCTTCGGGATAAACTTGGCTTTGATGAGCTTATCCACCTCCTCTCCAATGGCTTTTTGGTGCTCAGGGGCGAAGCTTCTCTTCTTTTGTTTGACCGGCCGAAATGTTTTGTCTATGCTGAGATGATGAACCAGGACACCTGGGCTGATTCTGGGCATGTACGATGTGGGCCAGGTGAAGACGTTAGCATTCCTCCTAAGAAACTCAATTAATCCTTTCCGAAGCTTTTCTCCTAGCTGCGATCCGACCTTAATAGCTCGGTTGGGCCGAGCTTCGTCTTGTGGTACCTCCTCCAGTTCTTCGATCGGCTCTCCTCGTTGCTCGGTGAGATCTTCTCGAGCATCCAGCCTGTCTACCTCGGACTTTTTGGACTGGAGGTCGGTAATGAAGTAATGCCGAGCTATAATCTGACTCCCTCGAACCACCCCTACCCCCCCCCCCCCATTAGCGGGGAATTTCATGGGGAGGTGGGGGACGAAAAGGATGGATTTGAGAGAGACTAGCCCTGGTCTGCCGAGGGTGGCGTTGTAGGGGGATCTGAGCTTGGTCACAAGGAAATCCATGAACACGGTAACCATGCGGGGCTAGGTGCCAGCTCGGACTGGCAGAGCGATGACTCCTTCATGGGTTATGGAATTACTTGTGAAGCCCACTAGAGTGGGCTCCATCGGTCAGAGGCTTTCTACCCAAAATTTTAACCTCACAAAGGCATCGAAATACAAAATATTAACATGGCTTCCACTATCAACCAAAATGCAGTATACATAATAATTGTTCACATTTGAAGACACAACCAGAGCATCATCATAGGGGTACTATACCTCCCCAAGATCTTCATCAGAGAAGGTGAGCTCATCAACTCGAGCTTTCCTCGGTGGGTTCTCCTCCTTGTCTAGCCAAGAAGATGGGGATTCAGCCACCGTTATCACATTGATATTGCCGATAATGGAAGGATTTGGTGGTGGGAGTTGGCGAGGTTAGGGTTGGTGATTCCCTTCATCATTCAGTTCGGGGGGGCCCCTGAACCGGTTCAGTCTGCCTCGCCAGATTAGCTGTTTGATCTCGTTCTTGAGCTGCCAACAGTCCTCGGTATCATACCCGTAGTCTTGGTGGAAGCGGCAGTACTTGGTTGGGTCCCTCTGGGCTCCGTTGCCTCGAAGAGGAGGGGGCCGAGGAAGTTGACGCTCGATCTCCATCAGGATCTGAGCTCTTGGTGCGGTGAGGGGAGTATAGCGGTCGAACCCTCGGGCCGGACTCTGAGTTTGGTCTCGAGGTGGCAGCAGAGGAGCTCTGTGGCGGCGAGGCGGGCTAGCACGGCGGTGGGCTCGCTGCCTGTCCAAACCCTTTGCCTCTTCCTTCTTCATCTGCTCAGCCCAGGCTGATCTCCTCGATTCTTTCACCCTGACGTACTTATCCGCCAGGGACATCATATCCGACAGGCTCTTCGGGTAGTTGACCTCGAGAGCTAGGTATAAGTCTTCCTCCTTGGAAACTCCTCTGGCCAAGGCGGACATGGCCACCTCGTGGTTGAGGTGGTCGACTTCTAGGAGGGCCGTATTGAAGCGGCCGAGATAACTCTTTAGCGATTCCCCCTCTCTTTGCTTGACCTCGGAGAGGGAATCGGATCTCCATCGTTGGCGACAGCTACTGACAAACTGGTTGATAAGCAGATAGCCCAGCTCATCGAAAGAATCAATGGAACCTGGTTTCAAACTGTTGAACCAGATTTGGGCAGATCCCCTTAGAGTGGAGGGGAAGGCACGACAGAGGATCACATCCAATGCTCCATGAAACATCATGATGGACCTGAAGCTGCTCAGATGATCATCGAGATCGGTGGATCCATGGTACAGCTCAATGATGGGGAGCTTAATATGAGGAGGAATCACTTCCCTCATGATCCTCTCGAAGAAGGGGATGCCATGTTCCGCCTTTGGCTGGGATGGACGAGCTTGCTTGGCAGCGTCTAGTTCCCGATGCCATTCTTGCCACATCTCCTGCATCTGTTGTCTGATCCCTTCATCCAGAGTGGTGTAAGGGATCGGGCGAGGAGAAGATGGTAGCGGTGTCGAATCTTGGAAAGACATTGGAGAGAGGGAGTGGACTCGCCTGGATCTGAGCGGGCTTTTCCCTCTAGCTCGCCACCGTGCCGGTTTTGCCTTTGCAGGCTGGCGGCCACGATCCGCCGCTCTAGGCGGATCGAAAGAGGAGATCACAGGCAGAGCAGGGGCAGCAGCCTCTTCGAGAGGCTGAGAAGCAGGAACAGCAGGGCCAGGAATCGCTTGGAATCCTTGGACCAACTGGGTCAATGCTTGGACCTGCTGAACTAGAGTGACGAACTGGTCTAGGGTTACTGCCGTTGCTGGTGGCGAAGGAGTTTCAGTTGGTGGTGGTGGCGGTGGTGCTGCCCCACTAATCGGATCAGGCCTTTAAGAAGCAGCTTGATCTTGAACCTCAGAGGTGGCTCTCTTCCGATTGGCCATTGGAGGATGTTTCCTCTAGTTCTTGAGTCTGGTCTCCTGGATTACAAGTTTATGGGACTTTAGGCCCTTCCTCTAGCGCCAATCTGTTGTTGCGGAAATCTATTCTCTGACTCGGGTACGCTTCTGGCTCCTGATCCGAACGTTGATCCTGCTGCTTCGAGGTGGAACCTGCAAGATAATCCACACGCAGAGGGTGCTGTGGGAGTTACCCTCTGCAGAGGACCCTCCGACGCCCAAGTCAGTGAAGATTCACAGCAAACAGATGTGAGGAGAAGACTCTCATAGAGGAGTTCCCCTTTTGGCGGGTGTTCTCTCGAGAGCTCCGAGCTTAGGGAGAGCCTCAATGGAGTGTGTGAGAACTGTGTATGAAAAAATGGGCCTAGAATTGCCATCCTTGAGAGGCTTGAGGGTGGTGGTATTTATAGGCGATAACCTGATTCCTCGGACGTGCTCTGGATGAGGTCTGAAAACTGTTAGGATTCGAATCAAGTTTGTTATGAGGCAGTAGGGTCCGTATCTTGTCAATTAGGAGATTGACGGCTAGGGAAGCTGGTTGATGCCTTGAGGGTTAATGATCATATAGACCTAGGCCACCTCTGGGCATGATTTGCTGTCTGGAATCTTATTCAGTTATAGTGGATTCAAATTCTTATGCACCGGATTCTACAGAGGTATTTTGAATGCCGTGGTTCGGCCTGAATAGAGGGTAACTTATTTCCCGAGGTATAGAAGGAATCGGCTCGGTTGGCCGAGGTATGAAGATAGCTCGGGTTACCAAGGAACGGTTTGGCTCGGTTGGCTGAGGTATGAAGATAGCTCGGGTTACCGAGGAACGGCTCGGCTCTGTAAGCCGAGGTATGAAGATAGCTTGGGTTGTCGGGGTGACTCAACTTTGTCAAAGGTGATTTGGCTTCGTCGCTCGGATGTTACGCTAACTGGCCAGCAGGGTATTTGGATTGGGCATGACCCAATCGTTGACGTGGGCAGTCAATAATGCAATTGCTGACCAAGAGCGTCCGAGCCGACGACCACATATTTGACTTAATGGAGACCTTCAACAATCTTTGTCAGTTTCAGATGAGGCTGAACCCCCGAAAGTATGCCTTCGGAGTCGCAACGGGCAAGTTCCTGGGATTCATGGTAATGCAACGAGGAATAGAGGTGAACCCGGATAAGATTCAAGCTATCCTGGACATGAGGCCACCGGTGAATAGAAAGGAAATCCAGCGTCTGACCGGAAGGTTGGCAGCTCTGAGTCGTTTCCTGTCCAGGTTGGCTGAGAGATGCCTTCCCTTCTTCAAGGCCTTGCGAAAGGTCAACGCCTTTGAGTGGATGGCTGACTGCCAAAGGGTCTTTGAGGAACTAAAGAATTTCTTATCGACTTCATCACTATTGTCGAAACTTGTAGAGGGGGAGGATCTCTTTTTGTACTTGGCCATTTCTCAGGAGGCAGTCAATTCCGTCCTCGTTCGAATAGACCCGGAAGGAGCATAGAAGCTGGTGTATTACACTAGTAAAGTGCTCCATGACGCCGAGACCAGGTACTCCAAAACAGAAAAAAATAATTTTTGCACTAATAGTGTCGGCTCAGCATCTCAAGCCTTACTTCCAAGCCCACTCAATCGTAGTGCTAACGGATCAGCCCCTGAGAACAATCTTTCTCGTCCTGACACTTCCGATCGGCTGGCAAAGTGGGCACTTAAGTTGGGAGACTTCGACCTGACCTTTAAACTGAGGTCGGCTATGAAGTCCTAGGTCTTGGCGGATTTTCTGGTTGAATACACTTGGGCCGATGAGCAGGCCAGGGAAGCCCCGACGAGGTCCCTGGAGGCGCCGACCACTGATCCAGGGAGGGAGTGGATTCTTCACGTGGACGGGGCCTCAAACTCCCAAGGGATCAGTGCGGGACTCATTCTTGCTGGCCCCAACAGTGTAACAATCGAATACGCTCTCCGCTTTCTCTTCCCTGCTACAAACAATCAAGCCGAGTACGAAGCCTTGTTGGTCGGGATGAGGCTTGCCAAACAACTTAAAGTAGAGCATCTTAGAGCATACACCGATTCCCAACTCGTCTCGAGACAAATCACTGGGGAGTATGAAGCTCGGGACCCCATCATGTCCCGATACCTGAGTGAGGTCCAATCACAGTCATCCCTCTTTGCTCATTTCAGTATCAGCTATATTCCTCGGGAAGAGAACGCTAGGGCCAATGCGCTATCCCGGCTGGCTACGACGGTAGATGGATCTCTGGGAAGGACGTGTGTGGAATATTTGGAGGACCCGAGCATCGAGACCAAGGAGGAAGCATTGCCCGTCGGCCAAGAGCCGACCTGAATGGACGCCTATGTTCGGAATCTCGCCGATGGTATTCTTCCTAAAGACCCCACCAATGCCAAGCTCCTCAAATGGTGAGCCTCCAAATTTTTAATAATGGATGGACGCTTATACTGGCGATCCTTCTCGTATCCCCTCCTCAAGTGTGTCGGTCCCACTGAGGCCGACTACATCCTTCGCAAGATTCACGAAGGTGCATGTGGGAACCATCTGGGAGGCAGAGCGTTGGCATATAAAGCCCTCTGTCAAGGCTACTATTGGCTCACCATGCGAGAGGACGTGGCTGACTTGGTACGAAAGTGTGACAGTTGCCAACGGCACGCCAACATCCAGCGATAGCCCACCTCTCGTTTGAGTCCCATCTCTGCCCCATGGCCCTTTGCCCAGTGGGGGATGGACATCTTGGGACCATTTCTCCCTGCCTCTGGTCAACGATGGTTTTTGCTGGTCGTTATCGACCATTTCACCAAATGGGTAGAGGCTGAAGCTTTAGCCAAAATAATCGAAGCAAGAGTGAGAACCTTCTTCTGGAAGTCTATAATTTGCCATTTTGGACTCCCCAACACTCTCATTACAGACAACGGCCGATAGTTCGACAATGCCATCTTTAGAGAATTTTGTACTGAGTTAGGGATCAATCAAAGATTTACCTCTATCGGTCACCCACAGACCAATGGGGCGGCAGAGGTAACCAATCGTACTATCCTTCAGGGACTTTGGACACGGATCGATGACTTTAAAGGAATATGGGTGGAAGAACTTCCCCATATCCTATGGGTTTACCATACGACTCCGAGAACTCCAACCGGTGAAACCCCATTCATTCTTGTCTTCGGGTCCGAGGCCGTCATTCCAATGAAAATCAGAGTCCCCAGTCCTAGGGTGGAAGTCTACAGTGAGGAGGACAACTCAGCCCAAATGAGGGCCAACTTGGACCTCATCGAAGAGACGCGTGATCAAGTGCGGATCAGAATGGCCGCTTATCATCAAAAAGCGGCAAGGTATTACAACGCCCGCGTTAGACCCCGGGTGTTCTGACCTGGAGACTTGGTCCTCCGGAAGGTCGAGGTCTCAAGGCCAACGAATGGAGGAAAGTTATCACCCAACTGGGAGGGACCCTATCGGGTCATGGAGGCCCTTCACCGAGGAGCTTATCGAATCGAGGAGCTCAACGGGAGATCGCTCCCTCGAACTTGAAATTCCGATAACCTTCGCTGGTACTATCAATGATATACTCGACTGAATGTTCGTAGGTTTGAATACCTCATCTTTCAATCTTTTTGAAATAAAAAATGCACTTTTATGCATTACCTCGCATTGCCTCTCTGTTCCATGACAATATGACCAAAACCCAATTTCTGCATCGGCACTGAAGCCCGACTCCCGCGTCGGCACCAGAGCCCAACTTTAGTGTCGATGCTAAAGCCAAACTCCAATGTCAGACCTTGAGTCTGGTCGCAGCACCTTCAGGTCACCCTTCGGGGTTGAAAGGACCCTGAGCCTGGTCACAGCACTCTCAGGTCACCCTTCAGGATTGAAAGGACCCTGAGCCTGGTCACAGCACCCTCAGGTCACCCTTCGAGGTTGAAAGGACCCTGAGCCTGGTCACAGCACCCTCAGGTCATCCTTCGGGGTTGAAAGGACCCTGAGCCTGGTCACAGCACCCTAAGGTTACCCTTCGGGGTTGAAAGGACCCTGAGTCTGGTCACAGCACCCTCAAGTCACCCTTCGGGTTAAGAGGCTGCTTGGCACGATATTGAGTCACTCCCGTACGATCGCATTAAATGCCCATCGGCGGAATGGCACATAATCCATATCGACAAGGCAACATTATGAAGCCCTTTAACAACATAGTGCCGAAGGTTCAGGGTCACAAGACTGTTCTAGGCCCGCTCAGTACTTATGGCTCGTCAGCAACCCAACGTCGGTGGTCAGGAATCATCGCATACTGATCCCAAAACATCTCTAGCTACCTTATAAGGGACCCCATTTCGGTCGGGTTAGTGCGATTCTACACTCCTACGGGCACCGAAGATTGCATTGGGCGAGCAACTTGAGAAGCTAAGTATCGATAACCTTGAACAAAAAAAAAGGGAAAGAATTCGTAGCTTCAACACGAATTTCAAAAGATACTTTCTTTTCATTAAGTACCCAAGCTCTTACAAAACGCCGACCATAGTCGGACTTGAATACATTGTTAAACAAAAACAAAACAAAAAGTCGAGACCATCTTTAGTTCTTGGCCGGAGCAGCGTCGGTTCGGGAGGCATCCCCATCAGCTGGAAGGGCAGCATTGTCGGCCGGAACGGAGCCGTGGTTGACCTCCCCATCCTCAAGGTCTTCGTCGGGTTCCAGGTCTTTAAGGCCGTCAGTACCGAAGACCCTCACGGCCTTGGCCCGACAGTCATAAAAACCATGGAGGTAGGCGCCGGCCCCAGCTTCAGCCACCTCCTCGATTAAGACCTGAGAGCTTCAGTAGCTCTCCATGGCTTTCCCTGTGGCATCGGTCGCCTTCTCCTCTGCGGCCTGAGCTGCCGTTTCCGCCTTGGCTAATCTTCTGTCGGTAGTTTTCACTGCCTCTGTGGCCACGGTAATTTTGATATCAGCCAAGCGGGCCACCTCCTTGGCGATTTTGGTCTTCTCCTCAGCAGATTTCAGCTTGGACTTCGCTGCCTCGAGCTGGGCCTTGACGTCGGCCAATTCCGCCTCAGCAGCCATCAGCTTCCCCTCGGCCGCAAGGGCGCGCTCGAGGGCCTTGCACATCTGTTGTTGCGCCGCCGCCGACTCGGCTCACGCCTGAGACTAAACTATCTCAAGCCTCTCCGCCTCCCTAGCCAGAGTCAGCTTGAGAGCGTCTTCAGCTTTTGCTGCCCGGTCTCGGTACTCGAAAACCTCCCGGCGGCAGCGACTAAGTTGTCGCTCCCCATTGGCGGCAAGGGTCTGCGTATAGTTGAAAACATTTACCACCTGCATAGCAAGACCGATGTTAGTCACAAAGAACAAGCATGGGAAGAGTGAACAGGGTCAAGATATGAATAGTCACTTACCCGGAGCAGGGCCGCCTAGCAATCCTTGAAGAGAGTGTTGGAGTTGATCCGCTTGACCTCCTCCCGAATAGCAGAAGTGGATGCCGCCGACAGTAGCTTCTCAGCGAGGTGGGGGTGGTTCATAAGAGAAGGCCGCAAGGGGATCGGCCTCAACTTGTCCCCTGTGGGCTCGGACGCAGCAGCGCGGGCCTCGTAGCCGACTATGGCCTTCTGCCTCCTATCGATAGGCGCCCGTCCGCTGGCCTGAGGTGCATCCCTCGGGATCGACGGGTAGAAATGCTCGGTCGGCCGGGCGACGTGGGCCCTCGACCCCTCGAGCGGCATACCCATGGTCAGATCGATGGGCTCCGACGGCGGCAGGGGTGTGGGAGATCGCCGTGGTGGCAGTAGTGTAGGAGACCACCGTGGTGGTGGTGTCGGTGCAGGAGATTGACGGGGTGGTGGCGATGGAGTAGGAATCCTGGGGACGTTACGGGGCGCAGGTGGCGATTGGGACCGAGGTCTCTTCCTCGATCCCTCGGCTTCAGCACCATGCCCTTTCCTTTTCTAGATCGCGGCCCTTCGGAAAGCCTCGGCTGGAATGTTGATTTTCATGACTGCACGAGAACCGGTGTCGGTAAAAAAAAAAGAAAATGAAAGAAAATGAAAAAAATGAAATGCCATCTTCGAAGAAGCCCTCACCGTCATCAGGAGCGATGCCGGCGTGTCGAAGGTTGTCCTTCGACAATAGCTCTCGATAGGACGGGAGCTCAGTCGCCAGGAGAAGATCGAAAGCCTCCTGGTCCCTTGGCACGACTGAGAAGTTCTTGTTGGCCTCAGTATTAGGCATGCCCCATTCCCTTTTAACCCCGTTCACCTCGGCGAAAAAGAATCGGGATTTCCACCCCTTTATGGACGACGAAAGACCTAGCCTAAGGGCTCTACCCGGCCGAGAGGCAAATAACCACCAGCCGGACTGAGCCCGGATGGTATAGAGACTACAGAAGAGGGAGACGTTGCTCGGAAAACCCTGAAGGCAGGTCAACACCAAGAAGGCACAAATGGCCCTAATCGAGTTGGGAACTAGTTGGGTCGGGACCAAATTGTACCTATCTAGTAGGTTAATGATGAAAGGGTAAAGGGGAAGATGAAGACCGGCCTTCAAAAACTCCTCATATAGGGTGACTCCCCGAGGGGGAGAAGTCACCCTATCATTGGGTCCTGGGGCGATCAGTCGTACCCCTTTGGGTATCCTATAGGCCACCCTAAAAGCTGCAAGGTCAGTGGAGGTAATGGTGGAGACAGTCCCCTCATGGGAACCCCAGCTTGCCCTAGAGGACGAGGCTACCCTAGGAGGTGGAGCTATAGCCACCAGCGGGCTCCTGACAGCATGTTCCCCGGCCGTAGCCATACGAGATAGGGGAACCTGGTTGGAAGATGACCAGGAAGACGAGGAAAAAGAAGAAGACGGTCGGGAAGGCATGGAGAACTAACCTGGGCAAATGAAGAAGGAGAAATTGGAGAGGCACTCAGGCTAGGAGAAGAAGAAACTCTGGGCAGTAGATGAAATTGAAGCTAGGGCACGCCCCTTCTTATATACTCCTCATCGACATTTTCAAAATTGTTCCGCTCGATGCACCGGCCACGCGAACGCGATTCATTGAGAAGAACTTTGCGGTGATGCTCCGGGCACATGGTAGATAAGACCTCCAACCAATGAAAGTGTATCGGTGCCAGTGATTTGGCGACTCAATGATGGTCGCTGATATGTCGGAGATCTCGGAAGGCTTCCTAGCCTTGAGGTGGATCTGACGGTTAGGATGCGAAGATGATGATGCCCCACGATCTTACCGTCTTAAAGGAGCCATCCTATCAAGGACACGTGTGCGGACACCGTTCAATGCAATATGGGGATCAGCCGCTAATGATTCGACGCCCCTTTCACTTAAACGGTGATGCCAGCTCAGGGGCGTGGGGGCATCTGATGTGGCTGATCAAGCCAAACGACCCACAAGATGAAGGGACCACAAACCCGATGTCGCACGGTTTGGCGCATTCCAATCCTTTGGCATTGGGCTCATCCCGGCCTCCGGCCCATCTCAACCCCCACGTCGGCCATGGCCCATTTCGTCCTCTGTGTTGGCCATGGCCCATTTCGGCCTCTGCGTCGGCTACGGCCCATCTCGGCCTCCGCATCGGCCGCAGCCCGTATCGGTCTTGGTGTCGGCCTTTGCGTCGGCCACGACCCATTTCGGCCTCGGCGTTGGCCCCGGCATCAGCCTCGGCGTCGGCCTCGATGTCGGGCCTCGGCGTCGATCTCGGCGTCGGTCATCCTCGGCCAAGCTTCGTGGCCCACTTCCCTCGAGAGTGGCGGATTACTCCGCCACGAACATGCCCGGCGATGTGTGCAACGAACGTGCCTCCCCCTAACGCCACTAACGATGGGTTTGGCCGCGTCCAGCCCCACTACCTGTCCTTTGCGGCACGTCGAAGACCGGAAACCAACAACCATCCATAAAGGATTCGACTGTTATGAACGAAGGGTAAGAGGGATCCCCCGAACAGGTATATAAAGCCCTCAACCCTCGAGGTAGGGAACTCAAGCTCTACTTGATCATTCAAATCTCTGTTCTCCAAATCACTAACTTGAGCGTCGGAGGGTCCCTGCCGGAACCACCGGTCCAGGGCTTTTTCTTGCAGGTTCCCGATCGAAGGAGACAGCTTGGCCATTCTCTCGAAGGCCTGAGAGGCTTACATCTCATCTTACGCTTATCAAAAGTGATTTGGCGGCAACAAATTTAATCATATTTATGCCGATATCAATTATCTAGCACGATTAGAAAATGGAGGAAAAGAATTCGGAATTGAAAGGGAGTGGACCAGTGCTTGGGATGTACATGGGCTGTCTTTTGTTTGGGAGTTGAACGAATTAGAAAGGGAAAAGCCTTCCTGCACCGGGGGCGGTGCAGAAAGCATGCACCGACGCGCGGCATTGGTCGCGTGCCCGTGCGGATGCGCGTGCCACGGCCCATTGGGTCGTGGCGTGCTTCACATGCACGTCCGCACGGGCGCGCGGCCAATGCCGCGTGCTGGTGCGCGGCTTAGTGCACCGGGGCGGTGCACTAAGTCCTTTCCATTAGGGAGTGGGACAAGGTTAGAGAGGGACAAGGGTGTGAAAACGTGGCAGCAAGAAATAATGTCTATCCTTCCAAGGTTCTGCAATTCTTGTCCTGATAACCGTTCTAGTTGCTCTACCATCTTCCATAGAAAAAAGAAAAAATATTTGGTATCGGATGATCGATCCATCCTAATGTGATGAAAATTTTAAGATAATATTATAGCAATATAGTTATAATTTTATAATAATTATAATAGTATACTATTATAATACAATATTATACTATAATATGCAATATATATTACTAAAAAATAATATTACAATTAAATTTAAAAAATAATATAATAATAAATAATATGAAATAATGATAAATTATTAATACTTGCAACCAAAAAATAATAGAAGCAATTATTTTTTAAGATAAAGAAAGATTAACTAATTATGTGTAATTTTTGATTATATAGAATTGATTTTTATAGTACATCAAATGTGATGATTTTAAATTATTAAAAATATTTAATCATTAATAATATTATATCAAGTACGATAATCTTAAATCATTGATGATCAAATTACTTTGATATGAGAATTATTAAAGATCATCATGGTGATGGTTCTATTTGAATCATCAAATGTACATAGAGACAATAATTTTAACATATAGAATGGGATTTGTTTTGCTGTGACGATAGAAATGAGAATTGTTTGTCTCTTTTAGCAGTGATGAAATTATAATACTCTATATATATATATATATATATATATATATATTATCTTTATATGCCTTAATTCTTTTTCATTGTCTTTATTTTTATATATTATTAATTTTATATTTTTTTATCAAAAGTATATATATATATGTTGTTGAGAGAGGGATAGAGGAGGTGGGGTGAGAATGGGATTATTTTCTTGGAAAGTGTTTGAGATCTTTGATCCTCTCTGTTGTCAACCTTAGCTCTTCCCAACTTTATTTTTTTTTTTTTTTGAAAATCTAGTTGCTAAGAAATCTTCTATACTATATGTCAAATTAATTACGGTAATTGACATAATTTTGAGGCGAGCTCGGTTTGCTGACAATTAATATCCCTTTGTGGCTAAAACCAAAATCTTGGCATTAAAACGAACCTGCAGGTTGGACGGGGAATGCAGTAGTGGTGACAAACGGCACGGACTTAAAATATTCCACGGATTCTACTAGATTCAAGAAACGATTAGCCGGTGCCAGAAGAGAATGTTAGAGAATCCAGTCCCCTTCACCCAAGCCAGACAAAACCACCCATCACGTTAGATGATAACTATGCCTCCAAAGAAATTAATTATAACAATACCAATTACCTTAGCTTCCCCATAGCAACAGCAACAAAGAAGATCGATCGATCGATCGATCACAAACAAAAACCATTGCATATATCAGCCCCTTGTTCCAACGTTCGTACCTCAGCCGCAAACCGATCATGAATCTTTCCGACTACCACCACCAAGGCCCCCCGCCGCTCACGGCCCCCGTCCCTCCGCCCCCTTTGGACTCGTCCGTCTTCTGGCTCTCGTCGGCCGACAACGGGTGGCAGCTGATGGCCGCCATGCTGGTAGGCCTCCAAAATTCTGGTCATCCAATAAATATTTAAAAAATAGTTTTAGCACTCAATCAATTTCAAGAAAATATTCACGACACGTAGAGGCTAAATAAAATATTATAGAATAAAGATTTGATTGTGGAGATTGTAAGAATGATTTATAAAATAATTAATTTCAGTTCAAGATAATACAAATATAATTAAACTTAAAAGTCATTTTATCAGATGAACTGTCCAGATATAAAACATATGAAAATCGTTCAGTGATTACAAAATCCAAGTCCTTTGGAAAAATAATTTAATCACTTCAAATCTTTTGAAAATAATTTAAATTGCAAAGTATATCCATAGAATTAATACATTATCTTTCATTTTGAATCACAATTTACCTTGGATTGAAGTAACACCATCTTCTTAATGATTCATCTGAAATTCATTTAACTCAACCACAAGATCATCAGTATCATACTTAATTATTTTGTAGTCATCAAAATTAATATAAGGTCAACATAGCCATTTATAAAAAAAAATAAAGGAATAAATGTAAATGAATAAAAAATATTTATTTATAGATTTGTATTTATTTATTAATAAATAGATTAACCTATAGTGGTGTTATTTATTATTAATAAAATAATATATAAATAAAACCTATTACTAACATTATTTAACAAATTATATGACTACAAATAACTAAAATTAAAATCAAATAAAAAGTTTAAGATGAAGAAAGTTGATTGTTGATAGAGGAAAAAAAAAGTCGAACAGCAGAAGGCATATTATGATGCAAGTCAATCGTCAATGCTGTGATACAGTGAATCAAATTAAATTCTAGCCTTTAATCCTCAAATTCCACATAATTTTGGTTGAGAGTTTTTTCTTCTCCGTTTCCTTCTTAAAATGGGAAAAATAAGGCAGGATGATAGAAAAAACCAAAAAAAAAGAAACTAATATAATCATATTTGTGCCGATATCAATTATCTAGCACGATTAGAAAATGGAGGAAAAGAATTCGAAATTGAAAGGGAGTGGACCAGTGCCTGGGATGTACATGGGCTGTCTTTTCTTTGGGAGCTGAACGAATTAGGGAGTGGGACAAGGTTAGAGAGGGACAAGGGTGTGGAAACGTGGCAGCAAGAAATAATGTCTATCCTTCATGAATCCAAGGTTCTGCAATTCTTGTCCTGATAACCGTTCTGGTTGCTCTACCATCTCCCATAAAAAAAAGAAAAAATATTTGGTATCCGATGATCGATCCATCCTAATGTGATGAAAATTTTAAGATAATATTAGCAATATAGTTATAATTTTATAATAATTATAATAGTATACTATTATAATACAATATTATACTATAATATGCAATATAATATATTACTAAAAAATAATATTACAATTAAATTTAAAAAAAATATAATAATAAATAACATGAAATAATGATAAATTATATTAATACTTGCAACCAAAAAAATAATAGAAGCAATTATTTTTTAAGATAAAGAAAGATTAACTAATTATGTGTAATTTTTGATGATATAGAATTGATTTTTATAGTACATCAAATGTGATGATTTTAAATTATTAAAATATTTAATCATTAATATATATTATATCAAGTACGATGATCTTAAATCATTGATGATCAAATTACTTTGATATGAGAATTATTTAAGATCATCATGGTGATGGTTCTATTTGAATCATCAAATGTACGTAGAGATAGGGGTGCAACTCGGGCTCATGAAACCCGGGTTTCTTGAACCCTAACCCTAACCCTATTTATAAAATGTCAACCCTAACCCTAACCCTAACCCTATTTGTAAAACCTCAACCCTAACCCTATTTTTAAAAATCGGGTTCGGGTTGAGTTTCGGGTTAGAATTCGGGTTGATAGAAAAAAAAAGACAATTTGAAACAAACAAGCTTAACATTGTACAAATAAGCTTTGCATTGTACAAACACGCTGAAGTTTGAAACAAACAAGCTTCACATTTCAAATTACATGTTTAAAAATATACATCTTTTACATAAGACTAAACAAACAAAAAAAAGTACATTCTTAAACCAAAACATATCCAAAGTAATCCAAATTGTTGGCCTAGATGACAACCCAAGAGGGGGGGTGAATTGGGTTCTTTAAAAAAAATTTAAACCTTTTGAAATATTTGTTTGCTTAGTGTGAGTGAAAGTGAATGCAGATGCAAAAACAAAAAACAATCAATAAGATAGAGATTGAGATAGAGATAAAGGAGACACGGCAAACACAAAGATTTTATAGTGGTTCGATGTATCCAACACCTACGTCCACTCCCAAGATTCACTTGGGTCCACACTATAATCTTCCTTGATTACAGTCGAGTTGTTTTACAAGCTCACAACTCAAACTTGTT
The DNA here is from genome assembly GCA_900491605.1 of Calamus simplicifolius. Lineage (NCBI taxonomy): Eukaryota > Viridiplantae > Streptophyta > Magnoliopsida > Arecales > Arecaceae > Calamus > Calamus simplicifolius. Next base: position 13,884 of record UESW01004093.1, on the reverse strand, counting down.
GTTTTTCCGGGATCACAACGAACCCAGCCGGTTTTCCGGGCTTACCAGCACAAAAACCCTAACACAAGCTATACTAAGCTTGTACCGAGGTAAGACTACCTCCACTAGTTCAATCCCCCAGATTGAACTAGACACAAACAAAAGAAATATTATTTTTCAAGTACACAGCTCCTCAATGAGCAAATAATCAAGTAAATGAACAAGGTTTAGAAAAGCCTGATTTGTAGTTGGTTGGCTTTTGAGCTTTTCTTCTTTTCTTCTTCTCCTTGCTAGATTGAATCAAGCCTCAGCTCCAATTCTTCACAGTTGAAGCAGTTGAGAAGGATTGAAAAGCAAGAAACTGATCCTCTTTCTCCAATTTGAGAAATCCACCAAAACTTTGATTTGAATGCCTTGGATTCCTCTTGAGCTTTTTGGAGTGGAGTGGATTTGAGCTAGAAGGTTTTTTCTCTTGAGATTCAGGCTCTCTCTTTTTCGGATTTTTGAATTGGGATTTCTCTATTTCCATTTTTCTTCTTTGTTTTTCCGTTCTTGTTTTTGAATGATAGTCTTCCCTTTTTATAGATTTCTTTCAAACCATTTTTGGAAGAAAACTATCCATTGGAGTGTACCTTGCAACAAAATATATCCGTTAGAAATAAAGTAAAATAGAAATATTACCGTTAGAGCTGATCTGGCAATTTGATTTTTCATTCCAGATGGGTTGGAGTCGACTCTAACTTTTTTGGAGTCAGCTCTAACTCGAAACACTTTAATCCGTTAATTTTGGAGTCGTCTCTGACTTTTCTGGGGTCGACAAGAAATTTTTCTGGAGTCGACTCTAACAGACCCGGAGTCGACTCTAAATCGGGGCCAGAAAAATCAACGTTATGTCTTTTCTATTGGAGTCGGCTCTAACAATCTCGGAGTCGACTCTAACTTTCGTGCCAGATACTGGAGTCGGCTCTGTGATTCTCGGAGTCGACTCTAATGTCTGCAATCTTACCTAGACATTAGATTCGATCCAGAACAAGATTTAACTCCTAATTTTGATCATTCAATCGACTTATAATCTGAAAAACTTAATCAAAATCATTAGAGCCTTCAATTGTTATACTCAAATAGTTTTGTTAATCATCAAAATCATCAATTGGGTCAACAATCTCCCCCTTTTTTATGATAACAAAAACTTTGAGTATATGCATTCAAAAAATTCATTCGAACTAAAGATTATAGTCATTTTAAAGCTTAAAACATTTTTAATGAAGGATTTGATGCCAATATTCAAAGTGAACTTTTAAAATTATGCATGAGTTCTATATAAGCCATCAATTATGAACATTTAAACTAAATGTACAGAAAATTGCAATTAAGCTTGTTGTTAAGCTCCCCCTGCATTGAATAGCTCCCCCTATATATAAAAATCAAATTTTAATTGAACTAATTAAAATTTCAAGTCTCTTTCTTTTTGCATAAACAATCATTTCTCCCCCTTTCTTTCTTTCTTTTTGCATATTCAACCATCTCTCATTAAAATTTCAAGTCTTTTTTTTTTTTTTTGCATATTCAACCATCTCTCCCCCTTTTTGTTATCAGCAATAAGGAGAGTACTAGATAAAGAAAGTTATTAGAGAAAATTGTTGGTTCAATAAGACATAGGGATTCAAGCAGTCAATCATAGACAGATTTGAAAATGTGTAATTGCATTACATAAGTAAGAAACATTACATAAGTTGATTCAAGTACATTCCAAAGTGAGATACATTAGATACTCAAAATTCCTAAATACAAACTATCAAGATAAAGTAAACCTGGAGAACCTAAGATACAAAAGAGTATCAAAATCAAAATCAAAGTCAGATATGTTTGAATACAATTTTCTTCAAGTGACCTATGATTTCCATTACATCATCTTTTTGAGATTTCTTAAAATTTTCAAGACAAGCTTCAATCTGTGAGACTGCAAGGTCAATGTCCTTCAGTTGACCAGTTGCATGAACATAAGATCCCGAGCCATCAGCAATGCCTTCCATCCTTTCAAAGATTTTGTGAAGTTTAGCACCAAAGGATTCAACAGAATTGCTTATGGAAAAGGAAATCATGTCAAGTCTCGAGTTAAGTTCTTCTTTTAGCTGATTGAAGTCTTCTTTTAATTGATTAATCTCATGAGATCTCTGACTGTCATATTCAGCAAGCAGGCTCTCAACTGACCAATCTGCTCATCAGAGAATCTCCCAGAAGCAGTAACAGACAGATGTGGAGGAGAGAAAACTGTGCTCGGTCCAGCTTCTGAAGGTCCAGCTATAGATGGTCCCGCAATAAATGGATCAGGGACTGATGGTCCCGTAGTAGATGATCCAGGGATATCTTCTACTCTTGCCTCTTCAGTTCTATCTCTCTCAGCTCTTTCTTCTCGTCCTCCTTTCATCCAGATACCATTTAACTTCTTGAAGCCCATCCGATGAATAGTAGAATACTATAATAGTCAGTGTACCTTAATTTCCTTAGGGGTTCATTATCCATAATTAGCACACCTTGGCTTCTAAAGATCAATGTCAGAACCATACCATATGGCAGTGTAAATTTTTTCTTTGTAGCAGCCTCTGCCATATAACCAATCATCATGCCAGCTAGGTTGACTGGCCTTCCAGTTATAATACAATCCATTAAAAGAATGTCTCGCTCCGAGACGTACTCAAATCTACCAATTTTGGGGAATAAAATTCTTCCACATATGTTGTGTAGTAACCTGAGCTCCATATTTAATTGATTAGCAAGAATTTTCTCAAACTCGGTTACATCCTTCCCTAACATTCTTGACAATGCACCACTTCTATCATCATGCTGATATTCCATAATACCAATTGTGGGCATTTCCAACAGATTTTCAAGGATTTCAGCAGTTATTACAACTCTAGTTCCTCTTACAATACTGACTAAACCGCCTTCTCCTCTACTCAAATCATTGTAAAATTCTCTCACTAGGGCAGGATAAGTGGGGATATCTAATGAACAAATCTTTTCCCACCCCATTTCTTTTAAACATCTTCCTATTGAGAAGCCCTCCGACTCAAAGAAATCAAAGTTAACCTTCCTTCCAGTTGTGATAGTCTTACCGGCTAGTTGATCTATTTTGGGTGAAGAGGGTGAAGGAGGGGAATCTTCTTGAGTGGCCGAAGAGGAGGATGGCGAGGGTTGCCTCCGAATCGTGCGTCGCCTCATGGGAACGGACGCTCCTCCGACGAAACCATGCCTCTTGGGTGCCATTGAGTTGATTGGAATGTGAAATCAAAGGTTTTGAGAAGATTGGGGAGGTTGGAAAGGCTTTGTGCTGGGAGATTGTTGAAAAATTATATGCCCCAATCTTATTGATTTTGATGATTACCAAAAGCCATGTGTACATTAAAAGATGTAATGAGTTTATTTACATGAGCAATGAATTTATTTAGAACAATGAATGAGAATGTTAAAGTATAACATTAATCAATTTGAAAGTAACTTCAAGCTCAATGTTTATGCTTTCAAAGAGAAATTCAATACTTAATATTTCAATCAATGAGTTTTTGGAACATTCTTGAATTGATTCCTAATGTCAATTTTATTATATTCAAGTCAAAATAATGATTTAAAATGAATCTGGAACGAATTTAAAGTCAATCAGAAAACTTTCTGATTTTTGATACGTTCCGGAGCCGACTCTTGAGTTTCAGAGTCGACTCCCCTCAGAGTACAGAAATGACTATCTATCTCGAGTCGACCCACGTAATTTCTTGAGTCGACCCCCGATTCTGTCGAGCCGACTCCATGACTGTGCGAGTCAACTCCGCTCAGACACCAGAGGTGTATTTTTTTGAGCATTTCGCGAGTCGACCCCCAACTTTTCATGAGTCGACCCCCGACTGTCACGAGTCGACACTTCATTTTTGATGAGTCGACCCTTTGACTTTCTGAACATTTCTATTTTTGGTATCACGACCTCGAGCCGACTCGCGGAAAGCATGAGTCGACTCCAGCAAATCTGGGTGAAATTTTTCCAAATGCCAACTCAGCGTCAACGGTAAGATTTTTAATTAACGGCTATTTTTCTTTGTTTTTAACGGCTATATTTTTGCAGAATCTATAAATAGAGAAGCTGTTTTCAAATCAAAGAAATACAAACTGAGAGATATTCATTTCAAGAGAAAAGAAAAGAAAAATCAAAAAAAACAAAGCTTCATTTGAAAAAAATCCGTGATTCAAAATAGAGTGAAAGAAAGAGTATGAAATCCAAGGAAGCTTCTTCTGTGTTCAAGATCAACAATCCAAGGAAGCTTCAGAAGAAAATCCAAGAGCTATTCAAGAGCATCTCAAGTGATTTTCAACACTCAAAGAAAAGAGGAAAAGCTTAAATCAACTCCAACATATATTCCATGAAGAATCCGAGCTGAGGCCTGATTCTACACTTCAAAGGAGTTGAGGAAAAGAAGAAAAGCTCAAAGCCAACCAACTGTAAATCAGGCTTTTCTAAAATTTATTCTTACATTTGTTTATCTGCTCATTGAGGAGCTTTGTAACTGAAAAATAATACTTCTATTCTTTGTGTCTAGTTCAAAAAGGGGGATTGAACTAGTTGAGGTAGTCTTACCTCGGTACAAGCTTGGGTTAGGGTTTTTGTGCTGGTGAGCCCTTGAAAACCAGCTGGGTTCATTGTGATCCCGGGAAAACAACAAGTTTGAGTTGTGAGCTTGTAAAACAACTCTGCTGTAATCTAGGATGATTATAGTGTGGACCCAAGTGAATCTTGGGAGTGGACGTAGGTGTTGGATACACCGAACCACTATAAAATCTTTGTGTTTGCCGTGCTTTCATTGACTCTTTCTCTATCTCTGTTTTATTCACTGCACTTGTATTTGCATTGCTATTGCCTTCATTCTTCTTAAGCATACATTTTTAAAAGGCTAATTTTTAAAGAACCCAATTCACCCCCCCCCTCTTGGGTTGTTATCTGGGCCAATAATTAGTATCAGAGCTAGTGCTCATTAGATTTTGATCACACGATCAAGAGCTAAAGTTCCAAATGGCAACACAAGTTGGATCATTTGCTGAAGGTCATTCTACGAATAGACCTTCACTGTTTAATGGTTCAAATTATTCATATTGGAAAGCTAGAATGAGGATATTCATTCAAGCTTCTGATTATGAGCTATGGGGTGTTATAATCAATGGACCTAGTACACCCACACATGTTATTGATGGCACTATTGTTCCTAAGCCCGAAAGGGACTGGAATGATAATGATAGGAAAATGGCACAGCTCAATGCTAAGGCCATGAATGTCTTATATTATTCTTTAGATGCTAATGAGTTTAATAGAATCTCCACATGTAATTCCGCAAAGGAGATTTGGGATAGATTAGAGGTTACCCATGAGGGTACTGTTGGCCCAGATGACATCCCAAGAGGGGGGGGTGAATTGGGTTCTTTAAAAAATTAGCCCTTTTTAAAATAGTTTGCTTGAGATTAATGAGGGCAAATGCAAGATAACTATAAAGTGCAGTGAGTAAGATAGAGATAGATAAAGAGACAATAGAACACTGCAAACACAAAAGATTTTATAGTGGTTCGGTGTATCCAACACCTACGTCCACTCCCAAGATTCACTTGGGTCCACACTATAATCTCTCTAGATTACAGCCGAGTTGTTTTCCAAGCTCACAACTCAAACTTGTTGTTTTACCGGGTGCACAACGAACCCAGCTGGTTTTACTCGGGCTTACCAGCACAAAACCCTACACACGGGCTCACAACTAACCCAAGCTTAAACAAGCTTAAACCGAGGTAAAACTACCTCCTCTAGTTCAATCCCCCAGATTGAACTAGGCAAAAATAAGATAAGTATTGTGTGTGAATACAAAGCTCCTCAATGAGCAAATATACAAATTAAGAATAACAAGGTTTAGAAAAGCCTGATTTGTAGATTGGTTGGCTTTTGAGCTTTTCTTCTTTTCTTCTTTTCTTCTTCTCCTTGCTGGATTGAATCAAGCCTCAGCTCCGATTCTTCGTGGTTGAAGCAGTTGAGAAGGTTGAAAAGCAAGAAACGAATCTCCTTTCTCCAAGTTGGGAAATCCTCCAAGACTTTGATTTGAACGCTTTGGATTCCTCTTGAGCTTTTGGAGTGGAGTGGATTTGAGCTAGAAGGTTTTCCTTTCAAGATTCAAGCTCTCGGATTTTTGAAATGGGATTTGTCTATCTCAGATTTTCTCTTTTTTTCTTCTTTTTCCTTCTTTTTTTGAACAATAGACTCCCCTTTTTATAGATTTCTTTTACACCTTTTGGAATAAAACTATCCGTTGGAGTGTACCTTCTATCAAAATATATCCGTTAGAAATGAGTAAAAATAGAAAAGTTACCGTTAGAGCTGATCTGGCAACTTCGTTTTTCGTTCCAGGTGGGTTGGAGTCGACTCTAACTTTTCTGGAGTCGGCTCTAGCTCGAGGCGTTTTAAAATGATATTTCCGGAGTCGTCTCTGGCTTTTCTGGGGTCGACAAGAAACTTTTCCGGAGTCGACTCTAACTTACCCGGAGTCGACTCTAGGTTGGAGCCAGAAAAATCGACTTTCTGCTTCGTCTGTGAGAGTCGACTCTAACAGTCTCGGAGTCGACTCTAATGACCGTGCCAGTTCCGGAGTCGGCTCTGTGATTCTCGGAGTCGACTCTAATGTCTGCAATTCTTACCTAGACATTAGATTCGATCCAGAACACATTGTAACTCTTGATTTTGATCTTTCAATAGTCTTATAGGCTGAAACACTAAATCAAAATCATCAGAGCCTTCAAAAATTATACTCAAATAGTTTTGTTAATCATCAAAATCATCAATTGGGTCAACAATCTCCCCCTTTTTGATGATAACAAAAACTTTGAGTATATGCATTCAAAAATTCAATCAAACTAAGGATTATAGTCATTTTAACTTTAAACCATTGAAATTAAGGTTTTGATGCCAATGTTCAATGTAAACTTTAAAATTGTACATGAGTTCAATATAATCCATCAATATGAATTGTTAAACTTAATGTGCATAAGATTGTAAATGAGCTTTTTGTTAAGCTCCCCCTGCATTGAGTAGCTCCTCTTATATATAACATCAATTTTAACTGATTAACATTTCAATTCATTTTGCATAAACAATTAATTTCTCCCCCTTTCTTTCTTTCTTTATGCTTTAATTCATATTTATTCTTTCTCTTTCTTTGCATATACACTATCTCTCCCCCTTTTTTGTTATTAGCAATAAGGAGAGTAAAGAAAAATTTATAACTCAATAAAGCATAGGAATCCAATCAATCAAAATTTGAAAAAGTGAAATTGTATTTCATATGCAAGAACCATTACATCAGTTGATTCATTTACATTTCAAAATGAAATACATTGGATAATCAAAAACTTCCTAAGTACAAGCTATCAAACTCAAAACAAGATCAAATGTGCTTGAATACAATTTTCTTTAGATGACCTATTATCTCCATTACATCATCTTTTTGTGATTTCTTAAAATTTTCAAGGCAGGCTTCGATTTGAGAGACTGCAAGGTCAATATCCTTCTTCAATTGACCCGTTGCATGAACATACGATCCTGATCCATCGGCAATGCCTTCCATCCTTTCGAAGATCTTGTGAAGCTCAGCTCCAAAGGATTCTACAGAACTGCCTAAGGTAAAGGATAGCATGTCCAGTCTCGAATTTAATTCTTCTTTTAACTGATTAAAGTCTTCTTTCAATTGATTAATTTCATTTGACCTGTGACTGTCATACTCAGCAAGTAAGCTTCTTAACTGATCAAGTTGTTCATTAGAAAATCTCCAGAATTTGTTATAGGCTGATGTGGAGGTGATGGAATAGAACTGGTCCGGCCTCCGAAGGTCCAGCAGACGAAGGTCCCGCAAAAGATGAATCAGGGACTGATGGTCCCGCAGTAGATGGTCCCGGGATTTCTTCTAGTCTGGTTCCCTCTGCACCATCCCTATCTGTTCTTTCCTCTCTCCTCATCCAAACACCATTAACTTTCTTAAATCCCATTCTATGAATAGTAGAATGCTGTAATAATCAGTGTGTCTCAGTTTTCTTAAAGGTTCATTTTCCATTATGAGCACACCCTGGCTTCTAAAAACTAGTGTCAGAATCATACCGTATGGCAGTGTTGATCTTTTCTTAGTAGCTGCCTCTGCCATGTAACCTATCATCATGCCAGCTAAATTGACTGGCCTTCCAGTTATAATGCAGTCCATCATCAGAACGTCTCGCTCCGAGACATACTCGAATCTCCCTATTTTTGGAAATAAGATTCTACCACATATATTATGCAATAATCTGAGTTCTAGGTTTAACTGATTTGCAAAGATCTCTTCGAACTCAGTCACATCTCTTCCTAGCATCCTTGATAGTGCACCACTTCTGTCATTAAGTTGACATTCCATTAAACCAACAGTGGGCATTTCTAATAGGGTTCCAAGAATCTCAGTTGTTACCGTAACCCTAGTTCCTCTCACTGTGCTAATCAATCCTCCTTCTCCTCTGCTTAATCCATTATAAAACTCCTTACCAATGCTGGATATGTGGGTAAATCTAGTGAGCACACTTTCTCCCATCCCATATCCCTTAAATTTCTTCCAATAGAGAAACCCTCCGATTCAAATAAATCAAAATTAACTTTTCTCCCAGTGGTAATGGTCTTACCAGCTAATTGATCAACCTTAGGAGATGAGGGTGAAGGTGGAGAATCCTCTTGAGTGGCCGAAGAGGAAGAAGGCGATGGTTGCCTTCGAACCGTGCGTCTCTTCGTTGGAACGGATGCTCCAGCGACGAATCCGCGCCTCTTTGGTGCCATTGAGAGGATTGGAAGGTTAATCAAGGGTTTTGAGTGGATTTGGGGAAGTTGGAAAAGTTTTGGAGTTTTTGGAACGGTTTAGGAGACGATTGGAATGATTGGGGGTCGACTCCGCCTTTTTATTTTTGACCTAACTCGACTTAGAGTCGACTCCCGAAAACTGGGTGTCGGCTCCGAGCCAGAAAGTCTGTCAGCGCTCGTATTAGAGTCGGCTCCACAAAAGCCAGAGTCGGCTCTAATCACTTAGACAGAAAATCAAAAACTCAGGTGTCGACTCCGCAAACTGTCAGAGTCGACTCTAACAGTTTCAGAGATAAAAAATTAAGTTTCAAGCATTTGAAACTATTCAAATTAATCATCAAATTATAGATTAAAGTTCTTTAGCAATTGGGGAAACAATGAATCAAGATCTAGATAGATTTCCTTATTGAAATATCAAGATTTTTCAAGAAAATGATGAAATCTAGATAGATGTCCTTAAGAGTTTCAGAAAACTATTCCAAAGGATCACAAACTCCTAATTCTCCTCTAAGATAACAAAATCTTTCTTCACTTAAGGGTTTTGTTAATATATCTGCAAGTTGTTCTTCAGTATTCACATAATCAAGACAAATTTCATTATTGGCTACATGTTCTCTTATAAAGTGATATCTTATTTCAATATGCTTTGTTCTTGAATGTTGAATTGGATTTTTAGTAAGATTTATTGCACTTGTATTATCACATCTTATGGGTGTCTTATCAAGTGTGATACCATAGTCTTCAAGTTGTCTCTTAATCCATAGGATTTGAGCACAGCAACTTCCAGCTGCAACATATTCTGCTTCCGCAGTAGATAATGCAACCGAATTTTGCTTTTTGCTAAACCATGAGATTAAGTTACTTCCTAAAAATTGGCATGCACCACTTGTGCTTTTTCTATCTAACTTGCATCCGGCATAATCAGAATCTGAGTATGCAATTAGATTTAATGTGGAGTCTCTAGAATACCATAAACCTACATTTTTTGTTCCACTTAAGTATCTTAGTATTCTTTTAACAGCTATTAAGTGTGATTCTTTAGGTTCTGATTGAAATCTAGCACATAAACATACAGAAAACATAATATCTGGTCTACTTGCTGTTAAATAAAGAAGGGATCCGATAATACCTCGATAATACTTTGATCAACCTTTTTACCTTCTTCATCTTTGTCCAGCTTGCATGAAGGACTCATTGGTGTTCCGAGGGGTTTAATTGATTCCATACCAAATTTCTTTAGAATCTCTCTTGTGTACTTTGTTTGGTTGATAAAGATACCCTCTTTGCTTTGTTTGATTTGGAGTCCAAGGAAGAAGTTGAGTTCTCCCATCATGCTCATCTCGAATTCTCCCTGCATTAACTTAGCAAATTCTTGACATAGAGAATCGTTAGTAGCACCAAAAACAATGTCATCAACATATATTTGTACTACAAGTAAATCTTTACTTTTTCTTTTCAAAAATAATGTTTTATCAACATTTCCTCTTGTGAAATCATTTTCAATTAAGAATTTACTTAACCTATCATACCAAGCTCTAGGTGCTTGTTTCAAACCATATAATGCTTTGTGTAATTTAAAAACGTGATTTGTAAATTCGTGATCTTAAAACCAGGTGGTTGTTCTACATAAACTTCTTCATTTATAAATCCATTTAAAAATGCGCTTTTAACATCCATTTGAAATAAATTAATGTTCATGTGACATGCAAATGCTAGTAATAGCCTAATAGCTTCTAATCTAGCTACAGGTGCAAAAGTTTCATCAAAATCAATGCCTTCTTCTTGATTATATCCTTTTGCAACTAATCTAGCTTTGTTTCTAATTACTATGCCATTTTCATCTAGTTTATTTCTAAAAACCCATTTTGATCCTATTACTGAATGATTTTTAGGTCTTTCAACTAAGTCCATACATTATTTCTTGTAAATTGATTTAATTCTTCTTGCATTGCTAACATCCAATTATTATCTTTTTCAGCTTCTTCTATAGTTTTAGGTTCAATTTGTGATACAAATGCAAGATGATTACTAATATTTCTCATATATGATCTAGTTCTTATTCCTTGAGATGGATCACCTATAATCAATTCCTTGGGATGACTATGGGCATATCTCCAGTCTCTTGGAAGATCTATATCATTATGATCAATATTGACATCATCGTCCTTATGTGAATCATCATCTTTAGCTTCTTGCTCATGATCTGAAGATACTTCAATATTAAGTTTTTCAAGATCTTTTTCAATTATGTTTGTATCTTCCTCATCATCTTTTCAGATCCAGTTGCTAAAGATTCATCAAAACTACATGTATGGATTCTTCAACAATTAAGGTTTTCTTGTTAAAGATTCTATAAGCTTTACTAGTTGTTGAATAACCTAGAAAATTCCTTCATCAGATTTAGCATCAAATTTTCCTAAGTTGTTTTTACCATTATTATGAATGAAACATTTACATCCAAATGCATGAAAGTATTTTATATTTGGTTTTCTTTCATTCCATAATTCATAAGGTGTTTTCTTTAAGATTGGTCTTATTAGGGCTCGATTTAAGATGTAGCATGCTGTGTTAATAGCTTCCGCCCAAAAGTACTTTGGTAGGTTACTTTCGCATAGCATGGTACGGGCCATGTCTTCTAGAGTCCTATTTTTCCTTTCAACTACACCATTTTGCTGTGGAGTCCTAGGGGCTGAAAAATTATGATTAATTCCATTTTCAGTGCAGAAATTTTCAAATAAGTGATTTTCAAATTCTGTTCCATGATCACTTCTTAGAGATACTATAGTAGTGTTTTTCTCATTTGTGACTTTCTTGAAGAATTTCAGGAATATCGAGAAAGTCTCATCTTTGTGAGCTAAAAACATTACCCAAGTATATCTAGAATAATCATCTACAATCACTAGACCATATTTCTTTCCTCCTAGACTTGTGGTTCTAGTTGGTCCGAAAAGATCCATGTGAAGTAGCTCTAAAGCCCTAGAAGTTGAAACAACATTTTTAGATTTGAAAGAACTTCTAGTTTGTTTTCCAAATTGACATGCATCACATATTTTGTTGTTTTCAAAATCTAGTTTAGGTAAACCTTTAACTAAATCCATTTTAATTAGTTTTGAAATAAGGTGTGTGCTTGCATGACCTAATCTACGATGCCATAACCATCCAATATCATTTATGTTAGCATTGTCAGCAATTAGGCAATGACTACTTCAGATAATTTGTCTAAGTCAACTAAGTACACATTGCCATGTCTATAACCAGTAAAAACAATGCTATCATTAATGGAATCAGATACTATGCAAATAGAAGATTTAAATGAAACATTAAAGTTTTATCACATAGTTGGCTTATACTAATTAAATTGTGCTTTAAACCATAACATAAAGTACATTATCAATAAATATAGATGGAGTTATGCGAACTTTACCAAGGCCCATAATTTGACCTTTACCGTTATCGCCAAACGTCACAACTCCACCTTTCTTTTCTTCAGGGTGATGAATTCATCTTTGTCACCCGTCATATGTCTTGAGCAGCCACTATCAAGGTACCACTTTTTCTTTGATCTTTTGGCTACAAGACATTCCTGCAATAAATTAAACTTTATGTTTAGGTACCCAAGCTTTCTTGGGTCCTTCATGGTTAGCAGCAACAAAATTGTTCCTTTCGGAACCCATATTTTCTTTGCTTTAATATTTAACTTGTTGTTATTATTTAACGTTTTGCATTCAAATGATTTATGACCCTTTTTCATTACATTTAAACAAGTTATATTACTTTGGTTGGCTTTTAAAAAATTCTTTAAAGATTTTTGTTTCCTTAATGTGTTATACCCTAAACCTGCTTTGTCAAAAACAGCTTTTTGACTATCTTAAATCATATTTAGTTTTGTTGAGCTTAGAGTAAATTTTTCAACAATGTTTTATACTTTTTAACATCTTTCTTTATAAATCATTTTCATTAGAGATTGATTCTTTTTCTTTCATTAAAATTTCATTTTCAGATTTAAGTTTCTTAATTTCATTTTAAGATTTTCTTTTTCATTTAAGCTAAGTTTTCATTTTTCAAAAACTTGTATTTCTTTTTCAAAGATTTAAAATCAATCATCAATTCATTGAAAGCTTCAAACATTTCATCAAATGTAAATTCATCAAGGGTTTCGGAACTTACCTCATCGTTGTCGTCCGCCATGAAAATATTTGCAACTTCCTTTTGTTCTTCTTCTTCGGAAGAAGATTCCTCGCTATCACTCCATGTTGCCATATAGCCTTCTTCTTTTTTTGTAGGCTTTCTTCAATCAAAGGACATCATTCTAAAGTGCCCGGTTTTTACACTCATAACATCAAGGGGTCTTTCTCTTTTTCTTTGTCCTTGTCCTTTTTCTTATCCTTTTCTCCTTCCCACTTGCTCCAAATTTTTTTTGTGGAAGGGCCTTTTTCTCATAAATCTCTTGAATTTTTTGCAAGAGAGCAGTTCATCATCATCATCATCATCATACTTTCACTGCTGCTCTCTTCATCTTTTGCAGCTTTGAGGGCAATCATTTTCTTTTTTTGTTTCCTCCTCAACATGCTGCTTCATAGTCAGCTCATGGGTCATTAGGGATCCTAGAAGCTCCTCTAAGGTAGTGCATTGAGGTCCTTGCTTCTTGGATGCAGTCACTTTTGCTTCCCACGCTCTTGGTAGTGACCTAAGAATTTTGCGAACAAGTCAGAGTTAGTATATTCTTACCAAGACTTTTAAACCATTCACAATATCAGTGAATCTAGTGAACATGCATGTGATGGTTTCAGTTTGTTCCATTGTAAACAATTCATATTTATGAACCAAAATATTTATTTTGATTCTTTAACTTGGTTTGTTCCTTCATGGGTATTTCCAACCTATCCCAAATTTCTTTTGCGGAATTACATGTTGAGATTCGGTTGAATTCATTAGAGTCTAAGGAACAATATAAGACATTAATGGCTTTAGCATTTAAGTTGTGCCATTTCCTATCATTATCATTCCAATCCCTTTCG